>CP135533.1:8649543-8739346 GCA_032402905.1 Khaya senegalensis | reverse complement strand
CAAATTCTGATTTAAAATTAGTAAACAAACCATAAAAGAATTAAAGGCATCTATATATATATATATAGAGAGAGAGAAAATTATTAATATATATTTAATGTATTGTATATTTACTCACACAAAGTTTAAAATAATTAACGAATAAATCTTAAAATTAAAATAATTAATAAAAAAATTAAAAATATAATAAATAATTTAAATATAAATAAAAATTTAAAATAAATAATATAAAAATGAAAAAATTTAAATACAAGCTGCAATGAATGTATGATAAGAGAATTCCTATCCAAAGAAATTACAGGAGTACATGAATGACAAGGTGGTTGTTTTAAATTCCTTTCAGCATGTGTTAGAAAGCAACATATGTCTTTTTGTCTCGACACGTGGAAAACATTAAACCAAACACGTGACATCATTCCATCTTCCCAAGTGAGATTCGATAGCGATGCATAATTTCCTATCCGTTGATTTGTCATGATCTCATGTCACGTGGATTGGGGTGCTTTTCGTGTCAAATCAATCGGCTTAATTTCGGGGGTCCTTCTGGAATTTCCCATAATAAGGGGCCTTGGCCCGACATTATAATTTAATGAATTCTTCTCGCTTTAGTGTCTTCTCGTGTACCATACCCAAGCCTTACTGCAGATAATAATTAGACATCAAGGCCCAAAAGAATACCAAACTCTTTATCTCAAACGGCCACGTATTAAGAGTTATTACAATAAAGTTGAGAATTAATTTAATATTGACAGTCCAACCCATGAAATTGTGTCTGACTTGTGAATCAAGAAACCTTATTTTAAAAATCTAAGCCGAGTTGGCTTTGCCTTTACAATTTGAATGATTTAAATCAATCAATCAATCAGTCAAGTCTAAAGCTCTCAACCACTCAATTCTATTGCAATTAACTAAATCTCTCGCACGTGGGCATCTCATTATTAATTTAATTTCTTTTGAGTATGGATAAATTATAATAAGTGGAATCCACCCTGCCATTCCCTATGCTCACATGATTTTGTATTTGTGAGTTTAAACTTTAAACTACGTGCTTTCAACCACTTCATCTTCGTCTTCATCTTCATGAATGTGCTATTGCATGCCTAACAGCTTGTCTTAATTCTCAATTATTATCATAATCCTCTTTCTTAAATCTTCTTGCAACATTTAATCAGATCATGATTGGTATGTTTCTTTGCTTTTGCTTTACCTTGATCTGCTGGGCATATACATTTTAATAACACAACGGATGCAAACTTTATGGGATTTGGGGTTGAATTTGGTATATTATGAAGTTTTTTAGACTGTAAATTGATGGCATTGGATGATGATACTAGCTAGCTAATTGAATCAATATTCAATATAGTTTTATTGGATGGGTGAGAATAATAATAAACAAGGTGAGATCTTATCTCGTATTTTGTAACAAGGACAATTAATCATTGGTTAATTAATTAATAAAACGAGTAACACACCAAGAATTCTAATGCTTTTGGGCTGCTTAGGGCGACACATCATCACCATCTTCTGCGTTGTAAATGAATGCCTGTATGGAATTTTAGATAATACATGCAAGAAAAGACAGCGTAAATCAAGGGTCGTGTTCATTCAATTCGATGAGTTTCAGTTTCTTTGGGAATATATACTGTATTACAAATGGCGGTTTGCATGGGAAAGGCATGTGATTTGCCATGTGATTGTTATTAAAACTACACGTGAAAAATGGTCTCCCAGTTCTTCTTCTCCTTCTTTGACAATTCTAACATACGGATGCTTAATTCACGTTGACATCGCCAACAATTGCCCAGCCCCGCTGCCATGAATGGAGTCCATCTAGTTTAAACTTTGAACTAATGTCCAGTACGAATGGAGTCCATCAAAGAAAGAATCAATTTCTTTTTGATGTGCACTAGAGAATTATAACATTATGTGATGTATGTCGTTTAATTTCTTCTAAATTCCAATGCAAATAGATGAATATGAATTAAATCATTAATGCATGATCCATGAAGTTTAACAGTGGTAGCAAGTTCTGAAGCTAGCAACTTTATCCAATCATGCAAAATCATATTATGCATGCACCAGTTGAACACAATTCCCAAGCTTATCTATGATCGGAACTCAAACCTTGTTCATGATAGTCTTCAGAAGGTGCATGAGAAGGTGGGCACTTAATTATATGCAACCAAATTGTGGGAGGTTTCATTATGTCATGTCCCTCCCTATCAATTTTTGTGAAGGTTCTACGATTCTTGCGGATTATGATGTCTAATATTATAAAAAATTTGAATCATATAACTATCCGATAAGTGATATCAAAATTAAAAACTCATGGATTTGAATCACCAGAGTGTCACTGTAAGGAGAGTTAATGACTGTTGCTCTTTTATGGAAGTTCTGCAAATTCTACTGGTGTTCTCTTAACAACCACTAATTTTCGGAGGAATCATAACTCAACTATCCAAAAAATTAATTTATTTGTTTATTTAATTTGAGCGCAGTTCCATGAAATTATGCTGCAAAATGGATCTAAATCTACTGCACAACTTTAACAAAAAATTAATTAAGGAGTTGGAGGACAGCTACTCCAGTTAATTACATTAATCAGTAATTTATAAGTTTCAGTGTAAGAAAACTTACGGAGGCTTCAAAAAATAAAATCATTATAAATCCTGGCATGATCATAAACTGAAGAAACATTGTTGTGACAATTTCTCTTCTTGTTTTCTTGCTGGTTTCAATTATGGTGGTTTATTCTCTTCCTTTTTCTGCAAAATAATAATAATAATAATAATAATAATTAACTTTTGGAGAAGCACATGACTCCAGAGCCAATATTCTTACTATTTGGGGCAGCCTCTCATGGTTATCATTGCTTAAGCAGATTTGCTGTTTCTGAATATATAGAAGACATGGCATATTTTTCTAGATTATATTATTTTTCAGCTTCGTACAGCCAAAATTTCACAATGTTTTAATTAAATTTTGGGATCAGACCCTCCACAAGACATCTACTCTGATGTTATATTTGACTATCACAGCTCATGAATCTAAATCAATAAAATTAATGGCCAAAATTTTGTATTCTTTTGCTGAATTTTCTAGTGTTTCTTGACAAGTTATCGAAACAATATCCAAATTTTCATTTGAAATAGTCAGCCATCCATTTTGAATGATTTTGCATGGCTATACTAATATATGTTCAGTTGGTGTGATGTAGGCACAATGTAAATGTTGCAACTTGCATGCCAAGAAAATTTAATAATAGAACCTCAGAGAGAGAATTAAAAAGATATTACCCAGTAGAATTGTTTGACAATTAATTTAGATCTAGAAAGAGAATCTTCAAGTACTACCGAAAGTACAGAGAAAATACAAAGCAGTAGATGGAATTCTCCGTGAAAAATTGGGACAAAGTTGGCAGTCTTAATTGTCATAATATTACATATGTCAAAATGCAGAAAAATTCCATTACAAGATCTTCAAAGTTAAAAGAAAGAAATTAATGTTATCTACTCAGACTTTTTGTTTTTTTGGTTTTTTTTTTTTTTTTAATTTCAACATTGCTAACTTCCAAAATTCATTGCCTGCAAATCTGTCTTTAATAAGACTAGGTTAATATTATGTTATTTTAACTCATTTATTAGCTTCGAGTCAACTCCATTATTACTTCGAGCTTGAGTTCCTGTCTTTCTGAGATGAGAGTATGGCATCAATGGCTTCCCTTACTTGAGAAATATCAGGAGCTTTCCCACCTTGGACTGGCCAAAATTCATCTGTTGCCAGCACCTGCAACATTTCAGTTATAGGGTATAATTAAGATCATGAACTTCAAGGAATTACATAAATTTAGTAGTTATTGGAAAGGTTCTGAAATTATTACCTTTACTTGCAATTGAAGAAATTTGACATAGCTGATTGCTTTCTCTAACATGGTCACCAAATCAACCTTGGAGCCATTTGGCACAAGTTCCTGAAGTATCTTAAGGCGCTCGCTAATCCGCTCTCGACGGTTCTGAGAGAAAAAAAAAACATTCCTCTATTGTTTGATTTTTGCTTAATTTGCACTCAAGCATTAATTATTGACCATTTAGAATTATGTAATAGGTTGCAGTTTAGGGTTGAAGCAAACCTTGGCTGCAATACTTTGCGGGTCCTTCGATGTCTTAACTGTTTTCGGCTTAGGCTTCTTGCTTGAAGTAGTGCTTGTGCATTGCTTCTTCAGAGCTTGCATGCTTTCTTCCTGAGAAATATCACAATTTTTAATCTTGAGCACGGTGATCGTTTGCATATAGAGAAGAAGGAGGAGGAGAAGGAGAAGAAGAAGACAACGAAACTTAAGGTAATTGGTGCAACTAATGAAGAAAAATTGAAGTACCGTATGGGGGCGTTTAAGGCTGCTTGCTGCATCCTGTAATCCAGAGACCGATATGCTATCAGTGACAGCAGTTGCTTCAGAATATATCAATTCTCCGTGATTTTCCTTTGCAGTGTTATTGATCATGAAGCCATAATTGCTAGCAGTGTCAAAGCTGTTAAAATCTTCCATTAAACGCGGATCAGAGTTATACTTTGGATTGATCTGATTCCACTGGTTTCTGTGATTCAAATTGTTCCCCTCCCACATCGAGAAATCATCATTGTTTTGAGAAATTCCCTCATTTTGCTCAAAGCTAAGCAAAGATGAAGCATCAGCATGCATGAAATTATCGTACCCCATTTTGAAGTTAATCAAAGAATGAACTTCCTCAGCTGCTGCTGCTGCTGGTTGATGATAATTATTCTCATGAGCCCGAAACGCGTATCCATTAGAATTTGCACTGCCCGGAGAAGAAGAATTGCTGATGGAAATGTTTTTCCCGACCCCGGTACCATTATTCTTCTCCGAAACTTCTCCTTCATCAAGCACAACTTTCTGATAATCATGATCCATATTCCCATAAGACCCTGGAGAAGAAAGATCTCCCACCTTGAACGCACAAGTTTGAACTAAGCCCGTACTTTCCTTGGCAAGAGCCATTTGAAAAGCAAAATAAGTTAAATATGATTATCTGAGTACTGATATTACAGCTACTAGGGCTAAGCTGTAGCTAGTTCAAGCAATCGGAGCATATGCAAAGAGACAACTCCCCCTTCAAGCCTTATATGTAGAGACTTCAAAGTTCAATGCAAAGCTATTATTAGTGAAGATTGTTATTAATGGGTACTTAATTTATGTGATTGAAAATAGCAAGTGTAATGAACTAGCTAGCAGCTAAATTATTTTATGAAAGGGTATTGGGATTGCGAGCTGGCAGAAGAAGAAGAAGAAGAAGAGAGGAGAGAGCAGCAGAAGAATCGCCGGATGGTCCGCAAACCCACGTCTTTTAGATTCCAAAAAATGAAAGACTTTCTGCACTCAGTTTCAAGAATCTGGACTAATTTTGAGGCTGCAAGCTTCCTCACTCTTTCGTCTTCGCACTGCAACACGTGGACTGCTTGCTCTTTTTTAATACTGTTGTGTTACATTCCATGCTGGCGTGTAAGCTGTTCATGGAACCATGCATTATTATTATTAATCAATCAATTAATTAATTAATTAATACACGCCAATTCTAATCACATGACTTCGTATGGATGCTTTCAGAATAAATATCCCTCAGAATTCTGCAAAATTCTATTCAGATATCTCTAGCAACAGCTTTCACCTACGCTCTTTAATCCTTAGTTATTTAATCATTTTGACAAAGGCTATCAATTTGTCCCTGGAGATTTTTCCAATCCACAACAAATGTGATAGTTTTGGAAGATGAAACAATAAGTAATAAGGGACCTTTATTGTTACAGGGGATTAAATTTATAAAGAGAAAAATTCAGATGAACTATTTCACTAGATCAAGCATGATAATGTAAAAATTAAATAGAAAAATTTATCTTAATTTTTTTTAAAATTTTCATCAATAAAATTAATTTTATTTTTTTATTGATCGAATAATCAAATCACGTTATTATGTTGATACGATAAATAATTTCATATAAAATTTTTTCTTTTATAAATTATAGTTAATTAATTTTAAAATAGGAAGAGATTTTATGAAGAGGATGGATATGAATAACTAAATATGTATATTTCTTAAATTAATTCCGTATTTGACTTGGTGAAATTTAATAATGGAGTAAAAATTATGAACAGTTAAGAATATTTTGGAAACCAATGAAGATCATCGTCCACATGACCAATCCCCTGTCTCAAGGAGATTTGTGTTTCTGTTGTGCTTACCATGAATTTGTAATGGAAACTCACTATTCATCACAAACAGATCACTGTGTCACAGCTCACACAAGTATATAAATTACATAACCCCAATTTTGTTTCGAGTCATGGGATTGTCACCTTATCATCGAATTAGATGACTAACTAATAATTTAGTTATAAAAATTTATACAAATTAACCAATGAATTTCATCCATCTGGCAAGCTTATGTTGTTAATTCCCACTGAATTGGTGAGCAAACTAAAATCTCTACTGTCTTGAAACAGAGTGATGGTAAATGGTGTCAAGACTTCATTCAGGATAAGGAAAACATGAGATCAAAGAAATGATTTGAAAAATATGCAACATTCTTTTTCAACATTTCTAAAATAATTACGAGTATTAGAGTAATGAATGGCCTACAAGCAGAACTGCAGTTAAAAAAGACAGATTCATGCATTCCTAAAACAATTACAATGTTTGGTTATCGACAAATTCGCTAAAACAAGGACAGGATACACCTAGACAAGTTAAGCATATTGTATGTGACAATTACAAAATACCATTTCCAGCACAGCGGATATTATGCTACAAAGATGGATCTGAAAGTGATCGGGGAGTCTAAGAAGACGACTAAGGCTTGCACAAGAACCAATACAATAGACAGACAGAATGTAGATAACCTGTGCACTCAGCCACAGCTAAGAAAATCGCAGCTGTGGCTGTGCTGTTCATTGGGCTGCAGAACAAGGTGGGGCTTGAGGCAATGGCTGAGCAGCAACACACACCCTGCGAGTTGCAAGACAATTCAACTTCAAGTAAGCATATTTTATACATGGGTTCAAAACTTATATCACACTAGGTGGAAATCAAAGATTTTATGCAGTAAAAAAAGGATGAATCACAGAAAAGCAAAATTTTTAGTTGTAGAACATTGTCATAAGCGAAATAAAGGAGATGCATAATGAAAAAAACTGAGATCAGTGTGGGTATGACAGGCAGATGAAGCAGAGGCAAAGAAAACAAAGCAATACAATCAGCATTGAAAAAGAATTGAGTAGCACGAAAATTCAACATCAGTACAAGACTAAGATGGCGTGCCCACTTTAGCAAGGGGAAATGGATGCAAAATAAAAACTAAATTAAAAAAGAAAAGGACAGCTTAAAATAAAGGTACAGTTCTTTTAACAGAATTAAATTTCACTGCATTGACGCGTGACACCCAGGAGGCTTAAAGAGAAAGGCATGCATAATCAGAGAATGTCCCAAAAGTACAAGAAATGAACAGAACTGGGGATGCAAATAGGGATTCAGACTAAATAGTCATCATTGCAGGTACAAAATGTCAAATACTCAACCCTCAGGAATCAAATTCAAACCAAATATGAAATATAATAGATCTTAAAATGAAAAATCAAAACTTACGAAGCTTCTGTGCGTAATTTCTTATTAGCCTTCCTCTTGTTTTTACGGCGCTTGCTTGTGGAGTTTGGACCCACTCCTGAAGGCTGTCCTAAACCTGGAGGCACAAATGAAATTGGAAGATCGATTGCTTCAGAGGATGGTTCCAGTTTTGGTATCTTAAATAGATGGTGCTGCAGATTCATTCCTTCTGTTGTGTCAGGAGTTACAGTCGTTCCTGCACTTGACTCAGGAGCTGCAGCTGTTAGATGCATTCCTGCACTTGACTCAGAAGCTGCAGCTGTTGGATGCATTCCTGCAGTTGTTGCAGGAGTTGCAGCTTTTGGATGCATTCCTGCAGCTGCCTCAGGAATTGCAGCTGTAGGATTCATTCCTGTGCTTGCACCGGGAATAGCAGCTGTAGGATGCACTCCTACACTTGCCTCAGGAATTGTGGCTGTGGGATGTATTCCTGCCTTTACGTCAGGAATTGCAGCAGGATGCATTCCTGCCCTTGCATCAGGAATTGCAGCTGTTGGATGCATTCCCTCCCTTGCATCAGGAATTGCAGTTGTTGTATGCATTCCTGCCCTTGCCTCAGGAATTGCAGTTGTTGGCACATTACTTGTTCCAATATTTTGGGTTCTGTAATTGGATTCCTCTACTTTATTTAATGCAGCATAGAGTTTAGTTTTGGATTTAATAATCTCAGTAAGTATTGTTGCAAACCCTGAAGTACCTGTATTGAAACTTCAATTAATCCCTATGGAAATAAAAACATACACTACTTTGCAATTAAATTCAAAAACAAATTCTTTGTAACACATGCATTAGAAAATACCCAAAAGTGTGCGGATAACAGCTCGGGCTGCCAATTGTTCAGCTTCTTTCTTGCTTCTACCAGTTTCACCGGTGTAAGTAATGCCATTGAAAACCAAAGAAGATACAAAAACTGGAAGCAAACCTTCTGACTGAATGGTTCTATAAGAAGGCATTTCCATATTCGTCTTCACTGCAAACTCATTCAAGATGGACTTGCAAAATACCCTATCCTATACAAAAGCATATAAATAATAGAAAAGGTTAAAGAAAAAGGAGCCACAGTACTTTAAAGATGCAACATAAAACCAGATGTCAACTATTTAAAGCTCAAAGATAGAATGAAAAAATAAGTGCTATTGTCATGACACATTATGTCACACTGGTAACATGTAATCCCATTTACTCTAATGTCTAAATTGTGAAATATAGACATATGATTATTTATCGCATCATCATACAAGTCTTAACTGGAGAAACTCTAATGCCATGGAAAACAACATTTGTAGTCTTGTCATCGATATGTTGACATGATCTAATCAATAAGGGAAAGAATAATAAGAGTTAAGCAAAACCAAACAAGGAGTGCATGAAACCACACAAATATACATGGAGACATCTTGCAATAACATATCAATAATTAAAGAAAGCCTAGATTATATCATTTGTACTTTAAGAAACTTATTACAAAAAGATGACAAGACATAAATGCTCAAACCAGGCAGTAAATGCCATTTCTTCAACATGAAAAAGAAAAATGAGGGACAAAATATTGGGACACTTTTATGAGCAAGAATCAGATATCTACAACGGGCTAAGAGATTTTTAAAATCGCCGTTTGAAACATTAGCATACAATGAAGGTAACAAATTAAATTGTCAATCAAAGTATTATGAGAATCAAGTTCTCCAATGTAATAATAGACCACAAAGGCATGGCAGTGAACAATAGCTAAGTGATCCTAGATATTTCAGTATTATGGTAACATCTGACAGGAACAAAGAATCTTGATAGTTTACTTTAACAACTCTTGACAGATCTTCATTTTGCCAAGGAAAAAAAAAAGCAAAACATGAATTCAAGAAATATAACATGGTCAAAACATTGGAAAAGTACACTCAGATTTGCATAGATGGACTAAGACAGTTCAGTAAGACAACTCACAATACCTGGACAGAAGGATGCAGTATAAACATGAATAACTGTGCATTTGTAATACTGAATATATTCTGAATTAGTGTGTGTGTGCGTGTGTGTTTCTGCACATGAGCCATCGAATGTGAAACAATTATCAAACAAGCACGTATTTTCAAGTTTCACAACAAGATTCGCATGACACCCCAAAAATGTTACAGAATTCTAGGCAAATAAAATGTATTTTACAGTAACTATCCATGAGAATGTCCAACACAAGTTATTGAAAAAAATCATATCTTCAAGCATCCAACATGTCCAACTATAGATAAGAAAAATGTCCTACAAATTACAGAGATTAGTAATAATTTCTTCTGGTACTCACAAGAAAACCAATTTTATGTCGGTCAAAGTTGCCAAGTTGCTCAACTACTCAACTATTATGGACACCCTAAAAACCCAAAAAATAGCAAAATTGCACCCAACCAGAGTTGAAATATACATCATCATGCTACGAATCTACCTCGTTAATGAGAGGACATCCTTCATCCTTTATTTTCTTGGATATACACTCCAGCGCTAGTTTTGCAACATCTTGTTCAGCAGCTCTTCGATGTGAAAAAGTGTTGGGAGAAGTATAAGTTTCTCCATCCACCAAGACAGTTGACCTGAACTTAGGGGCATGCTGATACCCTTCATTAACAGTTTGATATACAGGTAGTGGCACGGAACATCTTTGAGTATATTCTTGTAAACGGTTCTTGTGCATTAAGCATTCTGAAATCCCTAAATAAAGCAAATGACTATAAATTAGCCATTTATATCCTCTCAGCCTAACAATAGCATAACAAATGAAATTAAAACACCATTCAATAGCCTAATCTCACATTAACAATCACAGATATATAGTTCCCGCTAGCCGCGTTGTTATTACAGCATTCATTTTTTTGAACGTACAATCAAGCTGAATCGAAGACATTTTTAACACACTTTCACAGGAAAACCTAACAAATACCCTATGCAATTTAGATTGTAAAAATTCCCCCTTTCCAGCAATTAACATCAAAACAAATATGGAAAAACGAAAAATGGAAAATAAAATAAACCCAACACCAATGCACAACTTACGATTAGGAATGGCGGCAGCCGGAGCTGTGACCGGAACTTGAGCTGCAGGTGGAGCTGGAGTTGGCGTTGGAGTTGAAGTCGGAGCCGAAGCACAGAGTTCGGGTTGAGGTAGGCTTGAAAGCACATAATCGACGTCGATAGGCTGAGACTGAGCCATAACTACGCTAGAGAAGCGAAGGGAAGTGAAGAGAGAACGGGTAGAACGTTTCTGTAATCTGTTCGGTTAAGGGTTTGAAATTCATTGTAAACTGCAAATGCTCTCTTTCTCGTCATGATAAAATATGGGCGGGTTCGGCTTGATGTTACCCGACGACGTCGGGTTACGAGTTGTTCCAAATTCCAAGTGGAGAGGAGGTTTCATCCCATAAATTATATAATAATATTTTGTAATTTTAAAATTATTAAATATTATTTTAATTTTTTTAAAGATTAATTGTTTTAATTTTTTTGAAAATTTATTTATTATTTGTCAAAACTTGCATTGATTCTAGGAAATTACCTCCTGACCTTGATCGGCAATGAGGGGGACGATTTTGTTACAATTGATCGAACATTGTCTTGATTTGTTGTTTTAAAAATATTTCAGGAGCTAAATGTTGTTTTCCCACTTGATAGATCACTTGGGTTTCTTGCCGTCACGATCTTTCTTGTAAGTCAAATTCGGACCAGTTGAATCCGATAATGGCCAAGAACGACAAAAGACGCCACCACGGCGACCAATCTCCAGACCAGAACAAAAAACGAAAGCGTCCCGTCTTCACTTCGTATCAAGATACCCCAAACTTGCCCCCATCGATCAAACTCCTCTGCGAAATCGTCGCCAACACTCCTTCTCAAACCGTAGAAAAGATTCTCGACGAAACCCGCATAAGGGTTTCTCGAGAAACCGTCGAACAAGTCCTCAAGCTCTCTTACGCGTACCCGGGTCCTGCTGTCAAGTTTTTTCGGTGGTCAGCTTACCAATTGTGTGATAAGCATAGCCCTTATGCTTGGAATCTCGTAGTTGACATGTTGGGTAAGAATTCCCTCTTTGATGCCATGTGGGATGCCGTTAAGTCTATGAAGAAAGAAGGTTTGCTTTCCTTAGCCACCTTCGCTTCTGTTTTCAGCAGTTATGTTATTGCTGATAGAATTAGAGATGCTATTATGACTTTTGATGTTATGGAACAATATGGTTGTAAGCAAGATATCATTGCATTGAATTCCTTATTGAGTGCAATTTGTAGAGATGGGAAAACTATACATGCTGTTGAGTTCTTGCATGTGGTTAATGGTAGGATTAGGGCAGACGCTGACACGTATGCCATATTACTAGAGGGGTGGGAGAAAGAAGGGGACGTGGTTAATGCGAAGAAAACATTCGAGGAGATGGTGGTTGAGATTGGGTGGGATCCAGACAACGTGCCTGCTTATGATTCATTTTTGAGTAATTTGCTTAAGGGTCGTGATGGCATTTATGAGGCTGTGAATTCTTTGAAAAGGATGATAGATCGGGGGTGTCATCCAGGGATTAAGTTTTTCAAGGTTGCACTTGAGGAATGCTTGAAGGGTCATGATGTCAGAGGAGCTGAGTTAATTTGGGAGGCAATGGTGGTGCGACTTGGTTTTAGACCTGATACTCAGATGTATAATACAATAATTACCTTATATTGTTACTCTAATGATACTGGTGCAGCAATGAAATTGCTGGATGAAATGGTTTATAATGGGGCGTTCCCAGATATGCAAACATATAATCTATTATTTCAATTCTTAATCAAGTCTAGGAAGTCGAAGGAAGCTTTAGTGTTATTCCATGAGATGGTTAAAAACGAGTGTGTTATGAACCATGAAAATTGCAGAGTAGCGGTTAGGGTTTACATGGATTCTGGCGACCCTTATATCGCTATAAAATTGTGGAAATACATGATTGAGAATCACCATTCTGATTTGGCTGACACAGGTAATTTTTTGGTGGCTGGGCTTTGTGATATGCATATGCTTCTAGAAGCTGTTAAGTATGCGAAGGTTATGACTGAAAAAGGAATCCAGGTGGCACCTGCCTCACTGTCAAAGTTGAAACAGAGCCTTATCAAGGCAAGAAAAGAAAGATTGTATGATGAACTTTTGAGAAAGTGCAAAGCTCATTAGGTAGGTCAGACCTTTTCTATTTCACTCAATATGTTACTGCTTCGTTTGTATATGACCTATACATTTTTGTTTACTAGATAAATCAACTTTACAGTGTAGTGCTAAAACAACTGTTAAGCATATTTTTTCCATTTTAAAAATCTCTATATGTATAGTTAAAGTAGGCAACTAGAAACATTTGTTGTTAGGTTTAAGGAATGGATAGCTTCCTTTTTCCAATTTTGCTTGTTCTAGCTAAAATTTGGATTTACTTTTGAACCTTTATACAGAGGGTGTTTGACTCTTGATTTGAACTTCAATTCCATGCAACTTTCTTTGGCAAAAATGAAAGCTATAACATTCTAGAAACCATTTTCTTAAGTGCAATGTAATGCATTGGATTGATGTTTTTCTTGTACTAGTTTTCTAATCTAGTGCATTTTTGGACAATCTCCTTATATTGCATTGAAATTATGGCTCTTTGCTAAGTCTAAGGTGTATGAATGCCACTGTCCCAATTGATCTTTTGCCTCCCATAGTATCTTACTTCTTCTTTTGCTTTATATATTTTTATTATTTTTAGTCATTCTGAGTCTGAAGTTGGTGACATGAGTCCTAGAGCTGACCTCACTGATTTTCGTTGAAATGTGTTTCAAGAGAAGGTTTTGTTGGTATCTTCAAATGCTGTTGTATTTACTTCTCTTAGAATAGGCTTGAGGGTCTTACATTCAATAAAGTGCCATTGTGGAAATATTTGAATTTGTAAAATGGCTTCTAAATAGTATACAACTGTTACTATCATAAAATGGGGTTATTTAAGTCTCCAAATTGGAAGTTACCTTATCTAAGTGTGCCTGTGCTGTGAAGTGGCACAGGAAATTTAGAATTTTACTTTTGAGCAAACTGTGAAATCAAGATATGATGATCATCCAAAGATTTACTGTTATTTTGTCTTTAAACTTCAACGAGTATAATGTCAAACATTAGATGGAAGCATTCTGTATTTTGCAGGTTAAATGTGATGTACCTTACTTATAAAGGATAAATAATGTTTAGATCTAAATTTTATTTCTCGTGCTCCTGGAAATAACCATGCCTTTGAATTTTTATAGAATGAGTAGACAAGCAAGAGGGAAAATATCTGAGGCTGAAAATATGTACTTGTCTGGGAGGAGTTAGGACACAACCTCGCCAGAACATCATCAAAGATAAGCATAACTTTCACAAATCAGAAGCCTTAGTTTCTGCATCTTCATATTTCCCGATTGTTTTTTTTACTGTTACTGTTACTATATAAAAACAAACTTCGATGGAAAGTGCGTTTTAATTTTCTTTTCCCTGGATAAGAGCAGGCATGCATTAATTCTATTTTCTATATACGGTGTTGTCATTCCTATGTCCAAATTTTTGAAATGGATGTCTACTCTTACTCTTTGCAGTTGTGAATAGATCTTTTCTCTTAATAGCAGTACATATTTTGAAGTGCATTGAAATTGAATTGATCTCTGGTTTCTTTTACAATTTATCTGTAACTGTAGCATCTATTGTTATATTGATTGAATGATATCTTGAATTACAAAAGTTTATCAGATGTTGATGCGTCACACTAAACTGTCTGGACATTCCTAGAGAACACTTCCCTCTGTATTTGAGCATTTGTTATAAACGAAAAGCCTTCCAGTGAAGCTTTAGTAGGCCAGTTGTCTCCGAGATCTCTTTATTCTATGCAGTCTGCATAAAGTAAAATTGATCATTGATTATTCTTCATATCTATGTGAAGAAACTCAAGAAATTTTGTGTTTTGAATTTCTAATCCTAGGTATGTTGCCTTTGATGAATTGCATAGTAGATATCATGGAGAAATAAATGGCTTCATGTCTTTTCGATAAACATTATGTGCAAGGCATTGTTGGTTGGGATATTGAATTCCTAATTCACAAGTTGCTGGCAGTCTCTAAGAAAAGGAATTATTGTTGTAGCCTGAAATTGTTAAGTTGTATGATTGTATCTTCAGCTCTTCCATGTGTGTTATGAAGTTGTGCGAAGAGAACTTGAAGGTGCGCTTAGGTTCTTTCGATTGTTATCTGGATGATGTGGTCTACCATAAGGTCAGGACAATACTTTTTTTTTTAATTTTATGTTGTATATTGTAAGTAACGAAGGTTGACGTATGGCATACCATAATATAGAAAAGCCCTTATTTTGATAATTTCAACAAGGATCATCATCATCATCATCATCATCATCTTGTAGCGACTATTTCTGCAACAAGGATCATAAATTACGTCTGGGTTTGCCCTAGATGTTCTTCAGTAGATTTTCTTCGCAGCAAGTACATGACTTATGCAATCATTGTGCATTATGCATTCTCATGTTACCCTCTGTGATGCTGGATGAAAGGGAATCATTTAATAAATTAAACGAGATCATATAATTTCTGAGTCACTAATTGGTTTTAAATGCTGCTAAACAAGATTGTATTTCGCATATTAAGATGGTTCTCATTTAATACATTTACGACATGTTATATATAATTCTAGGGGAGTTAAGGTGATATGGTGGATGTTAAGAAGACGAGGGTGTTGCTGATGCTACGGATCATCAGAGACATGAAAAGAAGCAGATTTCTTGTTGACTAACAACTGATTAGTGGATATATTAATGGATAAAATGACAATATCACTATTTTAAATCAACAATTAAGCTCCCTGATACACATTAGAAGAGCATGAAGTAGCAGGAGAGGCATTAATTGCTGCTTCACAAAATGTTCTTGTATTTGACTTGTTAGGAAGCATGGCATCGGTTCACGTGCTTGCCATGTGAACTTGTGTAACGCATTTATTGTTTATTACTTGCGAGGATAAGAAACGTCCAACACTAATTTTATTGCCAAGCAGGCCATGTGAAGGGCTAAGAGAAATTTCATCATCATTTTCGGCCAATTGCTTCGTGTACACTTGGTGATTTCTATACTTGCTCGAAGTTGATTAGATTCTTTTTGGGGCGATTCAATGGCCCATTTAAAGTAATTGTGTTTTCATAATATGACAGACATCATGATCCGCAATATCAGGGATGTAATCATAATCATAATCAATTCAAGCAATAATAAGATCATTCATAAAATGATGTGGGTTTTGCATCACATGTGATTTGATATGAGATTCATTATGAGTTTTCGAGAATCAAAACAGGCATTGGCATTGGCATTTGGGGACTGCGGCCCATCTACGAAACTAACCACATGCTTCCACGTCCATAATTATTTATATATATATTCTCAGCAGGAATATTGCCATTTTTTAAGCCTGTGCAGTTCTTTTGGATTAAATCAAAGTCGATAAAAATTTAACCAAAAAATTTGATTTTGAACCAAAATTAATTTTTAAGACAAATTTTAGTTTTAAAAATTGTGAAATTAAATTAAATTAAAGAATGAATTTAATTTTAAAAATTAAAAATTATTTATTTAATTTATTTATTTATTAAAAATAAAATAAATATCTATTTATATATAATAAATTATTCAATTAATGAAATAATAATATTTAAATTTTATTATTAAAATTATAAAAAATTAATTTTATTAATTTTAAATAAATACTTCAAATCCAAACATAATACATTATATTAAAATTTATTATTAAATTTATGTAAACGTAAATTTCACGTAAAATATTCTCATATTTAATTTAACAAATAATTTATGAAAAAAATATTTTTTATTCGTTGAACTATATAAAAAAAATTAATTAATATATTTAAAATATTTTATTTAACTTAATTTATTATATTATTTATATAATAATTTAATAAAATTGTGACCTACATATATTTATTTTAAAATTTTTAAATAAGTTAATAATTATTATAAATAAATATATGCATGGTATAATATTATTAGATATATAATTTTACTATTAAAAAAATATATATTTTTTTTATGATATGTAATATTAAGTCGAATAATAATATAATATTTTTTAAATAAATTATTGTATATTAATTTTTTGATAAATTATTTTTATTATCTTTTATTCACTTAAATTTTTATTTATATATTTGACTATTATTATAATTTAATATCATTGATTTAAATTTTTTTAAGAATTTTTTTTAGAGTTAAAAATTATAAAATTAAAATAATTAATAAATAAGATGTTCTATTTTGAAACCAAAATAAAAAAATAAAATATTTTATTAAATAAAATAAAATTTAATTTTACTTCAAATCAGAATCGAATCTAATTTTATATACTCCTATCACTTTTTCGTTAGTCAATGAAGTCTTTAGAATTGAAACCAAACCTAATTTTACATACCTCGTAACTTTCTCCTTAACCAATTAGAACCCATTCCCCCACCATCCCATGGGATTGAATTATTAATTCTACTGCTTAAATAAAAAGTAGTTGAGGAAAACAACAATTCTAGCCTCCTTTTGATTATAAACCCAAATGGATGAAGATCCCAGTTGTTCAGTACGCAAACCAACCAACCAACAAACAAAGAAAATGCCAAAGAAGAGATTTTGAACTAAAATTAGAAGATTAGTAACCTAAATTAAAATTAGGAAAGCTTGTTAACAAATACCTAAGAAAATGACTGCTTAATGCCTTTAAAGCTTGGCAACTGTAATGTCAGCTGGTGATCCAACACCTAACAAACCCATCTTCATACCTGTTCGATAAATGTCCGCAGTGAGACTTGTTAGCTGCGTTTAGCATGCCAAATGGGTTTTCGCCTCTCGTCATTCCTATTTATTTATCTGGGCCCTCACCTTCCATTGTCTTCTGCTCTGCCACTCGTCCTATGAACTCAAAACACTATTCAATTAATTAATAATTTCTCATGGTCTATTTTTGTTGTTTTGTTACATCAAATCAAGTAAGGTGGGTCTCTCACTCTCGCTCTCGTTTGGTTACCACCAGGAATCTTTTACTGGTTAGGCATGATTATAACCATATCCAGTCCAATCAATTTCAATTGATTGAGGGAAATGAAGAGAATCAAAAGGGCCTTTATTTACTTTAATCATGTCTGATAAAATTAATAAAATATTAATTAATTCAAAACATTTTTGAAGTTCATTACACAAAAGTGACCTCTTAAAGTTATCATTAATGATGTTCTTGAAAATAAAAATTAAAACTTTGAATGTACTTTTTAAGATGACTTAATCAGTGTAGTGGGTCTGTTAACCTAATGACCATGGATTTAGCCAAATGAATGTGTGACATGTAGCATAATTATTATTTTTATTATATTAATTAATCCATGCATTTCCCTCCAAATTACAAAATAATCCCTCAACCCTTTAGGTGGGTACCAAATAAGTAACCGACTAATGGCACTCGCGCAAGTGCGAGGGACACATCAATAATTATCCATATTTATAATTTGACCATAAATTAATTACAAACTGATCAAACAGCACCAAAGCTCTCCAATATAAGTTGATGGTTTTAGGCCCCATTTGGCACAACATCACACTTTCCTAGAAACTTAAACTTTTACTTAATTTTCGCTTGGCATGAGCTCTTGCACCATTTCTTTTTAATAAAATTTTAATATTACATGTTTACAAATTAATTCCTATGTCATCTTGTCCTGAGCTGAATCTAAATCTCAAATGTCTTATATCTTCTTCTTAAAGGCTTTTAATAATTAAGTTAACTAGTGCATATAAGCTTTTACTTAAGTTATATTCTACTTTTATATGGACTTAAGGGCTCTTACTAATAGATTAACTAGTGCATATGAGTTCTTACTTAAGTTTTATTGGATTTTTAATGAATAAAATTTAAAGCTTTAAATAATTTAAATGCATCAAACTGTAAAAGGATGTGTTGTACCATGACATTTATTATTAGTACAGTAAAATTTTATAATTTTTAAAATAATTTCATCCTATTTTGTTATTTAATTAATAAATATATAAAAGTTAAAATAAAATTTATAATATATAATACTATTAATAATAATAGGATATATTTTAAAATATTTATGATATTTTTATTATATACGAGGCGACACAAATTGATTAATTAGAGTTTTTAAAATTTGACTCATTTTTTAATTTAAAATTTCGAGAACTTAAAAAAAACTTAAAAATCACCTCTAATATTGAGTTTAATATTTAGTATTATTTATATAGACTGAAAATTGAGTGACAATTTTAAATTTTAATTTAAAAATTAGATGCATTCGTAATTATTAATAAAATATCAAATTGCATTTATATTTAAGTAGTAGTGAATTTTTTTTTTTATTATAAAAGACAAACGTAATATCCATTTCATGATTGTATTTTTATTTTTATTTATTTAATTAATTAATCAACTATTTAAAAGAAAGTAAAATAAAAGTTAATCCCTCTCCTAAAATTAAATTCAATTGCCAACACCATTATCTTTTCATTTTCTTGTGGAGAGTTGTTCACTACATAAATAAATATTTTCAAAAAATTACATTAATGATATATCATTAGTCATTTTCACATTTAAATTACAGAATCGAAGCAGCACTTAATTTGATTATCTTTTAAGCTTAGGGTTTAATTAATTAATCAAATTTGAAGCTCAAATTAGTTAAGATGTGAAAGCAAAGAGAGAGTTTGTTGTTTGTTGGACGTTGGAAGGGGATGGATGGTCTTTGGTCACCAAACTACATGCCAATCCATCTTTGCTAAACAAATCTCCTTATTTCACTTTGCATATAAACCCATAATTACCAAATAATGATGATTAATCCATAACCTTGTATCTTTTTTTTCTGAAAAAACCTATAAGCTTCTCATTTTTCTTGGTTGGTTCTCTCTGGTTACTTTATTCATATAATGTCAGCATCCAAATTATACAGTCTCGTGGGGTTGTGATTGTTCACTCGAGTCTTAGCAACAAGAATCTCTTCTTTCTACTTAAAAACAAATGGTATATCATCACCTAGAAACCAACCTCTCAACCGACTTTCATTTTCTTTTCATTAACAAAGTCCATAACCATTACATTTTCACCTTCTCCTACTACTCTCGACATTAATTTAATCCCCATTCTCGTATGTATGTACCAATTTATGTACATACATTGCCCATACCCCACAACCCATTTGGCATTTCCTCTCTTTCGCATTCTCTGGCTCCTTTTGCAAATTCTCTCCCACCCTTGAAGCAAAGCAGCTAGCTTTCACTTTATTTAATTCTATTCCTTTCCTTTTCTTTCTCTCTTTTTGGTTCCTGGGTTTCTGTGCTCTCATTGAGATCTGTCTTCAAATAATGGGTTTTTCCCAAGACGCTTGCACTTACTCTAGAAACCCACAACATAATGTTTTAAACAGTGGATTATACGCTTCCTCTTTGGTTGCAGATCATTATTGTGACTATAACCATTATAATGAGTTCAAGATGAAATATTTATTGAAAAAGATGATCTGGGATTTTGGTTTGTCTTGTTTTTTACCTTCTCGCAGCAAGAATCTCAGCAATGGAGCTAAAGACAGCGATGGAAAGAGTAAAGATAACAACTTGGAGCATAACAAAGCTTGGTTGCTTGCAGAGTCAGGTGGAGCTGAGTTGACGAGTACTGATCCGCAATCAGTACACTCTTCTTTCAGGTTCAGTTTCTGCTCTCAGGTTGAGCTAGAGTCCATCAACATGAGCTCTTCTGCTTCTGCGACTGTCTTGATGGTGAATTTGGAAAATGGATTGTGTGATTCTCGTGCTCAGGAACTCAAATGGAGAAGGATTCAATCTCTCGAGAGGAGTATCTCTCCAGTGGCCAATTCCTTGGTTAGGCTTAGCTATGGTGAAATTCTTGCAGCTACTCGTAATTTTTCTAAAGGTAACTTGAACGGGTTAGTTTTTATGCAAGTTTTTGTTTCTGATTGATTTAGATTATTTGTTGTGATTGTGATTGATATTTTTCTGATGGGTAGGCAGAGTTTTGGGAAGAGGAGCCTTGAGCTTTGTCTTTAGGGGTAAAGTTGGGTTTTTGAGGACTTCAGTGGCGATTAAGAGATTAGACAAGGAAGATAAAGAGTCTTCTAAAGCATTTTGTAGAGAACTAATGATTGCTAGTTCTCTTCACCATCCAAATATTGTTCCTCTTGTGGGTTTTTGTATCGATCCAGATGAGGGTTTGTTCTTGGTGTACAAGTATGTTTCTGGTGGTAGCTTAGAGCGCCATTTGCATGGTATGTTCTTTCTTGGCTTTTTTTAATCTTAACTTTACGAAATTTGATTTCAATTTCTATCATTTAGAATGATTTGTAATGTCCATTTGCAGAGAAGAAAAGAGGAGTAAAGAATAGTTCAACACTACCTTGGTCTGTGAGGTATAAGGTTGCCCTTGGAATTGCGGAGTCAATAGCATATTTGCACAATGGAACTGAAAGATGTGTTGTTCACAGAGACATTAAGCCCTCAAATATTCTCCTTTCTTCCAAGAAAACACCTAAGGTGGGCAATTCTCTTTTATAATTTACAGGCCATGGTTTGGTGATCTATCTATCAGTTATTATTTTGATTTAGTCTATTATTCTAATCACGTGTTATCATTTAAATTATATGGTGTCTGCAGTTATGTGATTTTGGATTAGCTACTTGGACTTCTGCACCTTCAGTTCCTTTCCTGTGCAAAACTGTCAAAGGAACATTTGGGTATGATTTTCAAGAAAATTTGCTGTTTCATTTCTTTGATGTTTCATACGTAAGAAAGTTAATAATTATTTCCACTTACTGAAACTCAACTTGAAACTTGCAGGTACTTGGCTCCTGAATATTTTCAACATGGAAAAGTATCCAATAAGACTGATGTTTATGCATTTGGAGTGGTCCTATTGGAACTGATAACAGGGCGAAAGCCAATTGAAGCAAGAAGGCCGCCAGGAGAAGAGAACTTGGTCCTGTGGGTGGGTTAAATTTAATAAATTCTTGAACTATCCCTTATTTGCATTGAGTTAATGATAATTGAATTGATGGTCCTCCTATTAGGCTCCTATTAAAGAAATCGGGGGTGCCCATATTGCCTAGATATTGATAATAGCCAATATGCATAAACCACATACTAATGATGACTGCTAGGTAATGAACACTTTCCCTTGTAATGGTGCAAATGCTGTGATTATTTGTGAACCATACAATACCCCTAGTGCAGTACAGTGGAAATGATTTGACTTTAGGGAAAATAGATGGAAAGCATCTCTAATGTGTTATCATCTGTACTTCGAACTTGCAGTTGATTGCTGATTTCTTTTGGATTTTCTTGTCACTATCAGCCCTATTTGGCATTTTTAACATGAGCCTTAGACATCTTCTCTTGAAGCATGAAATTTTTGAAGGATTTTCGTCATGGTCAAATTTTTTTTGTCTTAACATTTCCCTTCACGTGCTCCAACGACCATGAAGCATTTCATTACCTTATGATTTGTAACAGCGACTGGATATCAATTTAAATACATTATGAGTACAATATTTAAAGATAGTTATCAGTGTTTGAGACAGTAGCATTGATAGTAAAAAAACTCAATGGTGTTTGCTTCACACCAACATATTTTTGAAACTAAAAACCTAATTATGGACCCTACATTTGTTTTTAGGCAAAACCCCTCTTGCATAAAGGAATGGCAGCAGTTGAAGAGTTGCTTGATCCACAGCTCAAATGCACTTCAAGAAATTCAAATCAAATATCCCGGATGATTCAAGCTGCAGCTGCCTGCATAAGCAATGAAGAATCTCGAAGGCCAGGTATTGATGAAATTATCAGTATGCTTAGAGGTGAAGAAGATTTAGTCTACTATAGTAAGAAAAAGCACACTTTTTCTGGAATCATTGACTGTTATCCTCAGTTACAGCAGACTAAAAATGAGATGAAGAGTCACTTAGCTCTAGCAATGCTTGGAGTTCAGGAGTTTGAAGATGACGATCACCTTTACTGTCGTTGAAACGTAAGACACAAACTATCTAATTGTTTTTACACCAATTTGATTGTGTTCCTTGCTTGGGAGGAAGAAGTGCTAGACCGTTATAACAGGAAGAAGTGCTTAAATTTGTACAGAAGAAAAGGAATCTGATGAGAATTTGTGTGTACATAGTTTCCAACTTACCTGTCCCAGTGCTCTGGGATAAGTGTAATGGTTTTCATTTGTAGAACGTAGAGCTTCATTTTTCATTAAGATTGCTGAACTGACTTTGACACTATTCTGGAGCTGTATATTTTCATATGTTTGTTGATAGAAAACTGTTTGTTTTAGCCCAAATTGGTGTATGCTTATTTTGTTTTAGTAAGATTTTCTTCTGATTTGAGTGCCCATGAGCTTGATTTTTTATTCCTATATATTAAATTTACATTTTATTGATAATTAATAAAATCAATTATTTGTATTTATTCAAATAAAAGCTCATATCAAAAAGATTCATGGTCCCAATTTTTTTTTTCCTAGATAATATTTTGTAGTATTAAGCATGAATCATCTTCTATCATACCAAATTTTAAAAAATTTAAAATTATGAAAATATAATTTAAAATAGATAACATATAAAATATAAAATTAAAAAAATTAACATAAAATTTAAAATATATGATATAAAAATTTAAAATACGAATATAAAATTTTAAATAATTAACGTAAGAGTTAAAAATTCATATGTATTTTATATCTAAAGTAATATAACCGAACTCCAATTATATGTATAAAATGATATTGTAAATAATTATAACATGATTTTATTTTTTAACGAAATGAAATTTATTCTATAAATGAGCGAGTGTATGTGCATGTAATAAAATTAATAATGTGTATTATAATATTAGGCAAGGGATAAAAGAAATAACTATCATAAGAGTTATATTTTGATATTTTTGGTATTGGAGATATTAAAGAATTGAAGTGTTAAAAGGCCATGAAGTGAAAAAATAAAAATGAAGAAATGCATGGCCATGCATGGAGAAATTAAAAGACTTTAGCAACATCCTTAATTAAGCCAGTGTTTGCAAGAGCAAACACTGTGAATTCCTCGTACGATATGAATCCATCACCATCGGTATCGATTTCAGCCATCATCTTTTCCACTTCAACAGCGGATACATCTCCAAGATCCTTCAGGCAGTCTGCCAACTCTGATGCAGAGATTTTTCCGTCACCGTTCAAGTCGAAGTGCTTGAAAATGCGCTCGCGGTCAGCCTTATCCTGTTCATCGGCCATTGTTTCTTGTTTGGTCTGTAATTGCTCGTACGTTTGTATCATATAGAGTTTGCATGCTCAAAGAAATGGGTTGTTAATAACGTCTGCCATTGAATTCGGCAGAAATGAGAGGTTGTGCTATACTTACGGGTCACCTGAAGAATGTAATTTCAAAATGTTTTACCGAGACCAAAACCATCAGAATGTAATTGTCCATGACAAGTGGAAACATAGAATTTCAATACATTGTAGGAATAAATTATTTTTCCAAAGTATGGAAGTACAGAATAGATTCATATTATTGAAGCAAGTCAATTCCTATAAAAATATTGCACTGGCTTGGCGCTATCCGAACAATTTGCGTAGAGCTCACTAGTTGAACAGAAATTTGGACGAGAGAATAATCTATGAGACGGACAAATGAATGGCATCTAGCACAGCTTCTCTCGTTGGCAAAGCTGGAATTGCGCCTCTCTCCATGACAGTCAGTGCACCGCAGGCATTAGCAAACCTGAGAGCATCTCTCAGCTTGTCTTCTTTCTGCAATATTCAACCAGATATATATCACCTCCTTCTTATTGTTCAATGTAAAATATTGCCGATGAGTAAAGGGAATTCAAAATTCAAATTAAAAAAGACCATGCAAACATTTTGGAATGATATTTTTTTTTTTTTTAAAATCCAGATTCAGAAATTATTCATGAAGAGGAAATTGATATGGGTTATTAACTGGATATTTTCAAAACGAATTGGGAAGAAGATTTCAAATTGAACTTGAGAAGTAAATAATCTTAAGATATAAACTACCAAAAAAATCCAGCACCCTAAATCTTTATGTTAAAACCAAGCAGTTGGTCTCCCTCATGACTCGATTTACAGATACATTGAACTAGCTTAAACGTGCAGCTAGGCATATAGCTTGATGATATATCTGAAATATACAGTCTGCAAACAAACCAACGAAACCATTGAACCCAGAAAACTGGTTTATAAAACCAAGAGTCAAACAAAGCATCAATGAGCTCAGTTTTTGTATCTGTATGCTGGTCTCACTAAATTTTTTGATCTTTTCACACAAGTCAAATATCTAAAAATACATATAATGTCTAATCACAATTTTTTTAATGCAATAAACTTTGATTTTTGAGAAACTTTTCAATGAGATGACTCTTATTCTCAGACCAACTTGAACTTTGGCAAGTGTGAAGAGTAGATGGAGAAAGTCTCAGTTTGTTCTCAAAAAGAGAGTAGATGGACAATTGATTATTTGAACTCATCATTCTATAATAAAGGATTGAAGGGTGAAACAATACCAAGTTTTACACACATGGAAAATTTTGATTTTCTATCTATGGTTACTTTTAATAACATAAATTCAAGGGCTTCCATAATATAATGTGACTATGATCTAGCTGTCCTTGATCTTCCGACTTAGATGAAAGTTTCATGTCATGTGTATGACAGTGAATAATTGTTTTACGAATTGAGAACTTATGTCGGACTAAACATACATAACCTGGATCTAGTATCTATGTGTGGTTAAGATCTATTCCTTTGTTATATTCCTTTTTATTACACCACTTGACTGCACTCCAACAACCAACAAGTCAAATTGACAAATCTTCATCAGTAATAAACAGAACAAGACAATCTTCATCAGACTAGCTACATATGGCCCTGCTGTCATTAAGTCAGAAGTTCTTAGCAAATATTATCCTACAAGAAAAATATAGCTACTAACAAGCTCGGGCACTTCCTAATAGCAAGAGGAAGAACTATATCATAGTTATCATTGCAATACAAGAGAGAAACTGCAATTATCACAGGAACCCTGACAAAAGGGCCGATCTGAATAACAAATGGATTGGGAATAGCTCATATGATGACAAAGAAAACAGCAAGGGCTACGTAATGTAATTTATTTTTCAGCAGAGTCAAGACCCTAGATATACATTTATAGGATCATATCATACAACTGAATTAAAGTTAGATGAAGACAGGAAAAAAGATAAAGAAAGAAGCACTATTATCGGAGACAAATTGGGAAGAACCTGAAGCAAGGAGAGATCTGTAGATAGTTGTGATAATATCCCAGCAACAAAAGCATCCCCTGCACCAGTCGTGTCAACAGTAGCTACCTTCAAACCCTTGACTCTCCCACTGAAATCCTAAAAAAATAAAATAAGGTGAATTTTAGATTCCTAATTACCAGAAAACTAGAACTGTTATGCCCGTGATAGAACATTGGCCCAACAATTGAGACAATTATGTATGCTGAGATCACCATATTAAAAAACCAATTGTACGCAAATTATGGTACATTTTACAGGACATGCACAAGTTAAATTCTAAAATTGCATCTATTTGCTTTCATAACGAATAACTTGTATAGTGGCTCTGGAGGATCCCATAAATTATTTTGAGAGACAAGGGCGACCTCGATATGCAATTTGATAGCAGAGTTGATTAGAGAAGTTTTGATAATTCTCAATCTCTCTTCTATAAATTATGAAAAGTCTTGCAAACAAATGCTTCTTAATAGTTAAAAAATTCATAGATCAACTCTCCCCAACCAAAAATATCTTAAGTTGCGGTAATATCATTTCTTTTTCCTGAAAGGATTTCAAGAAACTTCTTTCTTATGATTTCCCAACAACAACTGATAATCTGTCTGGTTAATCTTCCAAAATGATTTCTAGAAGCTATTTTGATAATTTATCAACAATTAAATTTCTAATCAACTTCTGACATGCACAGATCTCCCCGAGTTCAAAAAATGTAAAAAGACAATATCTCAAGGGCTTACCTTGGTGTAATACCTGCAACCATCAGGACCCTCAGTGACAAGAAGCAATTTAAGATTTGGGTGATATAATTTACGAACAACTGCGTCATCATATGGATCTTCCCCTTGGGTTAGAAAAGAAATCTCTTCTTCACTAATCTGAGAGTTCAATAATTGTTACAATAAGATATGATAATATTATTTCAGTCTTGATCATTGTTCCAAAAAATGATATAAAAATAATATCTAAATTGTTACTACCTTGATAATGTCAGCAGTCTCCCAAATGCTGAGAATTCCTTCCCTTGCTTTCTCTGCAGAGGGCCACAATGGAAGTCTTAGGTTGGGGTCATAGGATAGAACCACACCAGCATCCTTTGCAGCTTTAGCTGCAGCAATGTGTGCTGACCTACATGGTTCTGTAATTAGACTTATAGAACCATAATGAAAAATTTTAGCCTGCCACAAGAGAGGAAAAACAATCATATCCAATACTACGATAAAAAAAAAAATCACAAAGTCATATAAAGAAACAAAAAGAAAACAGTAAAAAGGCCAAAATATATGTAAAAATGATTCAGGCACCAAAATTAATGCATGGTATGGATAAGATAAGTCTGACAAGGCAACCTCTAAAGAATATGAACTAAAATGCCAATGTCAATGATCAAACTTTTGTCTGAAATAAGTTCTGACATTACAGCAAGTTTAGAATTGGAGTCCTTGTTGCTTACTGCCAACCATGAGACAATATATAATATAATGGCATTTAACACATTATCGTCAAATTTAATGATAGAAGAATCTATTTGTGCCACTATTTCTTTAAGAAACATTTGCTGTCTTATTGTTTCTTTTAGTGTTGATAATTACAATTTTTTCTTTTTACTTAGTTGGAACATGTCAGAGTGCTTTGATACCTTCGTAATTAAATCAAAATCAAGTTCAGCTTCTTTAAGCAACATGTCGGCACTAGGATTACGGTAAAACATGAATTCACGTTCCCCATCGTTCCTTAGTGTAACAAATGCTAAAGCTGTACGTGCACCAGGATCAAAGAGCATCCCATCACTGTTCACATTGTTCTCCTTCAATATATCAGCAAGCATGTAACCAAATTCATCTTCTCCAACCTGAGAACACAGTGAAAAACAGCAAAGATCTGAGAGAATGCACACACATTCCACACTTAGATGTGTGGATAGCAGAATCTTCATCCCGGGTGTCTGAAAAGTGGATTCTTTTCTTGTTGTGAGAAGCAGCCCTGAATACATCAAATTATATATATATATATATATATAATGAAATGAGATGACACTAACATTACATTGAATTTTTATAACTTAGGCACACACCAACCTTTTGGCTAGTCAAGATATAATATAACTAACAGAGTTCATGGATATTTAGAAATCCTGACCCAGTGACTCGCTGTGCTGGGAACCATAAGCTGCCTTTCTTTCAGCTTCGTTGATGTAAAGGGCGAACTCTTACTCATTTGCTAAGATGGTGATTAGACAGGTTAATCTATGGATAGATACAACTAATTTACATTTCTATGCTGATAAGTTGTAAAATCTCGAGAAACTGCTAATATCAGCTCTGCATCCTAGAAGGGATTTAAGTATAGAAGTAATTGTGAGGAATAATAGTTTAGTAATATGGTAATGAATGACAAAAATCAAGTGATCAAACTGAAGCACCAAGGGAAGTAAGGATGAAACCACATTGTCACTGCTTTGACTTGGTTGATACAACTAGTAGAATGTGCCTCCACTCTATGAAACCAAAACTGAATTTCCTATTTGAGTGCATATTCCATTGTTGTGGGTTCAAGGTAGCCACATTGTCCACTAAGAGAATATTTCAGAGTTTCCATTCATAAATTTAAAAGTGAATCAAGTAACAAAGAAGATAATATCCATAGTATCCTCAAAATTTTTTTAGAACAGTGTAGATGCCAAAAATTTTGGTTTGGACCAACCATCAAGAATTTATATTATGTGAGACTAATCTTATAGCTCAATCAGCTAGAAAGTCAACTTTACCAACCCATTACTCAAAAGTAATAAAGTGCCACGAACCCTAATGCATTTGCACCAACTTCAGTTGTGCACTGACACGGTGGTCGATGATATCTCTCAGACACTCAAGTTACTAGAATTATCCCAGAAAACTGACCGTTCTTTGGTGTTCGGGCAATTAGAATTAAGGAATATTTCTTAAGGCTCCTAGTGTTTGCTTATGAAAATTGGGTTGGTGAAGTGGCCTCTACCATATCCCACATTGTTAGTGGGTGAATTTAGGCTATAGGTTATATAGTGTTGAGTTCTCCTAACTTTTTGGGTTGCAAAGTCCAACAATAAACCTATGACGATCTATGTGTATAAAGTGAACAATATCTACTTGGTAATAACTCGATGTTTGGATTTTCTATTCTGTGATAAGTTCATTCAATCTCTCAAGAGAATTCGGAGTCCAAAAGATTGCCAAGCCCTCCATGACGGGCTGTCTGCCCAAAGTAGATAATATTAGGTTATACATTATATAGCTTTGAGTCCTCTTAACTTAGTAGACCCAATTTGGGTTACAAAACCCAAGATTAAAACTATGATGAATTGTGTACCCAAAATAAATAATATCTACTTCATTGTTGGGCCCGGGTTGTTACGCCTCTTTAGTCGATTGAGCTTGAAGTTTGGTCCCACATAATATAAATCTTTGAGTGATGGTGCAAATCTAAATTTTTGGCATCAACAAATAGTTATTCTTAAGTAGCAAAGCATGTAAGAATGAAAATGAGAAAAAACAGTAAAATAATGATGGACTAGATTGTTTGAGGCGGTTAAAATTTAAGAAATGATGACAAAAAAATCAACAAGTTTAATTAATTAAAAGAAAATTGTATTAGTATCCCAAAAGGAAAACTGTTACTTCAAGTCAAACCATTACAAGGGATGCACAAAACAGGTACAAGGGGAGTTGATTATAGAAAATTAGGCCTATGATTAATGAGAAGTGAATGCGTGCAGAAGCAGGACAGTACATGATTTGAAATCCTGATAAGACTCTATTTTAAGTATTAAGGTTGGATGATAAAGAGTCTCTATAGAAATATGAAAACCAGGTTTATCACCAAAAGTTTGAAGGTGGTCTTGGCTGTAACTTCCTTACTTTTTAGCAGAAATTGGATGAAATGTAAGAAGTTTGACTGCACATGGTCATAAACTCAATCATGAGACTTAAATGAAAAAATCCTTTGATATCCAGAAAGGATTTACTCGAATATTAAATTCTGGTTTGATCCTAGTATATCGATATTCATTTCACTTAGTTCTTGCTGTGTTTTCAGTTCTACCTTTCCTAATCCAGAATATCCAAACAGAAACACTGAAACACAATCTTAGGTGAAATGTAAATTATGTACAGATGACAGGTAAAAGAAATAAAGCCCGCAATTCCAACTAAGCTTAAATAGTTAAGAAATGTTTGAAGAGGAAAACAGGCTACTTTGCAAGCACATAAGCTCCATTTGCTATTGTGATGCGGTGGCTTTAAAGCCACAGGCTGTTGTGAGATGGAAGCACTATATGTTAAATATTAATTGAAATGAATGGGTCCCACTAAAAGTTGGTGTTACTAAATATATTTTCAATTTTACTTTCAAAGCCAACAAACTTATCACAATCCCAAACAAATGATGATTTACCATGGATTGAAGAAATATGATCTAACAATGTACCTTCCCAATAAAAGCCGATGAACCACCAAGGCGAGCTATGCCAACAGCAACATTAGCAGGTGCACCACCCGGAGCTTTCTTGAAAGCCGGCGCCTCAGCCAATGAAAGTCCACTAGTAGTTGGAACAAAATCAATCAGCATTTCCCCAAAACAAACCACAAGGGGAGATTCCTTTGTTTCAGCTAATCCATCACCTGGTAGTGCTTTGACTGGCATGTATAAAATTTAAACAAGGAAATGTCAAAATTGTATAACAAAATAGAGGCAGATCAGTAGGAAATCACTCCTAAAATTCTTGTGTATGAAAGGTTCAACCACCAAGCAAGTAACTCCAAACTAATGGCAAATAAACAGCCTGTTTAAAAGTTGATTCCTTACAATTATAGCAAAGAATACATACACTTTCAAAGAATAAAATATGCACTTCATTTCTTACCATAAAAATACCTCATTGCATATATTATAAGTTTAATCTATCACAAAGTCTCAGACACCACAATTTGCTACTAACGTTTTAGTATAAACTTAATGATTTCAGAACTGTTAAAGAGAAGCTGATAAATAATAATCATAAGCACAACATCTTCTGTTACCCATCCTAGGTCCTCCTACAAGACCACGCTGAGGTATTCAACCATATAAGAGAATGAAGCAGCAAAAATGAATACCAATGTCAGAACCAAGCCATCTATATAACTGAACCTTTAACAACCCAAAATTCTCATTATCCATCATATCTGACTTCCTTTACAAAATTTATGAAATATTGACATCAGTGGAAGCTTGATAGCCTGCAAAGGCTTCATGAAATAAATATAGCTCTCCAAATGGATTCCCCATGCTAAGTATTTTCCTTCCTGAGCTGCTTTTGTGTAGTAACAGAAGATCGAGTTTTAGAATATCAGTTGTGATAATTTTTCCCTTCCTCGCTATCAATTATGCTCTCTTTCTTCATCCTCTGAACAATCTCATTCTCTACGTCAAAATCTTTATATCTTTCCCTCTTCTTCTGCTTTATATCTTCCAGCTATAAGCCAATGGAACCTATATAAAGTGCTTACCCAACTTATGTTTACATTCTTTTTTTTTTGTTTTTTCCTTTCAAAGGCACTATATATTCCATTTATGCTGAATTACATTGACTTAATGGTTTATGATTCTACACTGCTCTGACTTCATTTGAAGTGCATTTGCTTGTAAAGACCAGTAAAGGGTTGAAGAGAATCAAAAACTAAAGTCTAAAGGCTCAAGAGTGAGACAGACAATCATTATTACATAGAACCAGTAAAATTATTGATTCAAGGATCTACTCCATAGACCTGTTATATGAAGTGCTCATAAATATCTGAAAGCAGGGTGTTTCAATGTACAGACCAGCTAAAAGGCTAATCACCAAGATTTCCTATGAAATTTTATGAACCTAAAATACTACTGACATATATTTATCTGAGTATACACAGCAGAGAATGCAAATTGAAGCAAATCAGCAAACACCACATGCTACAAAGTTCCATGTGCATAAAATTCGAATAACAAAATATACCCACCTCGAACATTCAATCGAGCCAGCGAAGAAGCAAGCGAGGATGCTTTAACTGATGGATGGCTGAACTTAACAGAGGAGTGAGAGTAAGAAGAAACACTACCAGCGAAGCAAAATGCAGTCGAATGAAGAGCCATAAACGCAGCAGAACTTGTGAAAATGATCGGCCAAAGATGCAGAAACTAGTAGCTGTGGATTTGGGATGAGGAAGAATTTTGATCAGGCGTTTAAGATTGATGCACGGAGAGAGAATGAAAGTTCTGGCATTAGAATTTAGATTGGTTGGTGGTAGGAGGTAATATTGACGTAGGAAAAATGTGTGTCAGCGTGTGAGAGGTGAAAACCGAGGGAAAACAGAGATGAGTTGGATGAAAAGAAGACAACGACAGGAAGTTAACGGAGAAAACTAAGCAGTTTATCTTTGGCCGCTTGGTATTTGCTCTTTGGATTTTCTACATCCAACCTCGTTAGCTGCCGCCTGCTGCTACATTAAGCTTAGAATATTTCTTACCCAAATTTACAATATTAATAAAAATAAATAATTTTTATTTAAAAGTATTGTTTATGTTCATTTTATTTTTAATTTAAAATAAAAGCAATACTATTAAATATACTCTTAAATTATATTAAAATTAATATATCAAAAAAATTTTATGATGAATTTACACAAAAAGGTTAGGATCAGAAAAATATAAAATAGATTTATTAAAATAATTATTTTATTTTATTTAATCTAAAAATTTAAAGTATTAAGGATGAATTTATACAAAATTTATTTAAATAAGTGTGAATATTTAATATTTTTTATTTAAATTACACTAAGATCGATATATATATATATAAATGAAATTTAACTTTTAGAATAATATTAAGAACACCAAATTTTTTATGTAAACTAATATTTATAATATTATTATCATATGATTCATATAATTTATTATTATTTTTTTTATAAAATTTTACTTATTTTTATAAAAATATTGAACGTATCATTGTAATATACTATTATCACACTAATTTATATGAATAAATTTGTACAAAAAATTATATTTATAGTATTATTATTATTATTTTTAAGTCATAATTTATTAATTTAAAAAGAGTATAATATTATAATAAAAATATTATATATTATAATATTTTTTAACGTAAAGTAATATATTATGATTATTAAAATATTTATTAAAAATATAAAAAGAAAAAAAAAAAAAGAAAAAGAAAGAATGAATGAAGGAAAGAGGTTGTGGCCAGAATACAATGGTATCAGTACATGGTGGGCCTCAACTTCCAACTTCCAAAGTTCAAAATTTCGACAAGTCAATGGTTCAGATGCAACCATCGTTTTATCAACTGGGCCTGGCCCATCAAGAACATAATTCATAAATATTTATTCTTTTACGATAAACATTTATTTGAGTAGTCTTTTAAAATGACACAATGGTTTTTTTTTTTTTTAATTAATATTACTGTTTAAGGATTTGTTTGATATTGAATCAATTTCAATTTTTAAAGTAAAATTAGAGAGACTTTGATAACATCAATTTTTAATAAAACTTATCTGTTTATTTATAAAATATGATATTTATAATTCGTTTGGTATGTGAGATAAAATAGAATAAGATAAGATAGAACGTGAGATGATAGGGATAAGATTATATTTAGTAATATTTTGTATTTGGTGTGGTGCAAGACTGGATTAAATTTTATATATAAATTTATTTAGATGTTTAAACAATAATTTAAATTTAAATTTAATTATTTATAATTATAATATTTGTATACACATTTTATAATGTATAAAACAAAATATTTTTATTTTAATTAACTATTAATAGTTATATTGTTTAAATTAATATATATTATAATAAATTATTTACTTAATATTATTAATTATCATGATAATTAAATAATTAAAATTATAATTAAAAAAAACTTTTAGGCGTGAAAAAATTGCTGTAATAATTTCTTGGAATAAAAGGTTTAACTCATGCATATGATAAAATGGTGGGCACATGATAAGGTATCATAAGTAATATTGTGTACATCAAACAAAGAATTAAGATTATTCGACAAAGTTTAAACCAATTCATAAGTTATCCCTCCACACTAAACACATGTCTAACGCTCTTATCTTGTCGTAGTTCTGACATAAAAATTATTACATTTTAATTAATATTATATCTTAAATTTTTATTTGTTCATTTTAATTGTAATATTTTATCTTACATTGTAAAAAAAAAAAAAAAATTGATACATACTTACTGGAAACTTAATTCTTCACTAATCATCGAGCAAAAAAAAAATTATTACGAACTTAGATAAGTTTAGATTTAAGTTATATGGTGTAATAAATATAAATTCATACATATATATTATTTATATATATGTATATATATTTTATGTTTGAGATGGTAATAGTGAAAAGTATTTTAGTGATCAATTAAAATGAGTGGCCAACAACCAAACTTTTGTCTATTTTCAAGATTTATACATATAAATATAGGTTTTAAGTTGTACATAGAAGACTCGTTATGTGGTGTTTTCTGTAACACATCAAATTAGTTGACCCGAAGTAGACAGGCGGAGGAGAGCAACTTGAAGACTAAGCTCGAACATAGCACGATCATCGTTTTGGTTAACGACTTCCAACTTGCACAACAATTTTAAAGTTGCAGCCAGCCACACGACATGTTTTATTGACTAATAAATCAACTAACCTTTCCTGTCAACCCAAGCCAACAACTCCCTACATCTACTTCCATTGATTCCACTTCATTGCTTCAAAACGTTTTTCTACTTCCTGAAACATGAAAATAAAAGTAATCTTAACTCAACTCGTGTCCTGTCTACTTCTTCCGTTGCTTCACTCCAACGGTTACGCGGTTTCATGACTTCCATCGACTTATTATGTCACCTACATTTATTTATTAATTATAAATAAAAAAATTAAAAAAATTTATATATATTTTTTATTATATTAATTAAATAATAATTTTTCATTATATTAATTAAATAATTTTATTATATTACTTGACTTTTTTGTTAAGCTAATACTTGGTATTATCCTCAGACCTTGATAATTAAAAATTAATTGACGAGGAAGTCATTAATTAGTAGTTATTCATTGTTGAAAGCTCAACTACGCTGTTGGAACAAGAATAGCGCGTTAACAGGTATGTGTCGACGTCCCCAGCAGCCAAAGGTAAACTTTCTCGAAACCCCTACCTGCACTCATTCTACTCCTTTATTTTTTATACGCTAGCAAGCTATTATCATATGCATCCGTACTCATTACGTCGTCCACGCGTCAATATCCTTTCTCACCTTTACGCAAATTGGAATATTCCTCGTTCATGACGTGACCTAATGCTATTGTGATTGAACGGGACCTTGTTCTTTTTAATAACATTACCCCTTGGAAATAAAATTTTTGGGACTTTTTTATTGATGAAATGTGTAAAAATAATAATAATAAAATTATAAGTATAAATTATAGATGTTTTTTTAAAAAAATAAAAATAAAAATTTAATTTTATAAAAAATAAAGTTAACCTTCTATTAGTTATTTTCATGTGTCTCAATTAACAAAATTTATTTTTTTAAATTAAATTTTAGATGTGAAGTGAGTATAATTATTTTATTTAGAAGTGATACGATTAATTATTTAAATAATTATATTATATTAATTTATTTATAATTTAATAATTTTATTTTATATTTTTTAAATAATTTATTATTTTTTAAAATTATATAATTATATTTAGAATAAAATTAATTAGTATTTATTTATATAATATTATAAAATATATTAAATACATAAAAAAATTTATTAAATGAGTAAAATAATTACAATTCATTTAATCGTTTATTAATTATATTAAATTAAAATTTTTAATTTTTGACACAATTATTAAATAAGTTAAATTTAAATTAACTTTTACTTGATATGTTATTAACGTAACTAAATACGATAATTTAAATTACTACTCTTAATTTTATTAGTTAATAAATAATTAAATATAAATTTTTTATTATTAAAAAAATAAAATTTATATTAAAATATAATTTCGACGGACTTTAAAAAAATATTATAAAAATATCCTAATAATTAAGAGTAATTTTATGTATTTAATAAAAATTTAATTTTTTTTATCCAAAATTTATATTCAAAGTAAATACGTTACCATCTACCAGTAACCATCCTTCATAATTTTGTTAGTATTTTATTCTGCTTGCACCGCTGTACCCGACCTCACCAGATTAAAGCACCCCCCAAATTTTTTTCTTGGTCATGGTCCAAGCACGTGAAAACGCGTGAATCCTGCTCTATAAAAACCAACCAAATCTCAAAGACTACCGAAAAAAAAAAAAAAAAAACTTCGTAGTCTAAAACATGGAAAGAAACGCAAACGGCGGTAGTCATCTTGGTTCAATGGAGGAGGTGCGCAAAGTATTCAAAAAGTTCGACAAAAACGGCGACGGCAAGATCTCCGCCGACGAACTCAAGCACGTTCTTCATTCACTCGGTTCAACAACATCTCCGGAAGAGGTGAGCCGCGTAATGGAAGAGATTGATAAGGACGGTGACGGCTACATCGACTTAGACGAGTTCACCGAGTTCTATCTCGGCGGCGGATCAGCCGACGGAAACAAAGAGTTGAAGGACGCGTTTGATCTTTTCGACGTCGACGGCAACGGCTTGATATCTAAAAGCGAGTTGCATAACGTGTTGAAGAAACTCGGAGAGAAGTGTTCGTTGAGTGACTGTGCGAAGATGATCAAGCAAGTCGATGCCGACGGCGATGGCCACGTTAATTTCGAGGAGTTCAAGAAGATGATGACGCGTAGTTGATTGTCAAATCCAGGTTTAATGCAATATTAAAGTAGGTTTTAGACTTAATTGTGTATAGTTTCTAATTAGACTCTTAATTTTAGTAGAATTTCTCGTAATCTTTGCTGTAGGAATAACTTGGAATTAATCTTCAACAAGATTTGGTTTCCTTTGACAAATATATTCTTGCTTGCCGTTGAAAATACTTTTGAAAAGTACTTTTAAATAATTAAAATTAAATTATCAGTAGGTTAGGTTGGGGTTAATGAAAATCCCGTGAGATATTGAATTTTAATGAGTCATAGGATTAAGATATTCGTTTAGTTTTATAAACGTGGTGAAACTGTTTGATTAGTTGTCAACATTTGAAGGGATTATTGTATTATCGTAATATCTCATTCCCGGGGATAACGTGTGGGCGAGAAGAAAAACGCGGCCGTGTTGATGTCAACTCGGAATTGGCAATGCATCCGCCCCCGCGTTTCCAGTTTTGTATTTCAAATCAATGATTAGTCAAATTGCTTCGAGAATGCAACCAATCGAGTCGAGCAGTTGGGAGTCGCTTTAGAGTACCGTAGGGCAGGGGTCACTGCTCGTCCAGTAAGGGGAGGGCAAGTTCCCTTAAATTCCAAATGGATTCAAAATATGGATTTTAATTTGTTTATTAGGTTGAATTTAATTAAAAATATATATAATAACTAATTTTTATTAAAAAAATAATTTAATAATATCTTTTTAAAAATATTTTATTATTATTTTATTAGGTATTTATTTGTCACATATTTATCATTTAATTTATTTTATAAAAATTATAATTTTTTTTATTATTATTAATAAAATATCTATAAATATATTTATATGAAAATTTAAAATAAGTAATTTTTTTAAAGTATTAATAAAAAGATAATATAAATCATTTTAGTCTTATTATTTCTATCAAATATATTTTAAATGTAAAATTTAATATTTTAAATAAAAAATTATTTAAATTATTTAAATTTATTTATTCGTTCAGTTTGAACTTAGTTCAAACTAAAAATTGAATCAATAATAAAATTAAATTAATAATTATTAATTTTATTTTTTAACTGATTCAATATATTTGGATCAATTAAAAAGGAAAAAAAAAGACCTAGCAAATTCAGCACACCATTGGCTTTAAATCATTGTATAATTGGCTATTTCAAGAGCCATGCTCGTCAACAAAACCTTAATCAATCTTTGTTAGTTCTTAAAAAGAAAAAAAAAAATGTCTCTTAACTCTCAAGAAGTAAACAAATTCCTGCAAAGGATTAAAGATATATATTCTGTTGTTTCTGAAATTGTTTGGTTACCCAGAAAGAAAAAGCAAAAAAATTTCCTAGCAAATCCACTACATAATTGGCTTTAATTGGTTAGATTGCCTTTGGCCACTTGTTGGTTAGATTGCCTTTTACAGTTGTTTAATTGCTTTGGCTACTTGTGCATGCCGAAGTTGTAATTCTCCATTAATGCTGAACAATACAGTGTTGAGGTAGGGAGTGAGGCGTGAGGGGCAGGTAGAGTATCAAGAGAATCTTCCTTCTGATTTATGCTATTATTCTCCTCCAAGTAGGCTTCGTGCTCTTGCAAGCGCGCTGCTTCCAAGATATAAGCCTTCACCTCTTTGAATCTCTCTTCTGAGACTGAAACCTCCGCAAGAAGTCTCAAGGCATACTGCTCTGATATTTCATCAAAATCTTTCCTTCTCTTCAGCACTATATGCCCACTAATCTCCCAAACAGCTGGATTTACTCGAGTTTCCAGAAGCTCCTGGCTTACTTCTCCAAGTGCTTGTTTCTCAGCATAACACTGTGCAAAGAGCCCAAACTTGTAATATTGTAGCAGATGACCAAAAGGAAATTTGCAATTCATAACTAATATCCCAAACTTATATCAGGAGAAGAATTTTACCTGTGGGAACAAGAAGATTCTTCTGCCACAGTCAGAGATTAGCACATTGAAAGGGATGTTGTTGTTTTGCAGGCAAATGCAAGAAGTAGCAACAGCATCGGATAGATTCCGTATCGATTTCCCACCCTCGAAGACAAGACCTCGAACTGGATAATTCAACAAGTCTGAAATCATAATTTGTCTATTTTGCTGGTCTTTCACATTAACTATTCTTGATGTTCGAGTTTTTTCAACTGGGAAATGCAAAGGCAAGTAATATGCCTGCAATTATATTAAAAGATCAATCAGCACTATTCAATAATTATAAAACCACTTCTATGTTGGGAAAATTTAATACCTGAAAGTGTAGGTGATTAATAGTAGCAAAAGCACCGAGGCTGTTGTAACCCAGTCTGAAAAATGGATCAGCTGCTTCCTTAACCATACGAAGAGCTAGTAAGAAGCTCTCATGATCTATCCTCTGTGGCAAGCTGTCAAGAAGTCGGGGTATTAAGAGAACATGTCCATACTCAATTGGGCTCACCTGGTAATCAAAACTGTCGCACCCATCAGCCAAGATTCTGATACAGGTTTTTATCTGAAAAACAAAGAAGGACTTGGATCAATTTGCTTACGTTGATGGCGACGACACTCGGAGAATTTGAATCAGCACCAAAGGCTGCAGCCGGGAAGAAATGGCTGTTGTGGTCATGGCTTTCTTCAAACATGAAAAGCAATTCCTCTTGGCCAACTTTGGCGAAATTGAACTTGTTTTCATCGAAGGGCTGAAGAACTTGATCAACACGAAACTCAGTGGGGCGTTTCTTGAGGAGGCGGCCTTCATTCAACTGAGCTATAAAAGCATATTTACCAGGAATAATCTTTGACTCGCAGGTGGTGACGTCGTAGCGAAAAAGGCCTCGGCTCATTCGATCTTCCCATTGTCCCAGCAACAAATTGTGCATGAAAGATATCGGAGGCGTCTCATCAGGTGAATTCACCATCGCATCTCCAGTTGAATCTTCTCCGTCTTTCTTGACTAGATATAGAGGAAGCTTGCATGCTGATCAAAACATTAACTAAAATCAGCGTACAAACAAAATGGAAGGCAGAAAAGATGTTTCCTTGTAGCAATTTGTAAAGGAACATATGTCCTAGACTGCCTGGACATATGGATCAATTCAGTTTAAAAAACCACAATGCATACTGAATAAATCGAAAGATTCGAAATTTTACAAGATTGATGATTCCTTAAATTCGGATGCAAACTCATTCAAAACAATTTCTTCTTCAGATTTTTAAATTAATGTGAATATTTAATTTGTCTTTTGAAAACCACCTTTATCGTGAGAATGGAAGCGAATTGTAATTCTAACAAGCAAAATTATGTTTGCAGATATCTGATGGGAAGTTTGGAAGACGGTAATCTTAAAATTGAAACCGAAAAGGTAAGTCTTTTCCCAGTACAGGTTTTTCTATTCAAAAGAATCCGTTCCTGGATACATTAACAAAATAACAAGCTTAAGAATCAATCATGAAAATAATCAAATTTAACAAATACCAGGTAAGCAGCAGTTTCCAAGACAATTCCGACCGCAGCCAGCGTCTTCATCGACACTTTCAGAAGTTTCCTCTTGATAATTCGAAACCACCGTCGGAACCCTCTTAATCGTCAACATGTTCTTAATATATGTCTATATATCAAAATCAATATATTTAAATTCTTTGTGTATATGATCAGTATCTCTTCTCCAGGAGAAGAGCCCTATACCTGCAATGGAATGTATTTTTGGGTAGTGTGCTTCTGGAAATTCTTAATAGGAATTAGGAAAAGGAAAGGAGTTGTTGTTGGTTTTGTGTTGTATTGGATTCAGAATTCTTGTAATAGTAGGATGATTAGATTAGCTGAATTGTTTCCGCCGCCATCTCTGCTGAAATCTATATTAAGCGGTGCTTTAAAATCGCCCTTAGGTAGACAGCCGGTCATAGACATAAAACTTGAAAGAAAGCTAGCTCCAACCAGCTTTCCTTGTCATAGAATTCTTCCACTCTTTGACGTCATGGACATACAACATATTACATGATTTAGGGTTCATTTTGAAGAATTATTTTATATATATATATATATATATTAAATATATGTGATGAATTATTGATTGGATTGGATAAATTTACTAATTTTGGTGCTTTTTTGATTGACTATTACAAAGAATCAAGTAAGAAAACGCGGTTTTGGACTTCTTATTCTATTTTTGATGAAATTTATCAAAAAAATAATACAGTAGCACCACTTTCTTGACGAATTTCATCTAGAATTTTGTATGCATTCATTGAGGGAATTACATAATAGATTTGAATTCTCTATATGAATTTTAATCAAAGGAATTATTTAATAGTGCTGAATTCCCTCAATGAAATTTATTAAGTAATTATAGAACAATACTAAATTTTTCAAAGAGTGATCAATGGTTCTAAGTAAAATTGAAATCGCCAAAAATTGAACCGAAAAACCTAGTTTCAAATTAAAATTTATTTTTTAAAGGTAGGTTTCAATTTTTAATATTTAGAACCAGAACCAAACAAAAAAATTAGTTTATTTTAACAATTAAAAATTATATACATAATTTATTTATAATATTATATTTTACATAATTTATTTTTTAAAGATAAAATAAATATAAATTCATATTCAATAAATTATTCAATTAAAAAATAATAACAATAAAAATTTTATTTAATTATAAAAATTAATTTAATTAATTTTAAATAAACATTTCAAACTAAAAAATAAATGCTGTTAAAATTTGTTATTGAATTTGTGTACATATAACTCTCATATAAAATATATTTATATTTAGTTCAATAAATAATTTATTAAAAATAATAATCTTTATTTGTTAAGTTATATAAAAAAAATTAATCAATGTGTTTATAATATTTTATTTAATTTATTTTATCATATTATTTGTATAATAATTTAATAAAATTATGATGTGTGTGTGTATATTCATTTTAATTATTAAACAAGTTAACTATTATAATAAATTAATATATATACGATATAATATTATTAGATATATAATTGTATTATCAAAAAAAAATTAACTTATCTTTTTTTTGATAATATGTAATATTAACTTGTGTAATAATATAACATTTTTTTAAATAATTTATTGTATAATGATTTTTTTTTATAAGTTATTTTTCTTTTCTTTCATTTGTTCAATTTTTTATTCATGTACTTCGTTAATTCTATAATCTAATACTATTGATTTTAATTTTTTAAAATGTTTTATCAAGTTAAGAATTGGATAAATTAATATAATTAAAAAATAGAGTATCTTATTTTTTATTCGGAATGAAAAAATAGAATATCTAATTAAATAGAATAGCTTCCAGATCTAAATAAAATTGAAAATAAACTTGTTTTTGCTCACCCTTATTTGATGAATTTCGTCTTGGAATTACAAAACAATACTAAATTTTCACATATGATTATGTAGCATGTACTAGAACTCGATGATTCCATGTAAAAAGTAGCGAAGTAAACTTCCAAATGTTGAGATTCAGTTTTCACCACTACGAAAAAAATTCACATCTCTATCATTTCATATAGTGGTCAATCTTGGAGTAAAAAATGGAGGCAATTAATTTCTGAACACTGCTCTCATTTTGATGTTGAATTCATTTGAATTTATCTGTTCATATGCAATAACTTGAAGCCACCTTTCTAAATTTTACTATTAATGATGAACTTTCCCATAATTCTCCAAAGCAAATCAAAATAAATAAAATTCATGCCATCTATATAAAAAATAATAACATTGATCGACATTTAATATAAAAAGTCATAAGATATTGTTCTTCCATGAACCTACTGTTTCCCTCGTTGAATTGAAATTATCAAGAAAAAAAAAGCAGTTAATTTTCATTTCCCTCCGTTATTTTCATTGATGGAATAAATATAACTATAAACCTCGATTATTTCAATTCATCAAAGGATAATAATTATGTATTTTCGACTTCTGGAGCCCGACGTAGCAAAGCTGACTTGGCAAGAGTTTACTAAGTTTGTTAGGTTGCTGGATAACTGATTCTGTTATATCAGTTGGTTTAGTTAGTTTTAGTTTTGAGTCAAGAAGCTGATTAAAACGAAAAGTCAGAGAAGAAGTGATATGAGAGCGAAGATATTGTGATTCCAAGACTGGAGTAAGATAAAAATGGAAGAGAGTCTTCAACTGGGGTTTTCTTCTTGTTTTGGAAAATACTTTCCTTGTTTTGTATTTTGTATTTTCTGGTGTTGAGAAGAGAAGTAATAAAGCTTTGTGTGTTGTTCTTGCTGTGGATGTAGGCCAAGCTTCTCGGCTCAACCACATAAATTTCTATGTTGCTTTTGTGGTGCTTGATTAAATTCCTCAAACAAGTGATCTTGTTAGTTCTATGCATTTTCATTTACAGTTTTGATTCAATATAAGGTTCTGTTGGATTGACAATGCACTCAACTCACTAATCTATGAATAGAATTAAACAAGCTTGGACTAAAACTGACTTCAATAATCAAGATCAGTAAGCAATTTTACACTTAGAACTGCCAAAACAAGAATTAAAGAAGCAATCAACCAAGAACAGGTTAATCGACACAGAACAATCAACAATTGAATGCAGAAACAAGAAAAATTAGGTGTGGTTCGACAATTAGCCTACGTCCACGGTAAGAAACAACAGCAAACTTCTTTATTTCTTGAAGTTAAAATGTACAAGGATTGCAGAAATTACAGACCTTGAGAATACACCTCTTTCACCAACTATTAACCTTCCAGAAGCTCTCTCAAAATACATCAGCTGCATTCTATTGAAAACAGGATACAAGAACATTATTTTCTGACTCTTCAAAACTAAATTTCATCAGCTATATATTCTCATTGTTTCTTGATTAACAGAAATAATAAATTCTGTTATTTTGATAAAGACATCAGCAGTTATCCAGTTGCATACTTACCCAACTAACTGATGTCTTAATCATCCTTCACGGTTCTATGATTACATTTGTGTTCTGGAAAGATTGAATATAGGAGCAGGAATTTTAATTTCTGTGTGAACTTCTTCTTCACATGGATTCCCACAAGTATAATACATAGAAAGAAAACCACAATTGTTGCATAAGCAATGTTAAGTAAAATGGAAACCATTAGATAATATTTGCCATTGGAAATTGGATGTGGATTCCCATACATATTATGCATAGAAGGAAACCCAAAATTTGTTGCATGAGTACCGTTAAAGTAAAATGGAAACCATCGGATAATATTTCTCTTTGCTTGTAATTAAGGTTAAGGTAAGAATTTAGATCATAAAAAATTAAAAGTGAGGAATTTTCCCGGGTATGTATGTATAGGGCAAGGGCCAATTAACACTTTACCTATGCAAGGCGAATTAACTATTGACATAACTTCTAACTTGTCATTCTCAATACCCTATTATACCGTAAATTTGTGGTTTCATAGACATGTCATTTAAACCAACAATACCAAACAAAGAACAATCTAAGTTAGTAGTTCTCAAGTAAAACTGAAAACTATATTATATACTTAGCTTAATTTTTCATTCTATGATACACGATCGCAACAAAATAATAAATACAAACAGTATGACATTGCATTCTTGAAAGAGATCAAAGACAAATACAAAATAATTCTTCTTCTTCTTCGTCTCCCTTTTCATTCCCAGAAAGATCTCAGCCTTCTCTCTCTCTCTCTCTCTCTCTTTAACAGAAACAAGGTAAGAGCTGGGCCAATTTAAAATAGTATTTTAACATTATGTTTTCTATTTCTGTTTTCTTTTTCTTCTTTTTTTTTTTTTTCAACTTTTTTCACTAAAGTTCGACCGCACATGAATTTTTATTACAAAAAAAAAAAAATACAGACCAGAGAAAGAGGTGAAAAACCTGCCATTCAAAAAAGCAGTTGTATCGAAATAAGAAAGTGGGGTTAAAAAGAAACAAGACATCATTAAATGGATGGGTGTGCACTGGTTCAACAGATAAATTTGTTCGGGGGTGATTCAGAAAGTTTAAGGTCAACTCCTCTCACATTAATCGGAGAAAGAATTTTTATTTTATCTATACTAATTAAAAATAATTTTTTAAAAGCTAAAAAGATATATCAGGACCAACAATAATGAGGGAAAATAAAATTTAAGAACTCCCCAAAAGTCCCCAAGAAGATCTCAATTTTCTGAAAGTCTTCCCATAAGTTATAAATAGACATCCTACAAAGAATGTAATTAGAAATTTATTTTTAGTTGGGCTAAAATTGTGTGGTGCGATTTTTTAAAACATAAAATCATCTATTGATAATTTTGAATAATACTCTGGACTAGTTTTCTTCTAATGTAAATAATAATTCAGTTTTACAAAAAATTTTATCTTTCATTTCATTATAAAATATTATTTTAATAAATTTAACTATCAAAAATATACTTAATCTCCACTTTTCTACTTCTTCTATTCCTTTTGATTTTCTGGCTCCAATATATAAAACTCATATCTTGACTTCCGATATTCTTGTTGATTTCTAAAAACACAAATAAATAAATAAATAAATAAGAAGTATATCATGTTTATTTATGACAAAAAAAAAAAAAAGAAGAAGAAAAACATAATATTACATATCCCTAGTACCAAAACTGAAGTTGTTAAAGTTCATTGTTACATTCACACTATCATTTAGTGTACAGACAATTTAATCTAGATATTTTTAAAGTGCGACATATATTTTTTACACTTTAAAACGATGCATGAAAATTTTCTAACGCTATAATATTATTGCCTTTATTAAAGAAACTAATAAGCCTCTCCTAGGATATGATTGTTATATAAAACTTAAAATAAAATATTTTGATATTATTGTTTTAATTAACATACAATAGGAAAATTTTTATTAAAAACAAAAATATTTTGATATTTTATTTTGATCCATTTTTAAAAATTATAAAACAATCTTATTCAATAATTAAACAAAAATGATAATATTTAATTACTCTTATTCCACGAGCTTGTTGAATTCTTTTAGAGGAAAAAATACACATTAAGAATGTTGATTTTGCACCATGGAAAAGCCATGCCAAATTAAACATAAAATAAAATAAGAATATCTTAGTTTGATTAAATGTTATAGGTTGTAAAATAATTTTATCCAATCATTTAATTAATTTTTAAATAAAATTTTTTAAATTTAGTTAATTACCATAATTATATAAAAAAATCCATTTATTTTTGTATAAAAGCAATATAATAATTTTAGAGTTCAAAGTTTTTGTGCATTTTTTAAAGTTGAGGAGATATTGTTCATATTCTAAAAATATATGGGTTAATTGTATTAATATTTAATTAATTACATGAGTGGAAATTTTTCAAGAATATGTGGCATGTCTTAAATTGAAATATAATTTGAAAAGCATTTGAATAAATATTAAATGAATTAGATTAAAAAATATATGAAATTATATTCACGAGGTCTATGTCTATCACAAGATATCAAAACCACTAAAACAAACCTTTTTTTTTTTTTTTATACGATTTATCATAATCAAAGAGATCACATGGTTTCGATGCAACTCAAACAGTCATGACTTTACATACATATACAAACTTTACTTGAAAGCAATAATTTTCTAAACAGGCCTGCAATATATATTACTGTCATTTGATAGAATTCCATATGAAATGGGGATGCTGTTGAGGCAAGTTTGGGGAGGCTACCATCCCCATATACTCAAATCCGATACTCATTTTAGTGGGACTACGTACATAGAAAATTGCAAGACATAATTTTGATGTAGGTAAATTCTAAAACGCGATACCATTGTATAAAATAATCAACTTAAATACTTTACCTTCACCTTGCTTAGCCTTTCTTATGCCCAACTCTCTATCACTCCATCCTCGAATATTATGCAGTCCCTTAGTTTATAATTGCTTGACCTTTCTAAACGCTTTCTTTCAAATTTTATCAGATTATCTATAAATTTATACTTGTTTTAATAATTTTTTAAAATTTTATATCCATACTGAATTATTACTCTATAGATGAATAAAAAATATATACAATCTCAAAAAACCCATATCAATGATCCTTAAAAAATTTAAGTGAATGCTTGACTAATCATGCCCATTATAATTTCTATGATATTAAGAGTTGATAAAAAAAAAAATTAAAAGTGCTTTAATGAATTTGATATGCTGTAAAATTAAATTAATTGAATAAGAGCATTTTAGTATTTGTTCAAGTCATTTTCACGTCTTTGTGGACAAATGAAAAAGGAGACTTATTTTTGTAATTTGCTAACTTTCATAATTTACTTTTACAAAAGAATGGGCCTTCGTACTCATCTTTATATTTGATGAGATACAAAAATTTTTCGACGAAAGAATTCTTTTTAGTATTTATTTATATACTATTTTATCTATTTTTAAAAATTTAAATTAAAGAAACTAATTTATGTATTTATAAATTAAGGTATATACATACTTCATATCAATTACGTGTTAATTAAAATCTAATAATTTTATTTGAACAAATAAAATTAAAATACCAAAGTATGGAAGAGTGGGAAAATATGAATATCATATTATTTATTTTTTTATTTTTTATATTTAAAATATAAAAAATATATTTTTAAAAAAATAGTGAGTATTTGGAGCATATTATTTCCATAACCACTGCTTCTCTTTTCTTATGCCCACTTTATACCCATTGAAAATTCTCTTACCCTCCTCCAATAGAGAAAGCATTAATTATGGGTATCCAGATTTATGAAAAAATTTGTTATCCCTAATACGATGTATATGGTAGTCAAACTTTTTAGTCACTTGTTGCGTTAAGATTTAACTAAAATTTTTACTTAAATATTATTTTTTAATTTTAAACTTTAATAGTAAATGAAATAAAATTACCGAGTTAGATTTTATTTGTAAATGTAAATAAAGAAAAAAAAATTAAGTTGAAAGATTCCTGATAAGTGACAACCCTTGTTTATCACTAGATCATAAAAATTGAATAACGTATTCATACTTTCTTTATTTTGTTATTTTAATAGTATAAAAATGTATGGAAAATCTCTTACAATATCTACTTAAATTGAGTAATTAGAACTTTAAAACTCTTAGTACTATCGAAAAGATTAATCAACTATTTAATAACAATTTAAAGCCTAAACAAAGCTCTAGTTCAGTGATCCTGAAAATAAAATTTGAAACCCTAAAAATAGTCTTTGATCCATGCTATAAAGAAAATTCTCAAACTCTGTGTTTAATTATGGCTGGGAATGAGTTGGGTTGGGTCAGTACTAACCCAAATCAAACCCAGAGTATGCATAAAAATCAATCAAAACCAACTAAACTATTTAGATAATTCAATTTGATTTGATTTAATTTTAATCTGATCTAAATTTTATTTGAAGTTTTAAGAACAATTTTTTTTTATTTTAAGATAATTTTATTAACAATTCAAATGTTAAAATTCATGCAATGTGCTATGAAATTTGAAGACTTCAAGTATTCCAACTATCAAAATTTTTAAGTATCTAACAAACAAATTAAATAATAGATTTTTTCATTGGATACATTTTTAGCTTTGGTCAACTATTATTTGAATTGAAGAAATTAAGATCAATAAACTACAGTGTTTTTTAAGCAAATATTTAAGCAAAAACATTCTCTTCCTCTGTCTGTGAAAAATCAAAAGAAAAGCGATGAATTCAAAGGATTTTGTTGTGGAAAAAGTATACCGTATTTATATTCTAAGAAACAACATATCTCTAGCATAATTGTAGAAGATCTCTCCTTTTTTCTGTTTCGTATGCCTATGTAAATGTATACCATCACTGCAAGGAATAAAACAAAGCAAAAGAGTTCTTTTACTTGAAAATGAAGAAGAAGAAGAAGAAGAAGAAGAAGAAGATGGAATTCTATCGATTTTGTACTTCTTCTTAATGAAACAATTACAGTGTACATAGTTTATATCAGAAAGGATTAATTGTTAAACAAGAAAGAAAAGATTCTTATTGATCTATACCATACAAGTGTTAAACAAATGGAATAATCGTAGCCCTTGATTAAATTCTGTTAAAAAGCAAAACGTACGTCACCATCACTTGAGTTGTTGATGAAGCACATGGTATCGAGGCACCATCCAGAATATTTCCCTCCAGCTTTTGCATATCCGTGAAATCATTCTGGTCTTCTCCTGATGCCTACTGTTTGTACAGCACACTGGCCGTATGTTCCTCAATGTTTGATGAGTTTTCTTTCTCAATTCTTTTAACTTCTCCACTAAAAAAAAAAAGAAGCATTGTCCTGAAATTAAATGGTTAATAAACCTTCAGCAAATTCCCTGCGAGTATAATAAAAGTAATTGTTTTTCTACATCTATAGCAGCTGATAAGAAATAAGCAATTATGATTGTGTCAACCATCAGCATATTTAATTTTCTGTGTAGAAAAGTAGTTTTGTTTTTGCACAGAGAAGACAGATCCTGCCGTAGCATTTAGATTGCCCCCTCAGGATACGACCACCGACAGTACATGTCTCTTTCTAACTCGGTTAGACAAATTAACTGGTCGATTTTAATCAGTCCACTTACTTCACCTTTTCTTATTGTACTATTGCAAATTTCTGTCCCATGCACAATGTGGCTTACTTCTGTCCACACCTAAATGCTTGGTGAAAAGAATCAAAACTTGGAATTGATGTATACATACAGCTTTAGAAAACTCAAATAATAATATTCAAACCTAAAATTGATTTTTTTTTTTTTATGAACAAATATTTTATAATTTCTTGACGTATGAAAATTTGCATGATTGTGTTCGTTTAACAGACGACAAAGCCTATTAGAAGTCATGGAAGGGCCATTTATTGTGCACATACAGATCTTGTGGTATAGGCATCGTGAACGTGTTTGCTATAATCCACGCTAGAATTTGCCTACAGGTACACTGTAACTGTCTTTAAAGCCAGTGAATGCGATTATTGAGGAGACAGAATATACTCCTAACTCACGTAAATGGCAAACAGAAAAAGATTCAATGATTTGTGGACCATAACTGAATGACCAAACTATTTACGCGCCCTGTACAATATACGCATCTAGAAAGCAAGAAATCCAGATTTTTTGGCAGATTTGTGAGCGGTAGTGATTCTCTCTGTATGCTAAGATGCTAAAATCGATTTTTAACCAAATTTTGGCTAATGGGTTTGTTTTTGAGCCAACCATCTCGTTATGTGATCGACGTCAAGTATAAGTAGGGTGTATAAAAAAACTTGAAACCCGCAATCTAAACGAAGTCAAATTAAACTGAAAGGTCTTTTTAACTTAGTTATTTTTTAAGTTGAAACTTAGTTGAACATTTTAAGAGTTTGCTACAGTTGTCATATTTATAATAAGTTTTCATTTATTCATCTTGAATTTTCGTTGTAAATTTTCATTATTCATCTTAAATATTTTTGAATATATAAATGCTAAAAATTTTATGTTGTTCTTTTAAATTAAATTTTTTATTTAAATTTTAATTTTTTTAACCATATATAGGGTTAATATTAATATTTGTTAATTAGATTATAGCTCTTTAAATCAATTTACGTAATTGATATGTTGTTAATTGATTAAATTTATAACATGATAATACAAACAAACAATAAACAAAATAATAAATTTTGACCCTAATTTCAAAGTCGAAAATTGTATACCAAAATTGAATCAAATTGATTTTAATTGGTTTGATTCGGTTTGAATTGAGTGTTACTCAATAATTTGAGTTGGATTGAGTTGTTGAATTGAAATACAACCAAACTTTCCTTCCTCTTTTTTTTTTTTAATTTTTTTTTATTATTAACAACTATAATGATAAAAATTATTTAAGATTGTCAAATGTAATTTTCATTATTTAAAAAATTGATTAAAGATAAAAAAGTTGAGTTTTTCAAGATAAATATAATTGTCAATATTTGTTATCTCTTGAAAATTTAATATAGAAAAATAGCAACATTGCATTGCCTCAGAGAATATATAGTACATTTTGTTATTAGTTGCCAAAATTATAGTGACTAAATCATTGGATAGTTAATTTTCTATACGATATGTTGAACTAATTAGAACCTTTAAGATGCGTTCTATCGAATTACAAGTCGCGTCATCAACAATTCTTTCTATGAGAAACTCTCCTCTTCGCCCCAACTTCCACACCCCCGCCCCACCCCCCCTTCCCCAAAAAAAGGGCTTTAACTCTTATCTATCACGGTGATTATCGCCTCTTTAGTCCCCTCTAATGATGAACAAGAGTATTACTTAAATATTGGTAGCAAGTTACAGTAATTAATTAGCAGAGGATTACATTATTTTAGTAAATAAAGAAGAGGCTTTGGCGATATTCATTCTATAAAAACACTCCTCGATATGCTTGAGATGGTTTCAAATGTAATTACAAAAAATTGGAATAGTATGCATATAGATTAATTCTACTTTAAGCAATTTAAGGTTTGCTTGTAGTTTCTAGCATATAAGAATATAATAAAACCGATTCAGACTTTAAACGCCCATTAAATGATTGTTTCTTGTTCCGTATTGAATTTCAAATTTTCGGAAGGCCCTTGGTCCCCCATCTTCCTAACGACGTTCCAAGGTCTTATTTTTATCAACATAAGAATATATCATTATATTATATATAATTGGTTAAAATATTTAGTACTTACCATCTTAAAAGGCATTAAAAAAAATTTCAAATAATATTTAATATTTGAACATCAACAGATTTTATTAATCAACCAAACTAGCTGCGCTACAATGACAAACTTTGTTTTTGTTACGTATACTGCCAGGCAACAGAAAAAAAGAAGTACAAATTTACACGTCAAGAACAAATTTCACGTATCATACGTAAGTGTATGTATAGCTTGGATGATTTTGACAGACCTAGGAAAATTAATGGTACCATTAAATCAAACTATTTTAGATCTCCATTGAGAATATCCCAAAGCTCCAAGTCAAAAGTGAAATCACCAGTCGCCCGGCTTTGTCCTACTTCAACAAAAGTTTCTTCCACCTCTGTCACTGGTTGAGTTTTTTCGGCCAGAAGATTTGTGATGTATTCACCTTCTGACAAACCCATTGAGCTAGAAATTGCTTGATCGAATTGATCAGTTTCGGGTAAAAAGCTTTCCCACCACACAGTTTCAGTAGTTTCATTCCCCTGCTGATAATGATCAAACGATGTTGATGGCTTGCAAAGATTGTGATCTCCTAGCTGTAAATTGTTCGAGATTGTAGTCTTGCCCTTCAACCAGGTAGAGTTTCTGGAGAAGGTCCGAGGCCGAGGTTTTATTACGTTTGTTTTTTCTGTCTTTTGAGCCTTTGCATTCATATTTTGACTGCAGGAATTACCAACCCTTTTGCGTAGGTGTGAGTTCCAGTGGTTCTTCACATCATTCGCTGTTCTTCCAGGAAGCCTGCCAGCAATCAGTGACCATCTACACGCAGTTCAACCAAAACATAACATGTTATAAAGACAAATATGTATAAATAATATGCTTTTCTAACATTATTTTTAAAAAAATGTACTGAAAAGTTAAATTCAGATCTTGTGTTTCTGGGTATGTACTGTGAAACTTGTGTAAATTTCAGATCCCGGTAATAATGTAATGACCTACATTTATGATAAAATTTTATTTGTTATTATTGCGCGCGGCAGGCAGTGGGACTAGGATCGCGCAGCCGACGGTTGAATTTAAGTCTCAATTCATTTTTATCATTTCAAAGAACGCTATTAATTGAACCGCCGGTCTGTCTATAAATATGCAACAAAATACAAAAACAGCAGTGCTAAATGTATGCAAGGGTTTAAAGAAGGTTCCTTTCTAAAAGTAAATGCCTCGGTATATTTTATAGATATCCATTCAGTTATTCACTTGTTGGTTAGATACATCCCATTTAATAATTCTCGACTTTGCATTTTACAAAATGATTTCATCAACTAGAGTAGTATTCCCGCAATTAATATATGAACTTTCCCGAAGGAAAACTAAGGAAAAGAAAAAGTAAGAGTCATGGTAGGGAAGAAGAAACTAATAATTGCACAATTAATAAGTTAGTCATGTTTATAAATAAACAATGTAAAACATCTTACTTCTATGTAAATGATCAAATGAAAAATTTTAGATAATATCTCTGTTTTGACTCAGGGATAAGAATTTATATCACAGAAGAATGAAGTTTATTAAGGTTTTGGCCTGTCATTAGTTGTACTACTAGGGAATTATAGAAATTAACTAACCGAAACTCTCTGTGATTGGTATTACATAACATAAAATTAAAAACAAAAACAAAAATTAATGGATTCCGGGACATGGGATCTAAAATTCGTCTTCCTACCCTGTTGAGAACTATCATTTTTTACTTCTGTTCGAAGGAAGGCAGGTATGTACTGCCTTTATTTTGCTATTGTACTTGCCTGTTGCCTAGTAGCTTATGCAGCCTTAAAATTAGATCAACTTCATCTTCTGTAAATTCTCCTCTCTTGATATTTGGCTTGAGATAGTTCAACCACCTCAATCTACAGCTTTTCCGGCACCGATTTAATCCTGAAAACGTACGAATAATAATAATAATAATAAAGATATACAGTAGTATATATCGCATGCATTCAGACAACTGTCAAGTAATTGCCTGGCATAAATTACAAATTTGATTACCTGCTCTAACAGGAACTTGATGCCATTTCCCTTCCCCATATTTCTCAATGCATTTCCTCAGAAGGTCGTCTTCCTCTTCTGTCCATGCACCTTTTCGAACTGCCATAGAGCCCGTCACAGGCCGTACGCAATCAGTGTTATGTTTACCCACTAAAAGCCAAATTATAAGCACATGAGGAACTGATACAAACTTTTTATAAAATTTCAAAGCCTCCAAACCAGTTTTTAAATAAGCGCTTTCCATTTCAAGATACATCAACGAAGGCTTCTAAAAGAGTGACGTGCGTGTCTTTCGTCCACAAGGATAATACTTTTCATATTCGTCGTTCAAAAGATGACGATAGCGCATCTCAATTACCAGACAACTACCAGTCCTACAATTCCACTTGTTAACAACATTAACTGAGCCATTATAGTCCCCGGCAGAAAAAATTTGTGAGGTTTATATTTTATGGTAGTTCATTTTGTGCCAAAGTAATTGAGTTTGATGAATAGCGATAATTAGTAAACAATATTCGACGAACAATATTTATATGAATAGTAAACAAATAGTGCACAGTATCCAAAATCGTAAGGGTAGGATGTTGCTAATTTCTAACTATGAACAGTGAATAGTGTGGAGCATGAGACAGTGATAGTGAACAGTAATGAACAATCTCCTGATGCTAAGTTTGCACTTGATCGATCGATACTTGAGCGGTGGACAGTATGTGAATGATAACTCGCGAACAGTATCATGGTGCTAAGTCAAGGCTAACTTGGCACTGAGGCGTAAACAGTATCTATGAAAAGTTCAAATGAGCAATGTCCTTAAAAAATATAAAATCTTAAAAAAGTTTAATCTAGAGTCTGATGGCTGCTTTTATTTTTTTGAATTTTTTTAACAAAGAAAATATCTTTGAGTACAAAATAATTTTTCTTTTTTAATTTTTTTTATGAAAAAAAAAATATATATTCTAAACGAACAAGATTTATTTAGTTTTTTTTTCTTAATAATCTTTTATCATATATATATATACATCAAATCCAATTAAGAAGCCTTCTAATTATTATTGGTGGCTAAAAGTTCTAATTTTGTAAATATGTCGATGCTGAATTTTATTAAAGAAAGAAAATTTCAGAGTTTTAAATATAGAATTAGTCAAAATGAGTTATTTAAGATAATATTATAAGAATTCTAGTAAGAAATTATTATTTATAAATTTTTTTTTTTACTAATAAATTATTTTAATAACTTATATTATCAGCCTATAAGATTTTTAGTTTATAAATAGTTTATTATAAGTTTTTTGTTCAATAACAAAGTTCCTATCTCTCTAATTTACTTTTACTTGTTCCTTTAGAATTTATTTGTGATTGTAGCTTTATGTTATTGAACTATTAGATATTTATTGATTTAGAGTCAAAAGTTTTAATGTATTTTAATTTGTTCATAATTTAAGTTTTTCACTAGATTAAACAACTTCCACTCTCTAAAGTGTTCTAGGATTTAAACGTAAGTTTTTTGAACTTAAATATAAATAATTTTTTTTTCTTTTTAATCATTTAAAATAAGTTTCATGTTACCTTGACTCTGCAGGTCTTTAGAACTTTCATTTGGCAGCCTCACAATTAAAATTCTGGCGCCACCTTTGATCAGCAAGTTAACTCTCTCAGCTTTGTACGCACGTAGACAGAAGTAATCGCTTCTCTTTGGAGCGCAATTCGTGAAAAGTATATTTTCTTAGAAGTAATCCCTCAACAATTCAGTATGATTCAAGATATTTTCTTAGAAATTAAAAGTATATTTAATATTAATCTGCTTCTACTTAATTTTAAAACATAACATTTAGTTTTATTTTGAAAAAACAATAATTAACAATAATCATTTTACTTTTACGTTCAACATCTAGTGATCTTTCATCTAACAACATTGAGAATTAGAAATAACTAGTTTTTAACATTTACTGTTATCTTTCGACTCATCACATTGTGTATTAAAAATTACAGCACCTAAAGAATTCCAAGCATGCGTTTTTTCGACTCATATCATTTATGTATAAAAAATTGCAGCACCTTAATAATCCCAAGCATGCCCTAATTAACTTAGGTAACAAAATAAACTAAAACACTATGACAAGTGACAATAGCATTTAACATTTTAAAAATAATAATTTTTAATTTTTGGTGTCCGCAAAGTTTTAAATACGAACCATTAGATCAAATTGATTTTAATACCATGTTGAATTTGCTATTTTACCTAAAAATTTAAATTTAACAGTAAAGGCTCAAACAATTTATTAACATATAACTCTCAAATCTCAATTTGTTTAGCCACTGCACACTACAAAGGGTATATTTGATATTTCTGGCTTTCACTTAACTTTAAAAGTAATGTTTAAAAAATTTTATAAACACTAATATTTAGAGTGATTTAATCAATTTTTAACATTTAACATATTGTGGTTCCATTCCATAGCACATTACCTTAAAATCAAATATACACTTAACAATCTTATGCAATGGCCGAGCTACAGTGGAACCTTGATAAGAATGGCTTAGTTAATGAAAAAAAAATACGTGTCAAGAATCAAAATAACACTAGCCATAATCAACCATAATTAAACATATCTTTATGTATAAAAAAAAATGTATCCCGTAAGATTAATTTATCTTAAGTACTTGATTTTTCTCTATACATGGAGGATATTATTATATATTTTGTTAATCAATGAAATACAACTTATTACCTTTCCAGAATTTTTGGAGACATGAAGAGGGCCAAAAGGCTCCCAATCCCATAAAAATTTTGAAGTGATGTATAAGATATTTATAGTTTGACCTAAAATATATATTTTTTCCACTTTGGTCCCCACAACTTTAAAAGGTAAATACCTCATAATTTATTAATTTTAATTTGCAGTTTGGACCTTTTATTTTAGAAAGTAAACATTATGACCTAAATTTATCCATTTTTTTTAGAAATGGACGCTCTAATATTTTAAAAAGAAAAAGTTTTGCTCTAAATATATCAATGTTTTTTTTTTTTTAATTTGGCCCATAATTTTAGAAAATTTTCTTAGTTTATTAATATCATTAGTCTATAAATTCAGACTCTTTAACTTTACTATTTTATCAACATGATTCCCCCAACGTTCAATTTTGGCTCCCCTTGTTCCTATGATTTTGTAGTTGAATCTATGGCTTCATATTTTTGTCTAGGTCAATAACCTTAGGGGCGTGCAACAATCCTAGGTAGAACTGGAACCACCAAGAACTGAACAGAAAAAATTAGTTTTGAACTAAAATCGATTTTTTAAGGTAGGTTTCAGTTCTAAAGATCGAGAAATTAGAACTGAATCGAGGAACCAAAAAATAAATTTAATTTTAAAAATTAAAAATTATTTATTTATTTTATTTTATATTTTGAAGATAAAATAAAATCAATTTATATTCAATAAATTATTCAATTAATGAAATAGTAATATTAAAATTTTTTTATTAAAATTATAAAAAAATTAATTTTAAATAAATATTTCAAACTTAAACATAACACGTAATATTAAAATTTATTACTAAATTTGTGTAAATATAATTCTCATATAAAATATTCTCATATTTAGTTCAACAAATAATTTATTGAAAAAAATATTTTTTATCAATTAAATTACATAAAAATAATTAGCTAATATATTTATAATATTTTATTTGACTTAATTTATAATGTTATTTATATAATAATTTAATAAAATTGTGATTCATATATATTTATTTAAAATTATTGAGTAAGTTAACAATTACTATAAATAAATATATGTATGATATAATATTATTAGATATATAAATATACTATAAAAAACTAAATTTTTCTTTTTTGTGATATGTAATATTAAGTTAAGTAATAATATAATATCTTTTAAATAAATTATCATATATTAATTTTATAATAAATTATTTTTATTATTTTTTTAATTATTCAATTTTTTATTTATTCAAATTTTTATTTATACATTAAACTACTTTTACAATTTAATATCATTAATTTAAATATGATACCCTATTTTAGAACTGAAACTGAATGAAACTAAAAAATATAGTACCCTGTTAAATAGAATAGGTTCTAGTTTTACGATAAAATCGAAATTGAACCAATTTTGTACACCCTTAAATACCATAACTCTCTTACAATTTTGTAGTCAAATAAGTAGCTTCATGGTATTTGATCATATAGATTCTCTCCGACTTATGGAGAGTATAAAAATTTATTACTTAAGAGTAAGTCTGGGATATATTTTGTAAGTATTCTAATTTTTTTAACTAGCATAAAATATTTCGAATTTAGGATTTAAAATCTTAAGTTTTAAGAATAAAATCACAAGGGATAAGGTGTAATAACTCAAGCCTATTTTACTTTATTTTAGGCCCAATATAAAGAAAATTTTTTAACCATTTTTGTTTGTTTTTGGTCCATGTATATATCTTAGCCCGTGTACACATACACACACACACATGTAGACATGTATAGATAAGGTTAAGTTATCAAAACTAAAAATTGAGAAAAGAATTTAGAAGCCCTATGAAGAGAGAAGAAAGAAAAAGGAGGAGAGAAAAAGAGAAAGGAAAAAAAAGAAAAAGAAAAAGAAAGAACAAAGGAAAAAGGGGGGGAAAAAGGAGAGAGATAAGAAATTTAGGAATAAGGGAAGAGAATTTTAAGGTAATATTTTCTTTTTGTTTTATTTTAGAAAGAATAATATTTATATTTAGTATAAAAATTGTTAAAAATTGGATGTAATAGGTGAATTATATTTTAGTAGTTTAAAAATTAAAATTACAACTATTTTAAATTCTTAAATTTCATATCAATAGGTTTTGTATTAAATTTGATAGTTTAATCTAAAAATTTATTCAAAATTATTGAAAATTAGATAAAAATCTGTAAAATTTTAATTGGGGTAAAAAAATAAAATTTTCAAAAATTTTATTTTATTTTTTAAATTAGGAGGTTTATTTACGAATAGCTAAAAATTTTAAATTGTAATAGAATTTTTTATAATTTAGTAGAAACTTATAAATTTTAAGTGTAAATATTTTTGTGATACTTTTATAATTATTTTTAATTTAGGAATTTTTTTATAATTTATTGTTAATAATTTTTATTCTACGTGTATGAAATTTTAGAATTTTCTAAACATCTTAGTTTAATTTTAAATTGGGTATTTATTTGTATTTTGATATAAGTAGTATAAATTATTTGTTTATTATAATAATTTTACATTGAATTTTATAAAATGATATTAGGTGATAGCAACAGAATGGAGAAAAAATCAATAAAAATTTAGAAATGATGCCTTTAATTTGATCTAAATAAATTATTCACATATAATTGAGTATTTTAGTATTTTAAAAAACTGAAAAATAAAATTTTATACTAAATTATTACAAAAAAAATAAAAATAAAATAAGTTTATTTATATCATGCAAACCTTTTATTTTGAAATAAATATTGATACTTTATTTTGGAAGTATAATTTAAAAATTAATATTTAAATATTATAATTACTATTTTGTTATATTTTGTATAAATTTTTCAAGAACTTAACAATGATATTATGATTAAATTATATTTATGATATTATGAAATATTGTAAAATGTTATAAATAAATTATTTTGTTATTACTGTGTATTTGAATTATAGTGTAAGGTGTGGTTTTTTATTTAACAACAATGACTATGGACCTGATTTCAGTTCCACGGTGAAAGCTAATAAATTTAAAATCATAGGCGGTGGTCCATGAATATAAATTCTTTAAAGTACACAAACTACACATTTTTTATATGGCAACCCTTAAGAATAGTATCCAAAAATTATACATTGCACATAATAATTATCAAATTATTTTATTATTTATTATCATTATTATTATTTATACTTATTTATGATATAAATAATTAGAATATAATAATTATTGATTTTTTTTAGGAATCCTTTTTTATATGTGAATATCTACTAGATTTTGACTCACTAATTATTTTTCATTTTTTTTTTTTACAACTAAAAAATAGAGAAATACGGAGAAAATCTTATCTTTTTGTTAAAAATATTTTGGAAGAATATCTTATTATGTATATTATATTTATAAAAAAATTGTAAGCAAATTAGATATTGTACATATTGGTTAAAATAATATATTAAATTTTGATATAATGAGTTTGTTGTAATGATAATTTGAAATTTCATGAATGATATTGAAAGTGTTATGGAAGTTTAAAATTTACAAGTTTACAATTTTAACACCATGTTACAGGAAAAATTTTGTCAAAACATCCAAAATTAAATACCTTTGGTTTTAAATCATTCTATAAAACTTTCATACACGTACCCAAATTTTGAGAGCACATCAACATTAGGTCTGTTACACTACCCCTAAGTCACTAAAGTCGACAATATCATATTAGTTGGATAGTTGGATCGGATCATCATAAATAGTGTCAAAGTCAATTCACCCAATAAAACATGTGCCACCTTAACTCCCTAAAATGGATAATATTATACTAGTTGAGCAACTAAAGTGAATAATATAGCAAACAATATTGTGTTAGTTGAGTTAGGTCATCAAAGAAAATCATATCATGCTAATTGAGATTATAAATGCTCTAATTTTTTTAACTAACATGAGACCTTTAAATATACATATAATGATATTAACTTCTTATGGATTGTATACTTTTACCAATAAATTGGTTAGGTAGCAAATTTTATATCAAAAAAGTAATAATATAATCATAAGATAAATTTGATGATTTTTAAGTGAAATCTCACATCGCTTGAAATACATCATATATACTTTATTATTATTATTTTTGAGTATTGACCTAAAGAACAATCGAATCCTCTTCCCCATGCTGAAAAAGAGGTTAGAACCACCATGTTATAAATTTGATATATTTTTCTTGCTGAACTTGAAGGCTGGATTGGAGGAGCCTGAAGGGTCTTGACCTTTTTGTATTAAAAAATATTTAAAATACTTTATATCCTAACCTTAAAGATTAATGTTTTGTTCCTTAATTTATAAATAGAAAAATACCCATACCCCAATGATTTGACCTAATTATGCCATTGTCCTCTACTCTTTCAAAAATTATTTGTCACGCTCTTCGGTTATTTGTGCTAACTTAAAAGAAAAAAAATCATGCGTCTACAAATTTACCCTTTAAATAATTAATTGTTGAAACATGAGATCGACTATTAATTGCATAACAAAAATCAATTAAAACAAACAAGTAAACAAAAATATTACTACTTACTTTTTAACATGATAATTATAGAAGACATACTCAGAATTAATTAATCTTTCCTAAATGTCGCTGAAAATATTCCAGAAATCTGCATCAAAACAGTTATCAATCCACCGATTCTGCTCAACTTCAACTGGAATATTTCCAGCTTCTATTTTGGTTACAGCTGGTGCAATTTCTTCAACCCTAATGCTTGTGCTCCCTATCTGATTTGTGAAGGAAGTGCATCCTCCATTACCTTCGTTTTCTTCTAAGAAACTCTCCCACCACTTACTTTTAATTCCATTTTCGCTTGATCTGGTTCTATTAGAGATGTATTACTGATAGTATCGTTTGGTTGAACTTGAACATTTTCTAGAACTGTGACTTTTTGCCTCAGCAAACGTGAACTACTTTTGCAGAAGGTTCGAGGACGAGGCTTGATTACGTTGTGTTTTACTGCTTTTGGGGTTTCCAGGCTCGCCTTCCTCTTGTCTTTGGAAATAATTTTCTTGTGAATATGGGTATACCAGTAGTTCTTCACACCATTCGATGTTCTCCCTGGAAGCCGAGCAGCAATTAGTGACCACCGACATAAAATGGGAAATATAGATAAATGTCGCAGTTAAAGGTAGCACTAAATGTGATTTATACACGGCAGCATTTCCTCATTAATATTATGTAAATTTCTTTTCATGAATCTAGCAAGAACCGTCAAAAGAAATTGACAGGAAACAGATCCTCTGGAAGTTGATATAATATGGACTTACCTGTTGCCTAGAAGCTTGTGAAGCCTAATCATCAGATCAACTTCAGCTGCAGCGAGTTCTCCTCTCTTAATATTTGGTTTTAGGTAGTTCAACCATCTCAGTCTACAGCCTTTCCTACATCTGTTCAAGCCTGCAGATCAATAATGCATCAATATTAAAGCTGCAATAGTATATATAAGTTGCACAGAATTCTAAACTTATTACAAAATATATTATTAGTACCTGCTCTTAGAGGAACTTGATGCCAGTTTCCTTCTCCGTAAATTTTAACGCATTTTCTCAGAAGATTATCTTCCTCTTCAGTCCACGACCTTTTTCTCAGTTTTACAGAGCCCACCATAGTTTGATACGCAAGTGAAAACTTGAGGAATAATACTATTCGTCCTGTTGTACTACAAATTCTTCAAGGCCTTCAAGCCAACTTATAGTAACTGGGCTTGCCATATTCTGACAACTGATCCTTTAAAATAAGGCGACGTGCATCTCTACAGTCCACAAGTCCGATAGCTTTCATGACAGATAAGTGCTGATAAGTTGATAACCACCAGTCAACCGGCAGTCCCAACCAGGAGAAGCGCCCATGAAATGACAGTTACTGAAACTTATTTATGGCCTGCAATCGTTTTCTTGCTTACCCTGTCGTCTAATTTCCAAATATGGAAAAATAAAATATCGAAAGACCAAAAATAGCTCAACCAAAAAATGTGAGCACGAAGCACATGCTTATACAATTTGCATGTCTAGAACGTGTACTCGAATTAGCTGTATCTTGTTCAAAGATGCCTATATTGCATAAGACAACCCATAATAATAATTGTTCTTCAGTCATATCTTCTATGTCTCTGCTGGGTGCATCTAGCTTTAGCTCTTGCTTTTGCTATTGCCTTTTGATAAATCATCTCTTTACGATATGACATACAGGCAGAGGCAGTGCAGCACTGGCATTTTGTTTGTTTCCAATTTCTTTCTGCAATTATCCTTGTTTCAAAGGGATCGACCTAAATTCTAATAATATATATAGCCGCGATAATATTATCATCTATTGAATTTTTTGTTATGAAATCCCATCACTCCGGAGGCTTAGCTAACAGTCAACGTGACCATACTAACGAGCTACTGTATTTTTCAATAAAGCAGCGGTTGTGTTGAAAGTCCTGGATGATTAAATAAATATACACGTTGAATTTAGAAAATTTGGCTCTTTAATGCTTCTAAAAGAAGAAGCATTTAGTTCAAATCATATCGGCACATGATACTGATTATTTTTCTCGATTACCCATGCAAATGAAAACCTTCCTGTAATTTGTATGTAGCATCCGGCCAATAGTTAATGTAATCCCAGGGCGGCAAGAGAAGTGATCAAACGCATACAGTACTGCAAGCAAGAATTAACATCTTGGAAAACGCGAAGGCTCCACCAAGGCTTGTTAGAGACAAGAACATAACCGATGGAGCAAGTTGGCAAGAAAATTGAATGCCGACCAGGCCAATTATTATTCACCAAAGCCTACTTTCTTTTTTTTTTTCCTTGCATTTATTTTTCGTAACTAAAAGCAAACATGACCACTTGGTTGACTAAATGAAGATATTGTCAAAAGCATGACATAAAGTAATTCAATTCAACTCTACTTACTACATATTAAATAAATAAAAATAAAATGTGCAGTAAGTAGTTCATGTATTTCAATTTGTAATTTTCATCACTTTGCCTATTATTTAATTTTGAAACACATCTCGATGTCATAAATGCAAGGGATTGTCTTGGCTAACAGTCAGTCAGTGTAGCTCAAATCCTTAAGTTATTCTTCTTAATAAAACTTTCACTACACATTTTTTTTTTTCCAAATTAAATAATAATAACCAAAAAAGAAAATGAATATGTGGAACTTCCTATTGAATGCCTACAAAAATCTCATGTTTTGATATTTCTGTTAATTATAAAAAGAATTAATTCGAAAACTACTCTTTAAAGTGAATGGGGTCCAATTGATGGAAGGACTCCTGTCATTTTATATACTTATTGTGATTTGATCATCCACCACTACTAGGAATCGCAGTAGATTGTAGCCCTGGGGCCTGAGCTGCCATATGCAGCGTAAAGAGGCAAAGGCACATGGCTTGCTCATATAATTTACATACCAAACTGGAAAAGCCATGTGGTTCACAAGACAAATTGAACAAATTCATTTCATATTTTTGCTGGAAATATTGATGAAATGAATCTTCAATCGCGTTGTTACATTTCATGTCTATTTTCGCTAAAATATATCAGCAAAGTAGCGAGAATGAAAATAATATTGTATCAAAATAATATTATTTTAAATTTTATTTACGTAAACGATTACTTTAACATAATCGATTTTATCATTTTTAGATCACTTTATTCTTTATAATTATCTACGTTAATTATACTTTTAGAAGTATAACTGTCATTAAATAAAATTTAATGGTATGTAAAAACTCTTATTTATATTGTATATAATTTATATATTAAACATGAGATCCTAATATAAAAAATATATATATGAATTATAAATTTTTTACAAATAAAATATTATTCATAATTATTTATAAGCAAGCATTTCATAATGTAAAAGTTCAATTTTTTTATTTTAAGTAAATGATTTATTTAAATCATTGAAATAAAGACTTTAACTGAAAAATTAGTGTACATTTATTACATATTGAACAAGTAGTAAATTTGTATTCATGAATTTTGTATTGCTAATTATTAGAGAATGAAATATATTATATAACCAAAACTTCAATAATTTAAAAATATAATTTTATGGATCGTACGAACATATATTTACAACGTAAAATTTATACAAATAATACTTACTCAAATTATTTGTAATATTTTATTATTTAAATCAGTAATCGTAATTTATTCAATAAAATTATTTATTAGAAAATAATATTTATTTATAAATTTATTTATAAATATAAATATATTGAAAGCGATTACTTAACTTAGGTAAATATGCAATTAAATAGTTATGACATTTAAAATAAAAGTAATTTAATTATGAGTATTAAATAAATAATTGATTAAACAAATATTATTGATCTATGATCAACTCTAAATTTACTTTTAAAAAATTTTAAATTAAATAAATATTTTATTTTATATATATGATTTTTTTAGAGTGTAACTTTAAATTTTTAGTAGAATAGTATGGGATTAACTCAAAAAATCAAATAATTATTAAATAATTGAATGTCGACTTTCAAAGTTAGAGAAAGAAAGTTCATAGGTCTGAATTTTTTTTATTAGTTCAAGTTCAACTCATATCCTATATTGAAATGTGTAACTAAAAGTAGAAAATTTGTACGCTATAAAAAAAAATACAAATTTTTTTTAAAAAATATTATAATTCACACATTAATCAAAGAGCATGTCCATCTGCATGAATAAAAATTATTAAAAAAAAAGATATTAACATTTTAAAAGTATTTTCTATTTATTCTATACATGTGTAAAAAACAAAAATTTTTTCCCACTACATATTATATTAAAAACATTAAAATTATTTTAAAATTCTATTATTCCAACAATTTGTGTAAATGATGTACAAAATAAAGTCAAAATTTTCTCAATAAAAATATGACATCTGTTTAATTTATTTTTAATAATTACACATTTACATATTTAACAATGAAATTACCTCTTGTTGCTTGTCACAAAAAGATTTTGACAACGAAATGGATATTCATAATTAGTTATGTCATTGGGTCATGTTTGGCAGTCGAGTCTACACTGTACTAAAGGGGGGGATTTTTGTACAAAATTGAAATAGAAATTAGTGAGAAAACTTTTAACCAGACTTTACCCGTACCCATCCGCTGGTTAAGTTGGGATTGTACACTAAATTATATTGTAAATAAAGTATAATATTTTATATTTTATTTAAATAATATAAAATATTAAATAATAAAACAAAATAATATAAATTAAAATGAATGATAAAAAAAATATTAATAACTATACAAATAATATTAAGTATTAGTTCATATATAACAATATATTATTATAAGATTACAAATATTATTATTTAATATAAAATATAACAAGTATTATAAATTATTTGGATGGTGCCAGTCATCCATTGGGATCACTAATAATCTTATTAGAATGTTAATTAATTAATCTACACAATAATACTATTACAATCACTATTTGAACTACTGTTTACAATAAATTTGAAATTTAATTTTTATTAATTAAAAGTTAAACTATAAATCTATAACAAATACTCAATCAAACAAAAGATGATGATCATATTATTGTGTAAATTATGAAAATAACAATATAAAAAGTATGTTCATTAATCCAAAATAATGTCAGTATACGATGGTTGGCTAGTAAAATTATATTTTTAATGAATTAAGTATAATATAATATAAATATAAATATAAATAATATTATATATATATATATATATAGATGCACACTCTTATTTTTTTATTTATTATATTTTAAGTATTAGTATAATTTTAAAAATTAAATATTAATAATACATATTTTTATTTAACTCATTTCGGTGTAATCTAGTCCATTTGGAGTAATATAATCCAATATATGTTACCAAATAAGCTCTTAAATGTAGGATAAAATAGAGTTTATTTATTATCAAAAGAAATAATTTGCTTCAATTTGGTTTAGAATTGCATACTTCTACACACAAACATTAATAATCCTCAATATCCCCTAAAATAACCCTAGGCCACAACCAGAATCGAGGAAATTTATCAAGCATGCAAAGAGCACAATATTCAGGACAAAGTTATGATCTACATATATTGGATTCTCATTACCTCAGCAATTACAGAATCTGTTCCCATTCAATATTTGATTGCAGGTAACAACCAACCAGTTTGCTATTAGCCTTTATTAAGTAACAACATATGGTAGGTCAATACAGCTAAACAGCACATCATTTATACATACGTGCATGAACAGAAGGAACCAGTCGACAAACTCCTAAGGTGCTCGGTTATAATGTTCAAAGCCTTTATTGTACACCACGCTTGGAATCAAACACAGTAGGTCTAATCTACAATCCCCTGGAACCAGGAATATCAATCCATTCCAATTGGATTTCTATTTCACCGACCTCAACATTACGCAGCCTAAGAAACATGTTTTGAATGAGTTTATCATTATTCCAGACAATGCAGCTCTCTTCAGCAAGGCAGTTTTCCCTGCTCGGCATTATTTTCGTGATTATGGTCCCATTGGGGAGGCTGTGCAAGCGCATCTTTAAAGCTTCCAGAAAGGGAGTAATGTAAATTTCTGCTTCTCCCATTTTGTCATCTGGGCTGAACGTGTCTCTGTCATAAACTGTCTGCACTCCACAATGAAAGGAAATTCTCATTAGTAATTTGGGTGTCAATCCTGGTGTATTAGTTATAAAAATGTTTAGAAAGTGTTATCATAAAATTGGCTGCATGTCATGCTCATTGGTAAAGCAGTGCACAACTTTGACATCATCTATTTAAGAACAATGAAACTTTTTTGTTCAAATGTTCTCATTATACTACGCATATATGATTTTTTTTAACATCATCTATAACTTCTTTTACTGGAACTCGCACAAACTCTCAAATATCTTAACAAAATTTAGCCTCAACATATAATCATCCTAAAAGTGATGCAGCTATTCACAAGCAAGGTATGATTAACTGCATGAATTTTCCAGTTAAACATATTTGTTAGTTAGTCATCAGAAAGAATATATTTGCACCTCAGCATCCCACCCATAGTTGCCAAAGGCTTACAGCTAGTGTTTTCTCCATGATATGTGCAAAAATGTCTACAAAAATATCATTGTAACTTCGTTTCCTACCATGTGTGTTAGAAACAAACATAGCTACTCCCGGATTTCAATTGATTAGGGTTATGTACACCATTCTTGACAGAATTGTAATTTCTAATACTTACAAGATTGATTGGAAGATTTGGGTCTGCAATAGAAAGGGTTAAATCTTCATTCCACACAGGATTGACATCCTGCTTCACAACACGAGTCTTCAACCTCTGCCCAACACAAGACATTCAATACTGAAACACTCAGTTGTAATCAGCAACATAGAGATCTAATAATCATTTGCATGCTCTTTTATCCTTTTCTCTTTGTCTGTCCGCTTCCCAGAACAGGGACAAAACAGAGAAAAGAGTCTGAAAGGGATTTTGCAACTAATAAATGAAACAAATTTCAGCTAGAACTTCATAGATAAGCAGTTTAAGATCCTCCACCAAAAATCACTTCAAGTATTTTGCATCCTAAAAATTCCCCAAAGGTCTTTCTGGCTATTTGAAAACCCCTAAAAAGGCAATAATTTGAGACAGAATAAAGGCATTTATGAAGTTAAATTTCAAAAAGGCAGAATTCTTTTAGTTATATAAAGTGGGGGACAAAGCAGTATACGCTAATCAATTTGCCAAAATATGAATGAATTATCAACTGCCCAGATTCAATCAATTAAGCAAAATGCCAACTCATTAGCTCTAAGTTATGAAATAGACACACCAACCACATATAACCAACGCTTGAATGTGGCCTCTATATTCTGGATAAATTTTGGATTGCAAAAAGCTTTGCAATTCATGAAGGAAATGCTCCGAAAACGTTTAACGTTTAGTAAAGTGTTGTTTTGGAAAAATGAAGAGCATGGTCACTACGGTTTGGGGCTAGAATTCAAGACATGCACAGTTGTTCACACATCAAGCATCAACAGTTTTGGTACCTTAATTACATAAACACAAAGAAAGCATAAACTCCTTGGGATCATCATACAGATAAAACCAGTCAACCGACAAAACAGTGAGCAAAGCAACTTAACGCCAACAAATTTATTTTTAAAAAAAAAAGCAAAAACGAAATAACCTGTTTTCCCATCTCGATAACAACGTAAGGATCACTGCTTCTAACATCTCTGATGGCAAGATTCACTCCTCTAAGAACATGAATCCGGAGCAAACCCATCAAATTCTCCATGGCAGACCAGCTATAGAGAGAAATTTCTGAGTTTCTTCCTTTATCTCTTCTCTTTCTAAGACTTTCAACCCAATCTTTAAGTAGGCGTGTACCTAGTGATGATAAGACCCGTACATGTGTTGCGGTTCATATTCAACCAATTGTACAAAGCCAGCGTATGCGTACCAGAAAATTCGAACCCCACCTAAATGATATTTCACTAACATGTGAGTCACGAGCTGATCTTACTCGTTCACTGGAAATGATTCTGTTCTGTGCTGCAATTATTTTATTCCATTTTTAATGGGCAAAAATTTTAAAATAATTTTATTTTTATTATCCTTTATATTTATGACCAAACTAAATGGTTATTGCCAAAATATTATCTCCTACAATTTTACTTTCATAACTACTTTTAAGAGAAAAAAATTTGAAATATTAATTGCTCTCATGTGGTCATATTAGGACAAAATTAGTGTCCTCGTGACCACATTAGGCCAAAAAATTAGTTTCCTGATGTGGCTATAACAGAACACAAATATAATTTTTAAAATTTTTTTATAATTATTATAAATATAATTTTTATAAATTTATTTTATATTGAATTTAAAATTTTTAACTTATAAGTTTGTTTAAATTGAATTAATAATTTATTCTTTTTTCTTATCAATTTGTTTAATTTTTTTTATTTTTTTATTTTTTATTTAAAAATTATTGATGTTCAAATATCTAAATTTAAAATTTTTAATATATTTCATATATATAATTGAAAGTATGCTTATTGATATTCGTTATGAAATTTTTACTTACAAAATTATATAAACAAATAATTATTACTAAATATTGCATAAAAAATACAAATCAATTAAACAAAAATTTACAACTAAAAAAATATGAATTTTCATGTATTTTAAAAATTTTATAACTATATTTTGTGTATTTATTTTTACAAATAAAAATAATTTTTATTATAATTTCTAATCTTTTAATTTTTTAATTTAATTAATTACTCAAATTAAAAACAAAAATTAAAATTTTTCATAATTAAGTAATTTTTTATTTTTTAATTAATTTTAAATAGATAAAAAAATTGCTTAAAAATAATATTTGATTATTTATTTATTATCATTTTAAGTCATTTTTAATTAATTTTAAATAAATAAAAAATAATTTTAAAAAAATATTTCTTATCCCGTGCGTGAAGCCCAAGTATACACATGCGCCTCCTCGTGAGAAAAAAATATAAGAAAGTATTTTTTATTATTAAAGGTGAAAGTGTAAAAAATAATTATTAAGGTAAAATTATTAAAAATAATTATTTTAATAAAAATTATTTATAATTAAGTATAAATATAAAAAAGAGTTAAAATAAAATTATTTTTAAAAAATTTTCTTTTACCGGGTTGACTGCTGACTGCTCCTCGAGTTTAACACAATATTGGCCATCAATAAGCTTCAGACCACGTGTAATAAGCTTCAGACCATGTGTAATTTCCCGGAAACACCGCGGTATATTTTTGGCAGTAGAACTTGGCAGAGTTAAAAAATAATGACTAAATTACTTAATCTTCAATGATTCTTTAATAAATAAAAAAAACAAATAATATTACTATGAATTATTTTTAATTCATAATTATATTACGTTAAGAAGGGCCGCCCAGGCCATATGAAATTTAAGAAAACTATTACGTTAACAATTTGAAAGCCAGTATTGTGTGGTACAAGGAAATAAAATAAGCATTATAAGTAGCACACGTCAGAAAATTTTGTGGTAAGGGCATGCTTAGTTAACTGACTCTATTTCGTTGCAAATACAGCATTGTCAGATGTTTATAGATATGGTATTACAGTTTAGTCCTCGACAAATATGTCAATTTCTTCTTATAAAGTTGCATTAAGGACCTAAAAAAGGTATTTTTATGTCAAATTCAACAAATTTGATGGAAGGAGACTGAGAATTTTAGGCAAGAGACTAGTTAAAAGGAAGTTGACTTAAACTATGGGGATTTAAAAAATGATAAAAATGAACCATTATTTTTTTGGCATAGTGTTAGATCAGTTAAGTAAAATAAATTTTTGCAAAAGATTAGGGATTAAATTGAAATTTTTTTAATATATTTTATAATTTTATAATATTGTTATATCAAATATTATTTTAAATTTTTTCATTTAGAGTATGTTTGATTTTGTTTATCATGAAAAAATGGAAAAGAGTCTTCAATTTTAAAGTTTTTTTATTTGTTTGGAAGAAAATAAGAGAGAAAGAGTATTCTTTAGAAATTCTTATTCTTTCAAGTAATGAACTTCATTTTTCCTCCAAAAAAAAAGTTTAAAGTTCATTTATGATTATATTATAATCTAGATTTTTCTTATTAACTTTGTCAATTGTGTGTTTATTTTATGAAACTACTGCTCTTTTGTTTTCCTCTCATCTCATCTATAAACTCATATGAATCCTTAGCAAATCCAAACCCACATTAGAGTTGTTGAACTGAAATTTTAAATATTACCTTAAAGTTATTGTTGAATGGGAATTCCAAACCTTATTTTAGAGTTTTTGTTTAACTAGAATTAGGCATTATGAAATTCAAAATTTTTGTTGTAAATCACTAATTTAGTTTAATTTATAGAGTAAAAAGACTTAAAAATTAAGTTATGGTAGGTTTTAGCTATGATCTTTGTGATTTGAATCCACATTGTGATGTACTAAAATTCATCCTTTGATGATTGATGGATGTTAATGATAAAACAATCAATTTTAATGAATTTCATCAAAAGATCAATGAATTTATTGAGGGCCTTTAATAAAATTTATTGATCTCTTAATAAAATTTGTCAATCCTTCAATAAAATTTGTTCAAAGGTAAGTGTAAAAAGAAATAATAATAAAGATATTTTTATTCAGAGTATTTTTTTTTATGAGGATAAAAAAAAAAAAAAAGACTAACTAAAATTATGAATGAATGGATCCAAAAATCAAGCCATAAAGCAAAAGAAAAACCCCTTATATTATTTGAGATGAAAAATACTTAGACTTATATACACATATATTTATATTTCCATTTTCAGTCAAGATATTAACCTATCTAAGAATAATATATTACTCTAATATCTATGTGATCATTAATAAAAGTAGGAATCATTTAATAAGAGATTTTTTTATATGGAATATGATTTGAAAAATAAAAATATGGAACCTATGTAAATCTAGCCTAAGAATAAATAGGTAAACAAAAATCAAAAGAGAATCTTATCTTTTGGTAAAATTTTGGAAAGATATCAAAGAATCAAAATCTTAATTTATTTATTTTTAAAAATTAAGTCTAAGATTTAAGAAAAGAAAAGATATTTTTCGTAATCAAGATTTAAGAAAATTTTAAACCAACATTCTCTATTTTGTATGGATTACTATTATAAAACACTCTTATGTATTTAAGTGATTGATCCAAAAAAATGAACTTAAGCAGTTTTTATATTTATATTATAACTTTCTATTACACTATTGAATCGATATAATTTTAAAAATTCTGAGAAACATATTCAATAATTTATAAATTTGTATTTTATTGAAAATTTTTTATTCAAATATGTTCAAGGTTAAAATTACATTAAAATTTATAAGTCTTTAAAAATCTATGAAAAGATTACTTTATTTCTATTGGTAGAAGATTTAAATAAAATCTTAATTCCCTTGATTTATGTTTATTGATATTAGAAAGTCGTGATCTTTTCATGTAAACTAAAATATATTTGGTTTACATCTTTAATTAAAATAAATTTTAGATTTTCGGTATTTATGGTATGCTTTATTCCCAACAAGTTCACCGGCACAAAGGTGGGAAGTTTATAGAGGCTTCAGTAGTCAGTGGGGTTATATAGTTGTAGGTGGAAATGAACACGATAAAAAGAGGCCGAAGAAGTATAGAAAACGTGTAGGGTGGCTTATCAAGTACGTGATGGCATTTTGGATGCAATTGGACCTCCAAAGAGGGAGAAGAAACCCGGAGGGAATTTGCTGCGAGATAAGGCAACATATCCCTAGTTGAGGGGTGTGGACGGGGCGAAGAAGTATGCGAGGGAGCTGGGGTCGGAAACTAATGAAGAGCTTGCCTACTTTGATTCTACAAGGCCTGCACCGTTATACTCCATATGGTCAAGGGATAAAACAGGAACCGGAATGGAGAATTATGAAAATGACTTCAAAGGTCAAAGATGGTCAAGGGATGACTTCGCGAACACGATGAGTTTAATTGATAATTTTCCCAAACGTACAAGGCTCTGGGTGTAAATTACCCTACGCAGGTGTGTTTACAGTCCATCACGTGCCCTTTCCTCGCGTGAGCCCAAAACTCTATCCTGTAAAGACCTGCCACGTTGTTCCAAAATTTTATGTTGACTCAGGGTCAATAATCCACAAACCACAGAATGCTCTACACAGAAATCTCCTCTGCACTCGGACTATGCTCAAAACCTGAACCAGAAGATAGTATATACCAGGTACTGCTAGTAAGTTCTCGAACTTCCCTCGTTTTCTCTCTTTTCCTCTCGCATTAAGTTCAATTTCCAGTCGCGTTGCAAATCTTTAACAGGCAATAATACTTCAACTTGTATTTTTGTTTTTTGTTTTTTTGATCTTCCAGAAGCGATTCTTCATCATGGAGATCGGTACTGCGAGGTGACCTTTCCTGCTATTTATTTAATTGGAAGTACTTTATCAGATTCGTTCAATGAATTTTTACTTGCTAATAATCTTAATTAGCTATTCGTATTTGTGTTCTAAATATGGATAGGTGCTGTTTAGATATACAGATGTTGTGTTTTTCGCGTAATTTGAGCGCGTTAGATTGGGAAAATGTGCGCAAATTTCCATATCAAGATGCTGCATGGAATCTGAGGACGAGTTACCCCAGTTTAGCTCATTCTCCTGTAGTTTCTGCTCAGAAGCATCGACTGTGCCGTCCGTTCTGGAGAGCGTATTCTTTGCCGGTTAGTGCGGAGGAATCTTCATCGTTTCAGTCCGAAGATAATACTGGCAGTGAGGAGGATGATTCTGAGAATTCACCAGAAAAAATTTTGTCTCAACCGTTGCGTAGTGATGAGGTAAACTTACAAGGCAATGCATTGCTTTATGCTATGTATAAATGCAATATGTATTTGTATCTGGGGGTTGAGAAGGTAGAAATTGGCTTATTGCACTTGTATTATGTGCCAAAAGTGAATTGTATACTAATGTTGGATGAACAGAAGATTGTACTAGGAAATACTTACATAGAAAGCCATATGGCTTTTGGTACTAAAACATTTATTTTGTATTTCACCCTAACACTAGAAATAGATAGGAAAATGGTTTTAGCTGTCTGAAATCGCTTTTGACAACACCAAGAGCAATAACAAAAACACTAATAATCTGTCATATGCACCCTTTTCACCTTTTGGAGAGGTGAAATGAACTTCAGAAATTCAGCATTATAAATGGAAGTATCAACATTTTTGAGCTAAACACTTTTGTAATTTTTCAACAGTTGCAGTCACTCCTGGCTGATTCAGAAAGACAAAAACTTACGAAAAAACTAAGTGAAGCCAATCAACAAAACAGGCTTCTTAAACGACAGGTTTGTATATTATTTCTATTGACTTATGTCCACTGCTATTTCTTAACTAAATCTTTTATGGTTTCCTCGTGATAGATGTGGGGAATCTGCCATGTATTTATATTAGTAAATTGCATACTTTTGATATGTTCTTTCAAATAGTGAAAGAAAAGGAGATCACAAAATGCAAATTTCCATCGGTTATTTACTGATTTCAGATACACTAGCACACAGAAATAAGTAAAATGTGCTATGCTTTTGCTGGGGGGATCATATACTTCAGATGTATGCCGCAGTCAAAAGCAAAGATTATGAAAAACCAATAGTACAAATAAAACCTTCAGCATTCAAGAGGTTCCTAGATTTAATTTTACACTAGTATATTGTCAAGACTGGGCTCTCTATTGTAATGTTATGCTTTTGATCTTTGGCTATACCTTCCCATTCATCACTGCCATTTGTTCTCCGCTCTTTAATGTGTCATCCTCTTATTATGGAAGTATCAAAAATAACAAAACAACAACACCGTACCTCCATATTCTATAAGTTTCTAATGACACACTCAATTACTTCGTAGAACTTAAAGCAAAAGTGTTTTTAACTGCTGAGCAGTTGTTAGGATTATTTTAGAATAAAAGCATTGCTTGACATTGTATTTTTTTATATCTTGACAGCTCTACTTAAAGGAGGATGCATTGATCAACTTCAAAAGTGAACTTGCTGTCATGGAACTTGAAATTCAGGTTCACTGTTTACTCTCTCTCACCTTCTGTCTCTGAATAAGCAAATTGATAGTATATCATATCGTGCATGAGCATACTGCTGTCACAAGCATTTACTCCAAGTCTCCTAGACGATTAACCTTCTTGGATCTGTACTTTCAAATTGAGTAAACTCTAGATGCTATCCAACCAAGTAAAGGCATTGATCTATGGTACCAAGTTTTTAAATTGATAATTTCAAGAGCTATCCAAGCAAGCAAAACCTTGACACAGCTCTACATGATTTGGCTTTTTAAGAATATGATGAAGGACTTGAATTTATGGCTATTTTTTTCATATTCCAAATCTGATGATAAACCCTAATTATTAGGAAGTGTCCATGGCTCTGCATGTGTTGGGATCTCTGCTCAACTTCTGGTCTAAGTTTGGTATTGGATATTTATCCAGATAATTTTTGTTCTGTTTGTTGAATTGTTGTAAAGTGTAGGAGAGCTCCTGTGCAAGGTCTCCCCAAACTTTGGTGTTCCTGAAAGTAAAACCAGAGAATTAAAGCTTTTGTTTTCCATGATGGAATTAAAACTATGTTTTGATGCTATTGTTCCATTCGGTTTTCCATGAGCAGGCATTAGTCTCACTGGCAGAAGAAATAGCTCAGTCTGTCATTCCGGAAGGTTCTAGAAAGATCAACGGGAAATTTATTCAATCTCACCTTCTCTCACGCTTAGAAGGTATGGTGATATTAACAACACTTATTTTGGAACGAGATAATTTATATCTTTCTCTAAGTCTTGTCAATTTATGTTGGTGGTTGTGGTCATGATGGATGGGTGAAGCCAATTGGCTGATGAAGTGAACTATGGAGGATAAAAGACAAAATCTATTTTCAGTATCTTAAGAGTTCAAAGTGTTTCTTTTTAGTCAAATATTTTGGCCCTTCTTTGTGATGGGTAGTATGATAACCTTTAACACAAGTTTTGGCTTTGATGCATTATTCAACTAGTCTACTTGGTTGGTTTACAATCTTTTGATAACTTTATATGTTGCTTCTTTGATTGGATAGATACAATATATAAACTTCTGAAAAATTCTTTATTTTTTTTTATGGAATTTCTCATTTTCTTCTAACAAAATACTGCTGCCTTTATTTTCTTCTGGAGTAAAGCTGTGCATGAGAAATTAAAGGAACAGATAAAGGATGTTGATACTGCTCAATCCAAGGAGGTTTCATTGTTCTGGTGTGGCATGGCAGAGGTAAACATGCAAGAAAGTGTACTATTTGGCTTAATATTTTCTTTGCTTATGAGAAAATGGTGTCTGGATTACCTTGCTTCATTTTACCATGCAGTCATATGGGACATAATAGATGGCCCCAGTTAAAGGAGATTCAAATAACTTCTTTTCTTTTTTATTTTGCCCTTTTACCTTGCTTGGCATTGCAATTTCCTGTTATTGCATTTCCATTTTTTCACTGGTTAATTGCACATTGAAGGTTAGTAGAATGGTCTTTTTTGTGTTTCTTTGACATTGAACAAGTATTAAACAAAACCATGTCAATATAAGTTTTTAGGTCCCATAAACTTATTTCTTTTCAAGATTGTCTAGAAATTTTAAAGCGTCCATTCTCTATTCGTAAATGTTGACACATGAAAGGCCATTTTGGTTCAAATAGTATGAGTCCCAGATTGTGAAGCATAAGTGGGTGAATTCACACATTATTATTGTGTATTTCCTAAGCTAACACATATGTATAAGTTTCTTCATCATTATTACACATGCCATTCTCTGGTTCTTACGGTAGCATAATTAATATTTCTTACTTTATTTAAAAGTTTTGAATAATATTAATTATCAATATAAAATTGGTTATGTGCATAAAAAATGGTGTATCTATATGACAGGAAAAATAATTTGATAGTTTTAAGAACACGCCTAATTTTAGTTAATTAACATGTGGTTGTTGCCTGGAAATTAGCAAGTATCAATTTAAACTATCAAAAGGTAACAGTTTAATCAATCAGATAGTTATATTACATGCAAGAGATCTGATGAGCATATCAATGATTATTTGTCCAAAATATATAACAACAGTTCACAGAGTATTAGTGGAAAACTATGATGGTAGATGAAGCTGAGTTCAATAAAGATTAAAGGAATGATAATAAATGATGTCTAAAAGTGATAACAGAATTTAGTATGGAGTTCTAATAGTTAGTAGTTTTTTATTCGCCATGTTTGTTAAATTTTCTGCGAATCTGTTGTAGTTTAAACATGTATATTTACACACTGATTTTGATTTTTTCAGCATACAACTCTTCTAGTTAAAGTCTGCATGCTATATTTCAAATTGAACCTTGACTTCCTCAGTATTCAGTATGGATGCCCTTTAGTATGGTAGTAAAAGGCAAACATTTGAAGTGTTAATTCATTGGGTTTGATACTTACATTATGTCAGTTGTATATTTTGGAATAACATTATGGATGTGAGGCAACTATTTGATGTAATTGATTGTTGTCAACACCTATCAGGCTCTGCTTTCATTTATTTTAGTTTATTTAATTTTTTATGAGTATGAAAGCATGTGAAGGATAGATTATAATTGTGTCGAAGACTTGTTTATGAAAATTCTGAAGTTAGATTATGAGCATGAAATTTTAGAGGGAGTTAATTTTGATTGAGTTGAATTCTACCTATTTCATTATTTGATATTAGAGTGTTCAAGTGATGGGCACCTTTGATGGCTGGAGTCAAGGGGAGCACTTGTCACCAGAGTACACTGGCTCATTTACCAAGTTCTCAGCAACATTAATGTTGAGACCAGGAAGGTATGATTCTATTTAGTCCACAGATGCTAAGGATTATAGAAAATGCACTTGTTATTTCTTCTAACCCATAATATTATGTGAAGGTATGAAATCAAATTCTTGGTTGATGGGGAGTGGAAGCTATCGCCAGAATTTCCAACAGTTGGCGAAGGATTAACCAAGAATAACTTGCTAATTGTGGAGTAGCTTCAGGTTGAAGTTCCAGTTGTATGCATTAGGTGTACAAACAACTTGCATCCCTAGTATGTGCGTCTTCCATTTATTTTTGTTCTTATATCTACGGATTATCTGCTGTATGACAGTAAGTAGCATCTTACCTGTTGCAAATTTGGAAAACAATTATTGCATACTTATGAGATTGTACTCCTGCCGGGTTGTATCATATTATAGGGGATTTGCGGCAAGATATTAATATCTGACAACATTTTGAGAATGGTATTCTTGGTTCTTCATTAGTCCTGAAATGAGTTAAAATCGAATATCACATCGAGCCCTAACTCAAGCAGTCCAACCCAGCAATGCTCTCAATGTGATCCAGCCCAGATGCATTTAAAGAGAAAGGGTAACTAGCTGAGCAAACAAATGTGCTTTCAGACTAAGACAAAGTTCATAGTACTCGCAAACAAACATTGCAGCAGCAATGCACAGCATAACCACCCGCATTGCTTGCTGCATTAATGCTTTTTGCTTTTATCATTTTTGTACAATGCTTTGTTGCTTTTAGGTCACCTTGTTTTCCATCCTTAGCTCTAGACTCTTCGTGTATATATTAGCTACTGTTACCCTCAGGTTTTTTCCTTAAGCTGCATTACCATTCTTTCTGTGCAAGACACAGCAATACAAGTCAAGCTTTCAAAGCTATCCAATATCTTTTAAATTTCAACAAAATGAACTTGTGAGTATTCCATATTGTGAAAGTTCATCCTACAAACACAAATTGATGTGGCTCTGTTTCATTGTTCAAACTGTGGTCTTAGAGTTGTTTATTAGATCATCAACCAGGGAGAATTGCTAGGAACTTCACTTCTCAAAAGTGTTTCGAATGATTCGCATTGGTTACCGATGTCATTGAAACAGAAATGGCATTTCAAAGTTGGTCTAATTCTAATTCTAATTCTGGACCTTCTCATCGGCAGAAGAAGAAGTCTTTATTGTGGGCTCTGCGAGGTTGGAGGAGGTAAGCCTGAGAGATGGTGAATGTAAAAATTTCATCAAATTTTTCGATGTCTCAATTTTTCATTAACATAATAAAGAACTTCTGAATATAACTCGTAACTAAAGAATTTAATATGGGAAATGCATTTATTTTAACTTTATAATTAATTATAACACAAAGAATGTTATACCAAAAAATTGGCATGGTCTATGACATCGCTACTTTCTGTTACACAATCCGAATTGTACCTTTCAGCAAGTCAGTTGGCGTACCACCTGAATTGAATGTCTTATGTTTAGGTGTCCTTTTCCCCTACACAAAGGAAAGCAACTTTAATTTGAGAATCTGTGCTAATATTTCCACCACCTGAATTGAATTTCTTATGTTTAGGTGTCCTTTTCCCCTACACAAAGGAAAGCAACTTTCATTTGAGAATCTGTGCTAATATTTCCACGTTTCTGACGACAACCAATTTGAAACAACACAGCCTCTACTTGGACAGAGCAAAGCATAAACGGCACCAGTTGCTGCCTTTCAACGCAGCATAAATTTTTTAGAATAATAAAATAATAATAATAACTTTTGACATTATTAATAATTACCTTTTATGAAAAAAAAAATTAAAAAAAAAAAAGATGTAACCCTAACTGCCCTACAAGGAGCCGGGTAAAAATATCAATAATCCAACACCAGTTAACGTTAACACCAGTAAGTGTCTCTCTTTCTTTCTGCTGGTTAGCAATATAGACGACATAGGTAATTTATTCTCGCAGCTAATATTCTTCTTTCTGTACAAGAACAAAACCTAGTTAGTTCCCTTTCTCTTTCTCATCTTCCTCAAGATAACCCACAAGTACTTTGAATGGTGGAAAGTATTTCTTGTACTTTCATGAACCCTCTCTCTTCTAGTCCATCTATGAGGGCAACCGCGCGTGGACAAAACGTGTTGTCTCCTCCCTCCTTTGGCTCCTGCAAACAAGCCTGGTACTATCGCTGCCTTGGCCTTGACCCTTAAAACACTTGTCTCTCTTCTCTCTAAAATTAACTATCTTTCTACGCTCCTTACACCTCTCTTGTTCTCTTCGATCCTATCTCGTAAGAAATGAATGAGAAAATGATGTCGCATATGCACAAGAAGAAGCCTGCAGCTGATAACAATATTGCGAACAAGAAAAGTAGAATTTTGGTTACTGTGAATGTTCTTGGTAGTGCAGGACCTATAAGATTTCTGGTGAATGAAGACGACGTTGTTGCCTCTGTCATCGACACTGCTTTGAAGACTTTCGCCCGTGAAGGCCGCCTTCCTGTTCTTGGCTTCGATGTCCATAATTTTCTTCTCTACCGTGCAAATGAAGGATCAGATGGTATCCCCTCCTCTATTCATTTTCTAATTCTTTTACTTTTTTCAGTTGTTTTTTTCTTGGTTTCACTCTTTGATAAGAACAATAAGCTGGTTGTATTCACAAATAACCATTACTGATTATTGATTATTTTAAGTTCATTCAATTATTTTTTGACAATTTTATATCATTTCCATAATTCTGCTGTGACAACTGCCAACTATGAGAAATTGGTTGGTTTTTGGATTTGGTAGCTTTGAATCCATCGGAAAGAATAGGATCATGTGGGGGAAGGAACTTTCTGCTATGCAAGAAAAAATTACAATCACAGATGACAGAAGGCAGGGCAAAGAAGATAGCTCAAAAGGGAAGAGGTTGGAAAGCAAGGCTCATCAAATCTCTCAGTTTCAAAATATTACCTAACTGATGAGAATGAGATGATCTCTCTCTTTTATCTTTCAGCGTTTTAACTCAAAAGGTCAGTTGCAATATCATTTTACAGTCATAATATATATATATGTTTATATTAATGCATTTTCACACTTACTTCTTGTGTGTCGTATCAAAAGGGCAATGTATTTGCTCACTTAATATGTCAAATAATTGTATGCTTTTGGACTTTGGGAATGGCATATCTATTATAAAGCACATCTAGCTTTTCTCTTGGTTTTGTTTATTTGAAATTTTGGTTTTATTTATATATATGGCATAGTGGAGGCAACTATTTTGGCATAAATAGAGAAGAGAAGGATGATGATTTGCTTGGGAATGGGCGGCTCATAAGGAAAGATTGTTCAAATGTTTTTGTCGGGGGAATAAGAATATAACTTTTTAAAAGAGAGGCTCAAGTGCATCATTAACACCAAACATAGAAGATTAGTACTCAAGTAGTTATTAGTTGCCTAAATAAATAACCTTCTATTGAATTCATGAAGAAAGGATTCACTACTAGATATTCTACGTATACTTTATAATTCTATACCATCCATTCAAGTACTCAGCTCAATTATTAGGATATCTTAATAATAAAATTTTAATTAGATTAATACACCTTGATAATACTCAAGCAAGCTTGTATTCATTGCTACAAAGTCAACTTCAATTCATGTGGCTAATACCCGATACCCCTCCTCCTCCATTGTTAAGAGCTTAAATCTAATTGTATTTTTTGAACTGTCACCCATTTATTTAAATTTTGGGGTTTCATAATTAACTTAATACAACATTATAGCCAACTTAAACAAATGGTTCGATAGTCAATGCATTGAATTTGTATTCATAGTTGTTTCTTAGTTTTTCTCCGATTTGAGTTTGATGCACAGAGCAAGTTCATTTAGTATTAGTCTTTGTTTAAATATTTGCATCAAATATTTCTTTAACACTAAAATAATAGTAATAATAAAGAAATAATTAAATTTTAAATCCAATGAAAAGAATATTAAAGATTGATGTTGCAAAATTTTATGAGATGAAAAATTGTTTTAACTCTTTGTTATCAAAATATTATTTGTTGATCAATAAATGGAAATACTTCAGTTTTATGATTTATTTTCAGAAAACAATTAAAAGGAGTTCATATAAAACACTAATTTATTCAAAACACATAATAATTTCTAGTGTTATAATTTTGCTATGGAGGCAGTAGCAGAAATTCAGTCTTGCACGAACAGTGAACACATGCATATGAAATGGTTCCATAAAGTGTATGGGTGGAGGTGACAAATGGGTTGGTCTGACCCATGAAAGTGAGGTTCATGAAGACTCGCGGTTTAGGGTCGGTCCGTATAAAAACAAATAAAACTTGACAAGGTTCACAAATCCAACTTCACGTGGACCCTTGGGTTTGAGTAGACCTTAATTATTTAATAATTTAAAAATTTTCATTTAATATAAAAATAAATAGCACCCACCTAAACTCTGGGCCCAAGTCTCAGTCCAAATTTGTGTTGGGTTTTGATTTTTTTGGTCCTAACTAGTCTCTAGGTCGAACCGGGTCGGAACTTTTGCCACCTCTATGCATGGGCTTCATCATGGTACAATTCTGTCAAGTTAGGCAATCTCAGGTTGAATGGTTCTCTCTTACACGCTGTTTCCCGCAACTTCTTATAAATAGATTTGCTTTAAAACTTACATATAACTTTTTTTGTATTTAATTTGATGATTTCATGTTACAACTAAACGATGAAATATTATTTTTAAGCTTTTCAATTTTTTTATAATTATATTTTATCTCCTCTTCCAAAATACCACCTTGATTCCTTCCATTTGATTTGAGTTTGTTTATGACATAATAAAAGTGACCCCATGCGTTAATTTTATTAGAGTTCAAGAAAACACAATGATAGGATTAGAAGTTAAAATGCATTAGCCTAAAATTTAACTCTTAGGAAAAAAAAATTGTACATTTTTTAGTTCAAAAATATAGGGTGATATATAGCCTCGTCGGATTGGCCTATTAGCTCATTTGGTTAAAACGATATGTTAATAACACAAAGATTAAAAAAATAAAGCCAAAACACCAAATGAAAATAGATAGCTTTTTTTCTTTTCATTCTCAAAGAAGTGCCCATGCCTTCCCGAGAAATAAGTAAAAATTCACCAAAATTGGAAAATATATGAAATATAAAATAATAATATAACTTTGCACATTTATTTTTTGTTAAAAAATATATATTGCTAATATTATTCTTAATTATAATGTATTCTAATTCAATTAACACACATTTATTGTACTTTTTATGTCAAAATAAAGGACAAAGTTTCTTTTCTAATATTTTTTATCTTTAATTTTTAAAGATTTAATAACACATAAATATAAAAAAGAATAGATAGTTGATATTTTATTTTAATTCAATTTTTTATTATTTTTTAAATTTTTTAATAAATAAAAATTAGTTAAGAGAATAAAAACAACTTTAAAAAAAAAAAATTCTTATCTCAAAATAAAATAGGGCATTCACTAATGTTTTAAGTGCTTGCATCGAGGTGATTTTTTCAATACATTGAACTGCAAACTAAGTTGCGTAGTTGAATAATTCTCCTTGTTACTTGACGTGCCCCGAAAGCTAATTAAGATAATATCATTAACTCTACTCAGTCTTTGTACATAATTCAGTGTATCCCTACGTATGACCTTTGGTATTTTGAAGCATAAGCTAATTAAGATCTCTTGAATTCCATGCAATCCCTTTCGTTGACTTGTTTCTTAATTTTCTGTACTTTGTTCCTACGTCTATGCCTCTGTTTTAGAAATAGTTCAATTATTTAAAGCATATACATCTATACGTATAATGTAAATACTATAAGATAGCTTTAACAGGTATCTTGAGGATGATTTAAATGGCAGGTTAAGCACGAATTGTATCTTGAGGATGACGAACAGGGGCCATCGCTTTCCTTGAGTGTTTAAGAGGTCTTAGGCACAAAGATGGTCTCCAAATTTTTTTAAATTTTTTGAGCTTTAAAAAGGTTATTCAAATATAATTTCTATAAAATTTAGTCTGAAATTAATTTTAAACTAAATTTTAAAATCTTAGTTACTTATCTTATAATTATTTTTATTTAAGTGACTTTGTAAAATATAATTTTTATCGTATTTAATGTTACGTTAAAATATATATATATAATTTTAAATTTAAGTTATAATTTTAAATTAAATTTTAAAAATTTAATTAACTACCTACTGTCACCTGTTTCTACCCTCTGAGGACGAAGATGAAGCACAAGTTTTAAATTCATAGTTGACGGCAGAGAGTTTGAGTTTCATTCGGGAAAATTACGGATGATTTACAATTTTGGAACTAATCTAACTCAATTACGCAACGTGACGGATAGCGAGAGATAATAAAGAACAACAACGTACGCCATCTGAAATATTATGCATGCATGCATGCATGTGTGAGTACGTTGATCAGTTGAGTGTTGAACTTGAATTGAGTAGTCTTATAATTCTACGTTAATAAACAACGTCACCCCTAAAGTCCATCCTTCGACTTCGATCTATTTGATTAAAACCCTAATTTAACAATAATATTAATTAGTAGAAACGATCGCACTGCTTATTGCTTTCAAGATCATTATTATTAGGTAAACTAAATAATACGTAGAAGCTGCAATCCTTTGGTATGCCACTAACCACAATTTAATAACTTTAAATCATGTTATTATAATAATAGAAATTTATGTGACAGTGATTTTCATCGTAAGATCGAAATCTCATGCTAATGTATGTATAGTTGATTACACGTAAGTAATTGATATTTATTTATTATCTGTCAATGGAAGTTGACTAAAAGTGTCGGCCAAATATATTGAGGTATTTATTTAATAATAATAGTAAAGTTGGGTGAATTGAATTGAGTGTTTGTGAAGGTGACAAATGGGATAATTACAATGATTGCATGGTTTCCAATAGGAAAGGAGATAAAAAGAGTCTAGAAGTGGTATAAAGTTAGACCCATATTTGAAATCGAAAGCACTTTTGGAATGACAAATGGTGGAGAAAAGTGCTTCTACTCACACTTACGAAAAAGGAAGATTTTAGTTATAGTAATAGTAGTAGTAATTGTTGTTTTCGAAAAGTACTTTCACTTCATTTGAATGTGTCAAAGTTGTAAAGAAGCTTTCATGCAATGAGGGGGTCCCTGTGTTTTCATCTAAAAAAGATTATATAAAGTGCTTATTGTTAGTGGAGGGTGGTTGTCATAATCAAAATGGAGCCAAGCCAGCCGGCCAGCGATCCACGAGTCAATTTTCCACAGCCTTAGACCCACAAAATTGTTTGATTGCGTTTTATGGTCTGGACATTGACGTTTTACCCGATCAGTTCATTCTACTTTTGCGTAGAATTAGATTAGAGAAAAGTGAGAAGATAAAAAGAGGAAGAGAGAGTATGTTTTGTGTCTGAGTTGGAAGGCAAAATACTTGTTAATTACATGATCAATTGTAATTAATTAATTAAACTCGCTTAATTATGCCATTAAACAATCATCTCTTTGGTGCCAGTTGTCTTGTAAATTAATGTCGACATATCACAATCAAATGTGCCCCTGAATTCCACTCTCAATACTCCCTTTCTCTTTGTGTTGACAGTTTTCTCTAATAGGGTTTTTGGCGTTAAAATCATATTTTAGTTGTAGATTAAAACTAAGAATCAACTATTGTATTGTGTCGTAACAATAATAAATAAATAAGAGTATCAAAAGTTTTATTCAAAAAAAATTAAAAAAATAATTATTTTTTATACAATTTTTAACGTGAAAGATAATCCAACAGTTAAAATATAATGCATATAATATAATTGTAGTAAAATAATATAAAATTTTATTCGAAAAAATAAATAAAATTATTTTTACAAGAGCTTTTAATATAAAAAACAATCCAACAATTAGAGTATGACTCGAACAATACAATCGTAATAAAATAATACGAATATTTATTTTAACTTTAACAAATGATATTTATTTTTAAGTCAAAAGATAGTAAAAAGACACTTAATGGATTGAATTTGTCAATATAATTTATAATATTGAATAAAATTTTTTATTTTAAATTTTACTCATTACATTACATTACGTAAGTAAGATTGTTTCAGGTATAAATAAATAAAAGAATATACATTAATTTAGAAAAAATTTAAAATATGTAAGAGATACCATGTTATTTATATATTAATGTTATAAAATTTTTGCATTTATAGTTTTATTTTGGAATTGCCAATCATAGTTGCTAATTGTGATAAATGATAATGTAGTATATACATGGTATGATGTTACAAGGTGATTTTAGTACAATAGATATATTCTGCATTTATTTTTTTTTCTAATTAAATTTAAACTAAAAGGTCCTGCCCCATAAAATAATGATCTTAATTTTGCATCCAAAGCAATGTGAATTTATTTAAATATTATTATTTTATATGAAAATACTTTTACAAATGTCATTTAATAAAATTATTTTAAGTATTTAATTTTTTTTCTACACTTATCTTTATAAAAATTATAATTGATTGATTTAATATATATATATATAATAATAATATTCTATTCAACAAGTGTATAAATAATATGATAGAGATATTACATCGTCTGAGTGTACACACACACACATACACTCTTTTTATATTATAAGTCAATTCCAATGAAATCCAAAATTTTGAAAGTATCAAACTATCACTAAAATTAAAATTGACTGATATAGAAAATAAGTTATAAATATTAATTTTATTATTTTTTATTAAATTAAAATAATTTATAAATTAAAACTTTGTTTAATATAAAAGTAAGCCTTCGTGTGTCAAATATTTTATTAAATTTATTTTTAAGGTGATAAAAAAATATTATAGTTATGAGCAAAATCTAAATTGTAATAATTTTAAAAAATATTAAATGAATAATATAATTGAAACATTCTCTATTAGAGAGCACCCCTATGTTGGATAAAATTGTTGATGCTTCAACCTTAAAAAGGATAATCATACAATTGATCAAATTCCATTAATCAAAACAACTAACTCTCTCTCTTCATTTTTCTTTTTCTTTCTTTTTTTTTTATAAACATAAAAAGTGACAATGCTTATAAGCTAAGCTTAAAACCCAATCATGATGATTTATAGATAGAACCTTGGCAACAAAAATAAACCTTTTATTAATTTATGATTTGTATACTAATTACTCACCAGCCAGCTAGTACTAGCCAATCCAGCCAAATCATTATTATTGAATTACAGATGAGCCTTTTAACTCATCTACTAACCTTATCTTCTTCTTCTTAGTTATTGGATTGCAGGAAGCCCTAGCTTCTTGTTCCTTTTGTTTTCATGGTACCTTCTTCGTTAGATGGAGACTGATTCAGTTTCAAGATATTAATTCCCCATACATCAGAAGTACTAACTTAAAGCTTATTCATACATGCATACAATGATAATGTAACTTATAATACATCATTAGCTTGATGAACTTAATTAAATTTGATTGACTCAATGTAATCTGTAATCTAATCTCTTGTATCATGTCAGAAAAATGAAATTTATCAACCGAATTAAGTAAAATTTTGTTTTTGAATTGGAACAAGAACACCCACCCCGATTTATTAAAGAGTTAACACAATAATAATACACAATTCTCATTCCATAGCATTAGCACCTCAAGATCCAAGATAAGCGACTTTAACTTTATCCAACAAATTTAAATTTAATAATTTAACTGGGGAGAAGATGACTAAAATTACGAACTTGGTTTGGTCTACACAATCTCCTTCCTCACTCGTAGCATCCTCAACTCAGTTAAAAACATTCAGCTTATTTGAGTTTGGGCAATACATGACTTGCTATTACGACTCAGCGGCCGCCAGTTGCCAGGCGGAGGTGGCTATCAGCGGCCGTGTGTGCCAACCAAGCATTAAACAACCGCTGTTCTCTTCCACTCTGTACCCATCACCTCCTGCAAACAAAGCCAATAACATGCTAGCTTGTTTGAACGCATTCGAACCGAGATGAACCGGGTCAAACCCGGCTGAAGCCATCCGAGTTCGCCACTGAGCCAGCGTCTCGTGTCGCTCAGTTCTATCGGCCCCTTCACATGCCACCACGTTGCATATCTGTCTACCCAAGTAAACCTCGGACATAACCTGATCATCACTCGGCGGAGTTCCGGAACCCTCTAACGAGTCGAATAAACTTGAATAATAATGTAAAGCTTCGGTAAAACGGTCCACGAAAACCGGGTTGTTGTGGTTGGCTTCCTGTTCAACAATTGTAATAATCTTGGGTTTCATACCTTTAATGGAAGAGACAACTTTTTCAATCCCACCAGGGCGAGCCAGGAGACGGTGAAGTTCAAAGACAGAGTTCACAGCAACAGTTTCAACCTCCGGAGGGCGAAGATCGAGCATTTGAGGCTCGAGATCGGCTAAACTATTGCAAACAAACCCTCGAAACTCGAATTCAACGCCGATGGTGTCGGCTAATTGAGCTAGTTTCCATCCCACTTGCTGCAACGCGTCCGTGTTATCAGGCTGAGGTGGGCCGATGCCAGTCAAACGGAAAGCTGGCGGCCCACCGGCTCTTAACGCAAGAGCTTGCATCAAGGCTGGCCATTGCATACCTTGTTTAAGACTAAAATCAATGACGTGAACTCGATTGGCGGTGCCAAAGGCTTCGAGGATGGCCTGATTAGCAGTGAAATGAGCGAACTTTAGGTACGGGCAGGTCTCGTAGAAGTGCATCTGAAGAATATCGTTGTAAGTTATATCGAGACAATCTTGTGGGTAAATTCTGTAGATCTTACGAGCCAAAGCTTCGGCAAAATAAGTTGCGACCTTTCTCATAGAGCCAGCTTGTGATGCTGCCAGTAAACCTATGTGCTTTACAAGCGCATCAGCAAGTTTCAAGTTGTCTTGCTGAACTGCTTCTGCACAAGCCATGAGGGTGTGGACAAGCTGCACGCCGGCTTTTTGTGAGTCGAGCACCATCACAGGACGAGTTAAGTCAGATGACATAGTATTCGGAACTCCAATTGCTGGAGCCGGAGGGGAACCAGTTCTCATTCTTTTGTTGCTATTTTCACTGTCTGAATCAGATGGCGGTGGGTAGGCGGCAACACCAGGAATTGCTCTAAGATCATACTCAGAATCATCGTTAAAAATTCTTGCTTGATTATTAATCTGTTGTTGCCTTTGTTGGTCCGGGGAATTCGAGTATACTATCGAGCTGACGGTGGAAGATTCAGCGGGATCTTGAACCGGCCGAGTTTGAGCATCAAAGCCAGTGCTATTAAGCTCGGAGAGCATAGTTTGAACCCATCCAGAAAGATCAGACGGATTATAATGAACAGTATCAGAAGCAAGATGAGAAATTCCGTCCTCTTGAGCTGTGCCCATTACCATCTCAAGCTGTTCAAGCTTCTGGGCAACATCAGCCATCTCAGAAGATCGTACCTTGTATCCCAAAACCTCCAATAACTCATCCATACCGCCCGCATCGTGCTCTTGTTCCCAAATCTTCGCCTTATTTGCATTTCCCACTGATGAAGAAGAATCACCCTTTCCATTTCCATTTCCATTTCCACTTCCGCCACAACTTTCCCCATAATCTCTCTTCATGATTTTTTGTTCTCTTATCTGGGTTCTCCGATTCTTTAAATAAATAAATACAAGGCCTGGAGAGCAGATGCTAGACTTCGATCATGACAGTGAACTGGTATTAATCCTTTTAAAAGATTTTTATGGAGAAAGAATGAAAGAGGAGGGATGTTATGGGTTGAAGGTCTAATGAAGGAACAGAAAGTGCTGAGAGAGGAAGAGATAAGGAACAACAGAGGCCATAATAATGAGACTTTAATTTTTCTTTTTCCCTTTACCATGTATAAAATTTTTTTAAATTATAAATATATATATTTTGTGTTATGAAGTTACGTTAATATTATTAATACAGAGTAATTTTTTTATTTTTTATTTTTTTAATAAAAAAACAGGTGTGAGGTATCTGAAAATTAGCTCCGGCAAGCACTTAAGGGCATCATAAAAAGAGCCGTAGCAGCACCGCAATGCTAAAAAAGATGCCGCTGCAGCTGCTGTTGCTGTTGCTGTTGCTGTTGTTTGATGATAATGTAC
>CP135533.1:8594069-8629711 GCA_032402905.1 Khaya senegalensis | reverse complement strand
TTTATAAGATGATATTAAATTTTTATAATAAAAATAAATATTAATGATGATAAATTAATTTGATAAATAAATTAAAATAATATTATTTTAATAAAATTTTAAAATAATTAATTAATTTATTAAAAATAATTATATTAAGTTAATTAAAATAAAAAAAGTATACTAAAATACATAAATTAAGAATAAAATTATAAGTTCGCTTCAAAGAAAGAAAAGATATTTCACATTTCTTTATTTAGAGTAATAAGAATTTTTAAAAAATTTATTTTCCTACTTTATTCTTTTAAACAAATAAAATAATCCTTCCTAGGAGACTTTCTTTCCTTTTTTTTTTCATGGATTAATAAAAGCAAACATATCTTTATATAATAGATGATCATAAAATACTCTCAAGATCAACACTGCCAGATTAATTTTCAGCAATTTTCAACATAGAGCAAGAGCTTAAACAGAAAGTCTGTACTGATGGTAATACCTGCTCATAATTTAATAATAAAAGGAAAATAAGAGAAATATAAGCATGGAAAGGTATATTATTTCATCAAATTATGCCAAATAGGGCAGAAGATATAGGGTCCATTGAAAAGAAGAAAAAGACTGAAAGCAAGAGAGCATTATTACATGGACTCAAGCATGAGTGACAGTTAAAATAGGCCAGAGTCGAATGTTCTGTGCAGATTTGGCCGACAGTACATCTCTAGCAAGTTACTGAATATTTACACAGATATAAATCTTTCTTAATTGATCTGTATGTATCACTTGAAAATATGACCTGAGCATGCTTCCCTCAAATAAGCTAGCCTTTTTCTTTACTTGAATCACAGAAAAATAAACTACTAGGTTCCAGTCCTTCAGAAACCATCTCCTTGTGAAGGTGAAGAGCTTTTGCTTTATCACCCTTTTTAAAGTGGCTAGTTATCAGTACCTCGTAAATATTCACACTTGGAACTAGTGACCGATTTTTCATGATTTTGAAGTATTTATCTGCTTCTTCTAGTTTCCCACATTGGCAGAGACTCTGAATCAACGATGTGAAGACAGGTAACCCTGGAGGAATTGATTTGTACTCCATCTCATAGTAGAGCTTCAAAACTTCTTGAGTATCACCTTCTTTTGCATAACCAGCAATAAGATGAGAGTATGTGATCTCATTAGCTGAAAAACCTTTGTCTAACAACAGAGTTAACATTGCGTTGGCTTGCTCTGCACCTCCTGACTCGCATAACTTTCCTGTCATCTCATTAAAAGCTGAACAACTAGGAAGAAGACCTCTCCCTGTCATTTTTTCATAGTAACTTAAACTTTCTTCTATTCTATTTGCCTTCGCACAACCCTCAATCAAAAGATTAAATGTTTCCTCATAAGGCTTCAAACCTGCATTTTCCATTTCTTGCATCAAGCAATTTGCTTCCTCAATTTTTTCATCTCTACAACAGGCTCCTATAAATGTAGTATAAAGAAAAGAATTTGCACTAAAACCTCTCTTAAGCATTTCTTCATACACCTCTAATGCTGACTCCAAATTCCCCATTTTCACTTTAGCATAAACAATTAATGAGTAAACAATGGTATCAAGAATCATGTTCTTTTGCAACATTCTCTTCAGAAGTACCGTACCCTCTTCGGTTCTTCCTTCTTCTATAATCCTAACAATCAAACTGGTATTAACAATCACTGAAGGAGCACATCTTTTCCCATGAATCCTATCCAACATATCCACGTAAGTCTGCAACTTCCCTTCTTTGCACAATGCGCTGATCAATGTTCTGATCGTTACTTCATTTGGGTATCTTCTTTTTTGTAACATGTGCTGATAAATACTCCACACCAGATAATTTCCATCAGATTTTGTGACAACATGAATCAAAGTATTGAAACTGATTAAACTTAATGAAAACCCATGTTCTTCCAAGTGGCAGCAAACATCAAAAGCAACCACGACCATTCTCATTTTAGCATAAGTCTGCACTAACAAATCAAACACAAGAGGAGTAGAATCCGTAACATCGTATGTATCAAGCAGCGAATCCACAACTAAGAATCTCGAATCATCTTCTACATTTTTCTTCAAAACTGACTCGATCAGTACACGAGCATCAATGAGCAGTTTTGCTCGAACTAATATATGAATCGTGACACAGTAGGACCAAAGATTGTGCTGATAGGATTTTCTTTGCGCTGACCAATGAAAGAAACCCAGAGCGCGTTTTGCATCAATTGGTTCTTTTAGTTCCAGCAACACCTTCTCAACGACAGAATCACTTAAGTCCATAGAATTGAAATGCTTACTGAGTGTATCCCAGTTCAAGCCTCGTCTAAAAGAATCGCAGATGGCGTTGACAAGTGTGTTGCAATTTGGCTCTGCGAAACTACGAATGAATTTGTGCACTAGTGGTTGAGAAACTGGAAAGTGTAACTGGCTGGAGTTATGAAGTGATTTAGAGATCGAAGATCGAATTCTTTGACGCAGTAGAGCCATTTTTGAGATGTCATGTTACAGAGACAATGTTCAACGGCTCTGTTACATTTGATAGTACATTGTTGGATTCAAGACGAACTCAAGACTTGGCCGCCTCGGTTTTCTTTCATAGTTTTACTTCTCTATGTCGAGGGTTTTATCATATACCCCCCTCAATTTTATAATATTTATATTTTTTGATAGATTTTATAAAAATATACATTTACCCACCTCTACCTGTAAATTTACCCATTGAAATTCGATCCATGAAATTTACCCAATGGAAAAACGTCGGCAAGCAAAATGGGCTGCGACTCGGACCGAAATTGGGCTGTCATATTCTCTAGCTATCAAATTCTTTCATCATCCACTTCCGTTCCCTCAGCTCATTCTATGCCACTGAAACGTTAAACCCTGCAACAACCACAAAACCTGTCTCTCTTCATTGCTAGGGGTTTTCTAATTTCACTAAATTTTTTAAAAAATGATATTACAAATGAGTCCCTTCATCTCTAGTCCTTCTCTTTTATCTTCCTACAGAATCAATCCTTTTCTCTTTTCTAAACGACAGCGTTACTTGAAGCTTTCTCAGTGGCATTTCAATCGTGTTAAACCAAGATTCTTTGCTGGTACTTCAGTTTGTCTCCTGAGAATTTTGATGTTTTGTACGTTCGATTTCACTAATGGAATTATGGTTTCTTGCTGCGTTGCAGTTGCTGCTGCGGAGAATGATGTTTTACCGAAGACGTTTGATTTTACTTCCGAGGAACGAATATACAATTGGTATTTCATTTTACTTCTAATTGCTGGCTTTCGTTCTTTGTATGCTACATTGAATTCATTCATTTCTTCAAGTGATATTACTCACTGATATAGTTTATTGTTTCAATACTTGTTGGATATACGATGAAGGTGCTTACATTTATACTTGAGAGTTTATAGGCATTTTCATTCCCGAAAAGAATTCATTGTTTTGCAATTAATCTCAAGATTTGTACTTTTGACATTATAAACTATAGCTTCAATAAAATCTTGCTAAAATGTCATGGTAGAGAAATTAAAGCACAATGCGCTTTCCTTTCTAGCAATAAGCACGTTTTAACTTTGGTCACTATATTTGACATGATTTTAATTCTAATTGGCTTAAGTGAAAAAAAAAAAAAAAAAGGTATATTAGTTTTTCCATAGCACTTATCGCTTCTGTGACATTGGTTGAATAAAGCAAACTGTGTCTTCTCTCTCCCATGGTGCTGCCCCCTTTACCTTAGGTAGATTTGAATCAACCAAACCCTGAGGACTTTTGTTGTAGCTGATAGTCATATTGGATTGAACATGTTGATACCTTTATGGCACATGATGATCAGCAATGCTCTATTTGAGTGGGCTTGAAGGTTGATTGAGGAAGCAGATTCAACTGGTTTCGTTGCTGCTTCAGGTTATTGAAAATGTCACTTGACATTTTCAGCTTAGGTTTTGCTGGGATGTGCAGTGGGAGTTTGCTGATGCCAATTTATTTCCAGTGGGGTTTATCTGTTCGCACCAATGTGTGCATTCTTTTGGTGCTAGTGTTTTTATTGTTTTAAATTGATTTATATGGATATTATATTTTTCTGATTGCTGCATTAATTAAGATGGCCCTCATTTCTATATTCATTGGTCTGTGTATAGTTTTTGATAGCACTTCTTACTATCTTTTTTGTTCATTCACATGGTATACTCAATTTTGGATGTTAGGTGGGAGTCGCAAGGTTATTTTAAGCCAAATTTTGAACGGGGAAGTGATCCTGTTGTTATATCGATGCCACCTCCTAATGTTACCGGTTCGCTGCATATGGGGCATGCAATGTTTGTGACTCTTGAGGTTTGTAAAATTGTTTAAAGAGATAATACGCATGGATTGCATTTTCATAAAAATTGGCACTCCTTTCCCTTCGCCCCACTGCTTTTTGGTGTATGATCCTGCATAAATGCTTTCTTTCCGTGCCAGACTTCTAAACTTACAGATGTTTAGCAATTGAAATAATGACATCTGAAGTTGAATGAAGGATATTGAAATTAGATATCCGAAAAGGAGGCATTTATGCAATCTTTGTCCAGAGGAATGCACAAAGATTCAAAAAAAAAGAGGCTTGTGATTATACTTGAAGGTTGCAGCGATTTTGGTCTTGCTGATTTAGTGAATATGAGTGCACTCATATTGGCTAACTAAAAAAGGTTTCACTTACCATCTCTCTGTGACTAGGAAGTATTTCAGATTTAATGGATTCATCTGGGATTAGGGTTTTGTAATTCCAAGAGAAAACCAATGTGGATAGCAATCAATGATGTAGTAAATTTATTATAGATATTTACAATTTCAGCTATTGAGCTAGTTGTAATCCGAAAACAAAAGTCTAGGAGACAATACTGTAAAAGTTGGCTGGACCAGATTCACCATAAAATGAACCGAGATACGTTAATTGAAAGGAATAAAAGCTGAAATGGTATGTACAATGAATTTCTATGTTTTGCACTTGATCTCTCATATACCCTTTGGTTGGACTCTAGACACGCCAAATGTGATACAATTTTCTGGAAATCATTGCAACTGGCAGTAATTATACCACATCACTCCTCAGTTAGTTCTGGATTGATTGGTAGACACAAGTACCATCAGAGTTCTAATGTGCATGTACTATTGCATGAAGAAGACCTTTTAGCTGAAAGCTAGTCCCGGCATTTAAATTTATGTTAGTGGGGTACAATGTCTCTCCCACTCTATGGCTGCGGGTCATTCTTGATATTGCTTGGCTATTATGATTAATCTGGTTGTTTCTATGGTGTTACTCATGCTTTTTATTCTTGTCTCTTTTTTCCTCTTTTAGTGCTTATATTACTCTTCTTACCTCCCTTTGTGGTCTTCTTTGCTAGGATATAATGGTTAGATACCATCGAATGAAGGGAAGACCAACACTTTGGCTTCCTGGGACTGATCATGCGGGTATTGCAACTCAGGTTTGTTGTTAAATCGAAATGCCATATGTTGACATTAGCATATTGATTTTTTGTCTAACCACATTTGGCCTTGAGATTAGTTAATTTCAGTTTTCTTCCTGATAAACATTTCGAGAAGTATAATGATATTTAACTTCTTAACTCTTGTTATGTCTTAAGGAAGAGGACTAAATGCTTTTATTCTCACTCACCTTGCAGAAATACAAACAACCATATACATGTGGGTGCATACATGCACATACATGCATAGACATTCATCTGTTGCATACATATATAATGTACCACGTAGAATATACTTTTGTGCTAAGCTGTCACTCATCAGACATTTCTGATTGAATTCATTTTTGGAAGCTAATATGCTTTTTCTTTTTTATGATTTTCCCAGTTGGTTGTGGAAAGAATGCTAGCATCGGAAGGAATTAAGAGGGTTGAATTGGGTCGAGATGAGTTCATAAAACGAGTTTGGGAATGGAAAGAAAAGTATATATTCCTACTTCCATGATACATCCATTCTGCAGTATGCCCTTTTTTTTTTTTTTTTGGTAATTCTTTTCTACTTAAAGTTTTGCTAAATCTACAATTGTGTGACCTTCCCCCTCCTTGTTTGCGTGTGCATATGTACGTACACACATGCACGTATAAAGGTATGCCTCCATGCATGATAAGAATAGTCAAATCCATCTTATGAGCTTTCTCTAGAAAATCTAATGAAGAATATTCATAGAGCAGAAGTTCAAATTTAGTTATCATTTCAAGGGACTGGGATTTGAAATTCTTTGGGTATAGAGAGTGATGCAGAAGAGTGAGGTCTTACAATTTATTCACTGGTAGTTTTTTTTTTTTTCTTCTGTTAGTTTATTTGGACTATTTTGGTGGAAAGATCTACAACATCTGGAGTTTGATGCTTTGTACTGTTTTGCCTGGTCACTAGTTTGTGGTTGATCTTTAGCCATTAATGTTGCAATAATTTTAGTTATGATTACTTTCTTTGTCCCTATCAAATTGTGATTTTATTTATTTATTTGGAGAGGAAGGTGTTGTTGTTCCTGATTTCTTCTTCTTTTTAATCTTAGATATGGTGGAACCATTACCAGCCAAATTAAGAGACTTGGTGCTTCTTGTGATTGGACTAGAGAGCGGTTCACACTTGATGAGCAGCTAAGTCGTAAGACAATTTTTCTATCTAGTAGATCACTAGCACATCAGAAAGTTTGTGTAGTTATTGAGGATAGTAAATAATGTATAAAGTCCCAGTATATGAGACATCTTCAGAAACTGGTATTATTGCTCAAACAAATTTCATAACGCTGATATACTTTGTGTTGTTTTAAGTGCTATTTATTCTGAGATCACATGCTTTCTATTTTTCAGGAGCTGTCATTGAGGCATTTATAAGGCTTCATGAGAAAGGCTTAATCTACCAAGGTATAGACCAAAGTTCCCTTTATCATTGTACTTGTTCTCTTTGCTGACAAGGTGCTCAGACTGAGACGTAGGTTTTCCCTTTTTTATGATATCAAATCCTGCTCACATTAAGGCTGGATATCACTCGTATACTGATCATCTTGCTGTGACAAAGAATAAAAGAAATCTAATGGGAATTTAGGTCTCAGTCCAGATCAATGATCCTTCTTTCTTCTACGATGAAAGGAACCAAGGGTGTGTGGGATAAAGAAGTCTAAAATTCAAGTTGTTTTGGTTGACTGCCCGAATCTTCAACTCAATCTATGGCCCATCGCAAGTTAAAAATTTGTGAACTGCAGATTTTGATGCAAAGATTACCATACATCTATATGTTTGTTAGCTAAGGCTTGTTAATTGTTATTTCTTTCAGGGTCTTACATGGTTAACTGGTCTCCTAATCTGCAGACTGCAGTTTCAGACTTGGTATCCTATTTTTGGTTTCATGTTTATATTGCTCTTGTTTGTTCCTTTTTGTTCAAAGTCAGCATTTGACATAAAGCATTTTTCTCTTTGTGCCTAGGAAGTAGAATATTCTGAAGAACCGGGTACCCTCTATTACATTAAGTACCGTGTTGCTGGAGGTTCAAGGTGTTACTTGACTTTTCTTTCCTTTGCATTTGTTCCTATGGATTATAATCTTACTAATGGAATTGTGAATAATTACTTTGGTAGGAATTCTTTTGCCTTGTATTTAATACATATAATATATTTAACCATCAAATTATATATTTTCCTACAACATTGGAGAATGTACTCCTTATAGTAATAAAGGGACTATTATTTTTCTTTGATGATGGGAAGCTAAGTTACATGCTTTCTAATATATGAACAAATGAAGAATCAAGTTGATTTGGTCTGGTGAAAGTGGACCTTGGTTTATTTTCCTTTTTTTCAACACAAAAGTGACTTTGTCAATGTTGATAGGCTTCTTGGTATGCTTGAATTAGATTGTTTAGGGGCCTTTGTTGTTATCTTCATTATATATATAAATTTCCTAACTGGGAATGGTTTGGATTACACTGTATGACTAAGCCATGACTTTTGAGGGATTTTAATCATCTGAATTCTTTTTTCTCTTTTAAATTTAGTTATAAAGTTTTTCTTCCATTTAGTTTCAATTTTTTATTTCTATCATTTTTGTTATATTTGTTAATGATAATGGTGTTGTTAGCCGGTAGAGAATCGTATTATTGTTATTAGTTCTTAGTTGGGGGTTAGATGGTGTTAGATAATTGCTGTTAAGTCTCTATTGTAAATCCTAAAAATAGAATTCATCTTTGTACTATGTATTAATCAAGTGATTAATGAAAATTTAATTCAACCAAGAAAATATCGTACAGTGTATTGTGTAATTTCTATCATTTTCTTCTATCATGTTAAATAATGATTGAAAATAGCAATAATACCATTATCTACCAATTTGTTAATGATAATGTTGTTGTTAGGTAGTACATAACGGCTTTTTTTTTTTTTTTTTAAGTTGTTAGTCAATTGTCAAATGGTGTTAGATAATTGTTTTCAGTTCTCTATTGTAAGGCTTATAAATGAGCTTCATCTTTGTACCATGTATTGAACTAATTAATCAAAAAAATAACTTCTCAAAATTCTCTAATCTAAGTTCTCTGAGAACTTATTTTGTTGAGGTTTAGGAAAGTACACTCTCTAATCTTGAGAGCAACAAAATTCGTGATGTTTAGAAAAGCCTTCTTTCTAATCAGATGGCAACAGAATTTATAGAAATTTAGGAAATCCTGCTCTTTAAGCCTGAGACTAACAACATCCAAGAGGTTTAGAGAAGCATGCTCTCTGATCTTGAGAGCAATAAAATCCATGAAATTTAGGAAAGCTTTCTCTCTAAACCTGAGAGCAACAAAATCCAAGAAGATGGAAAGCCTGACAGTAACACCTAAGAGAAACGAACACTAAATGAAACAAAGAACACCTAATTGATATTTTGTTGATTGAATTATATTTTGAGTAATTACTTGACTAATAAATACTGCAAAGATAGAGCCTATCTTTATAGGCCTTACAATGGATAACTGATAACAATTATCTAACACCCAACTAACAACTAATAACAAATAAACACAACTAACAACAATTAACAATTTAATAATTTTTGATGTACTTAAGCCTTATTGAATGAGATATTCATTAAAGAAGCTTAGGGAAGAGGGACAAGAATTCATAGTCAAGCTACAAAACTACTGGATGGCACAAGAACACATTAGTCTCTTATCTCACTTGCAGCAATAGACAGACCCAAGTAACTGTATAGCATCTAATTTCCCTCCTTTTAAACATGGCTATTAGTGGGTATACCACTTGATTCTTAGTGAAGTTTGATGACCTCTTTCCTTGCAACTTTGCAAAGAAGCATACGGGGAAGTTTACCAAGATCTTTTCTTAATAATTAAGCGCCTTGGTCAGCTGATGAGAGAGGCCAATCCATGAAGGTGGATAGAATTCTCTGGTGTAAACTGACAACAAAGGGTAATAGAAGAATTTCATTTTAGAACATCGTTCTAATTTCTAATACAATAATCCAATGAACTTATGCAAAGAAGTCACTGAGGTTTACAAGCATTTTGATGGATGAATGCTTTTCTTTTTATTTCTTTCTACAATGAGGTGATTTTGCTATTTTTCTTAACCAATGCAGTCGAAGAAGCCTCCTGTCCTCTTTGTTTGACCTATCAGTTAGAAAATTAGAACCTAAAGAGTCCCTCTGTAGCATTTTGGGGGTTGGACAAAGTGGGGTTTATATACAACTGAAGGAAAATTCTTGATTGATCTTATGGGCATTCTTATTGTTTGGTGGATTTAAATCCCTGAGATTTTAAAATGATGAAAAGAAGCTGTAAATCTTCAAATTTTTAAGATTACAGTAAATGGAGTTAAGATACAAATTAGTTTTTTCTGGTCCTTGAAATGATACTGGGAAAGAAGGAAGTTGCCTTTTACTTGCCACAGTAATAAATGTTTCAGTTTCACACTTCATATTGTTTCAACAGTAGATCACTGTAATACCTGCTTCTCTTTTTGTTTTTTATTTTTTATTTTTTTGCTATGTCTTATCATTCATCATGTAATTGAACAATGCCTGTTTGTGAAATTCACACTCAAAACACACTAACAGATTTATTACTGCTTGATTGAAATTTATGCCTATTACTGTTCATGGGTTACTAATTTATAAATATTGGTACTGGCTTTTGTAAAGATTGTTTCCCCCGCCAGATTCTGTTTTGTTTATCTACTTAGATAGCTGGTCCATCTGTGTATCTCTTGACTATCCAAAACTAACAAATAAATCTTGTTTAGTTGCTTTTACAAAAAAGGAAAATTTATATATATTGGTTCTGAATTTTCTTCCCATGTAGGAGTGACTTCTTGACTATAGCAACAACACGCCCTGAGACTTTGTTTGGTGACGTAGCTATTGCAGTGCATCCCAAGGTAAGACGCACTTGTTTTCCTTGAATTAGTGGTAGATTGATGTGCCTAGTGCTCAGAAGTCAGAAGTTTCCTAATGTATAGTGTCAGCATGAAGAAGGTTCAAGGATTTTTCAGTTGATGGACTTTTTTTTAATGGTTAAGAGTTCCAATTTTGTGTGTCATAATTACCTTGAATCAAGATCTAGATTCTCTGTTCTCCATGAAGTTCAATATCTTGATTCAGTTTTACTAAAGGTGATAGTATACTGAAAACTATATTTTATTTTCTGCATGTTAACTTGTACTGGGGAGAAGGTTTGGGTCCAGTGTTTTTCAAACTAAAATATTATGTTAAAATTATAGTGACATTCTTACTTAAAAAGTCTGTAAGCTCTTAACTATAAGGTGGTGAGTTTTATGAGTTTTAATCAATTCTGTTAGTTTTATGCAAATCTTTTGTTCACTAAATTAATTTGAGCTTCGTTATCAAATTTCTAAATAACTATTTTCAAAATAGCCATCTATCATTATGCTTTTACCTTTCCCAGCCATTCTCAGTTGATATAGTATTGTAATTCTTTCTTCTATTGAAAATGTTTTTAGTGGATATAACCAGACAACCAGGCAAAATGGCTGCCCTAGATTGTTTATTTTATAATGCCCTTCTAGCTCATTTTCATCCTTTTATGTTGTTCTGTTCTATTCTTAATGAAAATTGACTTAAGAGGGCAGCAGTGAAATTGAAAAGGAGTTTCTGACATGAGCATGAATACAATATTTGGAATGAGATGCTTAAGATATTAGAAAAGGGGTAATTTTTTCTTACAACTCATTAGTTCAATTACATCCACAAATCCCTCTAATGTAAGGCTTTTGTCCTAAAACTATATTCTTTCATATTGTCTTGTATTGGAGGTTAAAAAGTTAATCATTATGTCATGTCTGGGATCATTTTGGCAAAAAGTATTTTGGTTCAGTAAACAACATAAATGGAGATTCTTCTTCATGTACTAGGCTGAGTTTGGGCGTGTTCTGGTCTTCTATGGGTATCTCTGTCCTAATTGTCTGAGCTTGGTCTCTAAAATATTACCTTCACATCTGTTTCCATTTTCCAAATAATTGTTTTAAGTGGTATAGATTTGTTGTGTGTTGAACCAAAAAGTATTACTTGCGTAAATATAACTTTCAGCAAAAGTATTTGTGATGGCATTTTTATCTGGATAGTCCTTCTGACAATTGGTGCCTGTATAGACAAATTTGATGGCTATGGATAACAATTTGAAAGTGCTTAGGATATTGCTGACACTCTGTTTTATGTACACAGCACACCACAAACACACACACACACAGTTTCTCTAACCTATCCTACCCTCTATATAGTGTTATGAGTTCAGGAGACTTTTTGGGATATCAACTCTGAAAACTTTTTATCTTATCACACTTGTACAGGACAATCGTTATTCTAAGTATATCGGAAAGATGGCAATTGTACCTATGACGTATGGTCGCCATGTCCCTATTATTTCTGACAAGGTAAAGGATCATTTTCTTAATAACTTTATGCTGCAAAAGTTTTCCTTTTATTTTGTTTGCATGATGGTAATTTTTCCTGAATCTTTAGCATCCGTTAGTGGCTTTAGCACACTGCAATAGTGATGTACAAACGATTTCATAAAGCACTCGGTTATAATGGGAGTTTATGAATATAGAATGAGATATAAACTTTTTTGCTTTAAAACAATGATTAGGTTGTAAAAGTTATGGAAGCTTCAGAAAAATAGAGATGAATTCATCAGTAACTGGTTTGATACAGTGGGGAGGTATTATAATTTGTTTCAGAACTGAGTTTTAACTCACCTTTTAAGCTATATTTGCCACTACTTATCCATGTCTAATTGAATTCTGACTTTATGACTAACCTATAATCCACAATAACAAATTAAAAGTTCACTTCTCTCTCTCTCTCTCTCTCTCTCTCTCTCTCTCTCTCTCTGTGAAAATCTCTGGCAAATTATTGAGGCAGGGACATCTCATTACCCGCTCAAAATCCTCAAAACCTTCAAAACTTGTATATCCATTTACAACTGCAAAACCAAAATGTAAAATAGTTATGTTGAAAATTTGCTTATACCCAAAATGTGAAGATTTAAGGGTTTATTTTTTGGAGTTTAAATGAAAAAAAGATGAGTCTTGGGACTGACAGATATTTAGGTCTGTTTATACTCCTATATGTTTTGTATCCTCTATTGCGTAAGTATGTTGATTGCGGGATTCTCTTCTATTCTTTTTTTCTAGTTTTTTTTCTAGGGCTTATTTTGGGCTTAAATTTGAGTTCCTTATTAAGTGGCACATGTGATATTGAGGCATTGAAAGGATGGCATGTAAGATTCCTTTTTTTTTTTTTAATCTTTTTCTTTTTCTCTTTTTGTTTGTGTGATCAAAAAGTTTTTGGTCTTTATTTTTGGCATCTAGATCTCAAAAAATTAATTTCATCTGTCCTGAAATGTCGAAAAACAAAAACACAAGGTTTAGTAATTTCTCTCAAAAAAAAGGAGGAACTGACATTCCGTTGTAGTTTGGAAACTACTTATACATTTGAATGCATACCATATTGACAACATTTATTATCATAAGATTTGTCAGTCTGCGTGCACTTGTCTAGGAAAATGATTTTTATTTTGTTAACACACGTGCACACATTAATATTTGAAGTTAGTCAAGGACTTGCATTGTTGATGGTCGAACATGAGCTTACATCCATCATCATGTTAATCTTTTGCCTCATAGTTTGTAAAATGTAAAATTGATAATATCTTCCTTGAATAAACATTTTATAATTTAAATTTTGATTCTTGTTTTTGGTTTTGTTTTCTGTTTTTTTCCCTTCTTTTGGAGGGAGTGTGGGAAAGGGCACAAACTTTCCAATTGTGTTTTTTTCCTTCAATCTACTTAAAAAGGCTTTAGGTTAATTATCTGACTCCTTTGTGATAACAGTATGTTGATAAAGAATTTGGGACTGGTGTATTGAAGATAAGCCCGGGACATGATCATAATGACTACCTTCTTGCAAGAAAGCTAGGTCTTCCAATACTTAATGTGATGAACAAGGATGGAACGCTTAATGATGTTGCTGGCCTTTATTGGTAATACTTTTAAATTATAAATTACTGAGAACTTTGAATACCTTATTAGGCTGTAGTCCTATTATTAAATTGTCGATCTTTTTCATGTTCTCCCTATAATATTTGGCCATAACTATTGAAAACTAGTGGCCTTGACCGATTTGAAGCACGAAAGAAATTGTGGTCAGATCTTGAGGAGACAGGGCTAGCTGTGAAAAAGGAGCCCCACACTTTACGAGTTCCCAGATCCCAACGTGGTGGAGAAGTATGTTAATGATGTCTTTTACTGACGCCTTTTCAGATTTTGAAAGCTGGATGCCTCTTTTGTGGGGAATTTGCTAACATTGTTTCTTTCACTAATCTATCAGGTAATAGAACCACTAATAAGCAAGCAGTGGTTTGTAACCATGGAACCTTTGGCTGAAAAGGCCCTCCATGCAGTTGAAAAGGGAGAGCTAACTATCATGCCTGAAAGATTTGAGAAGGTATGTAGATGAACTGTAAATGGCTTCTTTTTCACTACAATACAGAGGCAGATAAACTTCCTTGCTTTGTTCTGTAGTTGAAAGTTTCTCAACCTCCCATATCTACTGGTCTCTAGCATGTGAATCCTCTGCCCTGTTCAGTATGGCCTTTCGTCTGCATTCTTTACTGTTCAGTGTTGCCTTTAGTCTACATTCTTTACCGTTCAGTATTGCCACTAGTCGGCCTTCTTTACCAAGCATTATTTACTTTTATTCTTCTTCAGAATAAAAAAGATTGAGCTGGGTACCATTATGCCATTTATACACTTCTGATCTACCTGCAATTTTCTCATGAATGATTTCAATATTTTCCACACAATGAATGCTCAGTGTCTTCTGTTAGACCAGTTCCTTTTGTTGATGACAGATTTACAATCACTGGCTATCAAATATTAAAGATTGGTGTATAAGCAGACAACTATGGTGGGGACACCGTATACCAGTATGGTATATTGTTGGAAAAGACTGTGAAGAGGAATATATAGTGGCTAGGAATGCTGATGAAGCTCTTGAGAAAGCTCGTGAAAAGTATGGAAAAAATGTGGAAATATATCAGGATCCTGATGTGCTTGACACCTGGTTTTCAAGGTTTATTGAACGACTTGATTTACTCTGAAGTAGTGAATTTTTATCTTTATTCTTTTTTTGCTTGGCAAGGTTTATGAATGCATTATTATATTGGATTTATGCCTACAGCTGCAAGTGGTTATGGTTAGAATCACCTGTAAGCACAGAGTTTCAGGGGGCATGATGTGATAATTTTGCTTGTACAAGCTTTTCTCCATCTTGTTTTTCTTGGTTTCGCCTAATTTTTTTCTTTTATCTCTTCAAAAGTTTAATTGCTTATATAGGGAAATGAATAAATAAAAAATCAACAGCTACATTGGGTTTTGCTGTCAAAACCATTTATGGCCATTTCTTTCCTTGCTTGAAACTATCATGCCATTTTTCCAATACTGGTTATTCTCTCTGTAACGTTCTTCCTACACTCCTTGCATTCTCTTATTTGGTTAGAGTTTTAGGGAAGATCTGATCTTCCAGTATTTTCAATGTTATTTATTAGACATGTGCCAACACTTTTAAATGCAAAGCTTCATAAAATCTGTTGTTTTATCCTATGTACTCTAGACCATTGTATTTAGAACCTTAAATCAAATGATATATTAACAAAATCTCAAATGTAAGCTATATAATCACATTATACCTTTGCTTGTTAATTTAGATTCTACTTGAGATCTCAAACTTTGCACTAAATAATTTGTTGTAAATTTCTACTAGAAGCTGTAGAAATTGGACGGCATGATTAAAACAATGACAGCATGCAATACTAGAAGTTTCAAAAAGAGGAATTATTCATCATCAAATCATTAGATTATTTGCAATGAATGTCGTGATTCTTTTGTTTCCTTATCAAAGATTGAAATTTTTATCAATGAACAGTTGTTAAAATGGAACATCATATTGAAATGAGTGACCTATTCCTTTTTCCTTTATCTTTAATGATAGCTTGAAAAGTTTCCTTGATGGAAATGTCTGAAGACTTAGACAAGTGATATTGTATACAGTTCTGCCCATCAACCCTATCTCTCTAGGCACATATACACATTAAATTTCTATATAAGATGAATTTAATATATCTTTACTAACATATGTTGCTTATTTTTGTCTTCAGTGCGTTATGGCCTTTCAGTACTCTTGGGTGGCCAGATGTGTCGACTGATGATTTCAAGAGGTTTTATCCAACAACGATGCTTGAAACTGGGTGTGCATCTTAGTAGCCACCTTCAATGTTATGGTTAATTTTTTTCTTTATAGTGATCCATAGTTGCAATTAACTGGTTTAGTATTTTGATGAAGAAATGTGGCCCAACTTTATGACCATGCATCATGATGGGACTATTACATTACCAAGCATAGCATGAATAAGTTTATACCTTCCAACCATCTCAAATTTTGGCATGCTAGTGTTTGGATTACCATTCTTTGTTGCCCAAAAATTATAAGCCACTAACAACGATGCTTGAAACTGGGTGTGCATCTTATTAGCCACCTTCAATGTTATGATTAACTTTTTTCTTTATAACAATCCATAGTTGCAATTAACTGGTTTAGTATTTTGATGAAGAAATGTGGGCCGACTTTATGACCATGCATCATGATGGGACTATTACATTACCAAGCATAGCATGAATGTGTTTATACCTTCCAACCATCTCAAATTTTGGCATGCTAGTGTTTGGATTACCATTCTTTGTTGCCCAAAAATTATAAACCAATATAGTGACTTGTATCAAAAGCTTATTCTTTGTTCTACAAAGCCCTGCAAATAATTGATAACTTCCGTGACAACATTAAAATGCAGAGTGGGGAGCCAGGCAAATCTACATAGCACTAAACCCTCTCTTCGACATCCTGGTTTGAAGCAAACACCTTTCATATTTTTCTTTGCCCACAAAGCTTGTTGTTGGTTCAGGCTATCCAAATGATGTTTTTTCTTTATTTGTCAATATAAAATGATACTATCAATTGCTTGAATATTTTAACCTGTCTAGCTATTTTTTTTCCTTACACAATTGAGTGGTATAGGGATTAATATTGTAAAATTTGGATCAGTTTCATTCATATAGAGTATGTAGTGAGAGTTAGTTCTCTTCTTGATAGCCTTTTTGGATCCATACAATTATATCTGCACATCCAATGTTGAACCTCTATGGGTAGCTTGTTCACTCACTTTTATATATTATTTTTCCTATTAATACAAGTCTTTGTTTTTTTTTTTTTTGGGGGGGGGTGTGTGTGGGAGGGGTGGGGTGTTGAGTGGGTGGGGGTGTGGGTGTGGTGTAATTGCTAGTTTCCTTTCCACATCAATGGCTTTTGACAAGGGAAGTTGGGGTGGTCTTCCTCTTAAAGATTACATTTCCTGTGGCACCTTTTATCAACATGTATTGTGTATTTGACGCACTATTGTTTAACCACCCTCTTATTTATTTAAACGGGCATTCATGAGGAAGTTTTCCATTTTCATCTTTTCTTTATCAGTATTCCTGCTCATACCTAAGGTGGTTCTATTACGTAAGAGGAACATTCTTTTACTTGCTACTTGGGGCATGCAACAATCCATACTAATTTGCATTTTGCCTTCCCTCACCTCTTGTACTTTCATTTCAATAATATCATATGAAAAGAACATCATCAAGAAAATGAGTGGATAGGACAAAGACAAATTGTTCAATATCATATATATTATATTGGTATTTAGTTAGCTTAGTTTATAAGACTTTTGTGAACCAAGAAAATTTGTGGGTTAATATTTTCGGGTTGGACTTATTTAGTAATAAAGATCCATGTAACGTTTTATTAGTCAAATGCATTATTTGATAATCTCAACGTTCTTTGACCGTTTCTGAGTTGGGGACGTTACATTTTATCTAACTCTTAGATTATTTGCGGATATTCTTAAATGAGCGAAAAAACTTTCCTTCCTGCTGGTCCTGACTTTGCGGTAACGTCTTGTTAAGAGTGTTTGGGTGAAGCATAACCTCTTGGCATGAGAAGCAGCAATGATTCCATTGCTATAAGTTGATAATAGATGTCTTTCTTCTGCTGGAGGCCCTTTTGTTCCTGTGGAATGTAAATTCTTTCTCTTCTTACATCTCGTGTCAGAACTTCATAATTTCATTTGGTAGATGTCTTTCTTGTGCTAGAGGCGTTTTTGTTGCTATGGAATGTAAATTCTTTTTCTTCTTACATCTCGTGTCAGAACTTCATAATTTCATTTGGTTTGTTGTCCTTCCATTAGTTTTCTTTGCCGTCTAATAATCACCAGCAATGGTACTTCTCTCTTGTTTTGCCAGGCATGACATATTGTTCTTTTGGGTGGCAAGAATGGTCATGATGGGAATTGAGTTTACGGGGACTGTTCCATTTTCATATGTTTATCTTCATGGACTGATTCGAGACTCGCAAGTAAGTAGAATGCAATGTCCTCTTTATTAATGGCTATTGATCTCTTAAGGCTTTTCCTCCCTGTCTTCGTATGTGTTACTTGAAAGAGTACTCCCTCCTTTCTCTTGTCCTGATCACGGTATTCATACCACTAAATTCTTGTCAATATGTTCTCACTTATATTAACACCTACTGATTTACTCTCTTTTTATATGGATAGGTTTCCCTGGACTGGGTTATATATTTCCTTGAAAAAAATAGTTGTATACAATATACCAAACGCTTATATGTTTTGATATAATTGATCAGACAAGAAACATAAACATATTGTTTGAACAAGTTACTCATTTCTCTTTTTCTAATAACCATGCCTTATCTTGTATGCTATGAAGCTTAACTATTTTGGTTGTTTATTTGCTAAATTGTTTCAGGGGAGAAAAATGTCAAAAACATTGGGAAACGTGATAGATCCTATTGACACGATCAAGGAGTTTGGCACTGATGCTTTACGATTCAGTCTTTCTTTAGGAACTGCTGGTCAGGTTTGTCTTAAAGTTCTTATAACCGCAAGAACAGGGCTGCATAGCCTACATTTACAATTATGAAAGTTTTGCAGGTAGATCATACCTGTTTTGCACATGTGCAAGTCTGATATTATTGAAGTTCTTTACTATTATCAATTAATTTCACATGTTTTTCTGCCAGGACCTTAATTTATCTACCGAGAGATTGACCGCCAACAAGGCCTTTACAAACAAATTATGGAATGCTGGAAAGTTCATCTTGCAGAATTTGCCTAGTCAGAGTGATATGACTGCTTGGGAAACTATGCTCGCATATAAGGTTTGTTTATCCTGACATTTGGGAACTAGAGAGAACTGACAAGTATTCACAACTTCTTACAAATCCTGTTTTCTGGAATTGCTTTGAGAGAACAGAAGACAAATGTTGGATTAGCAATATCAGTCACTGTAGGAGAATATGCACAATTTCTTCTGTTTTTATCTGACTAAATAATTTTTAGCTAATGCATTCTTCATAATTTTAAGTTTTTCACTACATGTGATTTTGTCATTAACTTCTGACTCACATGCAAGTAAAATCATCCTGTAGCTGTAGCGGTGAGTGTAATTGCTCTCATATAAACATGAGGGAGAAAGATGTGTTGACAAAAAAAAAAATGAAGGTAAAAGAAGCTTGAGTTTCAGGAAATGGCTCAAAGTGTTTCTTGTGATGACCTTACCCAACCTGCATTATATTGTCTGTCTTGGTGGCTAGGGTGGCACAACGAGCTCAGTCTTGACCCCTTATGGTTTTGTTCATGGCATCCAGGATTTCAATCCATGGGCCCTAAATGTCTTATGCTATTTAAGGAGGCAGATCACTTATAAGCAAAAGCCTAGACTCACTCCTAACAATGTGGGGATTACATAATCCATCCCCTTGGAACTCAACATTCTCGCTGGCACATTTTTAATTGGGCAAGCTGGCTGTGATACCATTTGTGATGATCTGACCCAATTAACACGATATTATCTGCTTTGGTAGCTACAAGTGACACAAAGGGTCCGGTCTTGGCCCTTTATAGCGTTTTTTCCTGGCACCCAAGATTTCCAGCTTTGAATCCAAAAGACCTCATATTGGTTAGGGGAGCAGAGTACTTATAAGCACAAGACCAAACAAACTCCCAAGCGATATGGGATTTCACATTTCTTTCCCTTCTTTTTTCCTGATACATGAATATATTAATATACTAAATGTCATGTAACTGGCAAGCTAGCACCAACCATTGAGAACAGGCATGAAAAGTAGCTTAAGTTATTAAAATCAGAAGAAGAAACATGATTCTGATTGTTCTACTTTTACAAAACAATCTTTTTGTAATTCTCCTTTTTGAGATAAGTTAATGTCTCCTTAAAATGCTATTGGGACAAGAAAGAAGTTTAATAGGAATTTTCTGTTTTAAATTTACCATAATACCACCCAGCCCCAAGCAGAAACTAAAGTTAAATTCAAGAGGAACTGATGAAGTTGTGAAAACCAGATTAGTTTAAATTTTAATACAGAAAAGATATGAATTTCTCTAACAATTGTACAAAGATTCTTATTAGCATAAGCTACCATTTTTTTAGGTGTGGTAGTTTGATGCCAACCACAGATAAAGTTCTTATTTATAGTTTATAAGTGCTTGAGTGTCGTCAGAAAAAATTAAAAGAGGCAAAACTTATAGAGGAATGCTCCACTTTGTATTTGATGTCAAAGTCAAGACATGCTATATGTTGTTCACAGAATGTACACATCTCATGCATCAAATTGACTAGGCAACTTCACATCTTATGCGGGCATGAAGTATGAAAGCCACTGTATTGTTAGCGAAGTCCTTTGATCATATGTGGTTATCATTTACCCACAGGGTTTTGTTTCATTCCACTTTTCAATAGCTGCTATGTATAGGTTAAAGGCAGTATCTTATTCGATAAACCATGACAATTTTTTTTTTCTCTTGTTTTTTAGTTTGACGATGAGGAGTCTCTATGTGGGGCACGTTTACCAGAGTGTTGGGTGGTAAGACAATCATTATGACGTATTTACTGAACTGCCAACTTGTATGTTCATGTAGTTAACCAAATGACTTCTATTGCTATGTACTATGTCTGTTTTAACCGAATGACTTCTATTGCTATGTAATGTATCTATTTTTTGGTGATTGTTTAATGCAATATAGTTATTGAAAAAAAAATCTGTTTAATTTCAGGTTTCAAAACTGCATATGCTTATTGACACAGTCACTGCCAGCTATGAGAAGTTTTTCTTTGGAGATATTGGAAGAGAAACATATGATTTCTTTTGGAGCGATTTTGCTGATTGGTATGTGCAAGAACTTGATCAAATTGATTTCATTGGAAATGCATTTTGATATTCTTATGCAGTGATTTTCTTTTTGAGTCATCTATTTTTAGTCTTATGTATCATATTCCTATCTCTATGTCTATACTTGCTGAATCCAGCATATTTGGGAAAACATGTGGAAGATATTTCTCACAGTTTTATATTTATAACTTGAATCTGGTATAAATGAGTTTGTGTATGTTCAGTCTTTAAGTTGCAATTTGTGATGCTTTTTGCTGGTATTCACACATTACCCAAACGTTTCAATGAATAGTTTTTAAACAGTTGCTAAGATTTGATGTTTTCCCTTTTTTCCAGGTATATTGAAGCCAGTAAGGCTCGCCTATACCACTCCGGACATGATTCCGATTCTTTACAAGCACTGGCAGTTCTATTATATGTGTTTGAAAACATACTGAAATTGCTACATCCATTCATGCCATTTGTAACTGAGGAACTCTGGCAGGTAAGTCATTTGGAGAGTACTTTTAATTATGAAATTCTTTGAAATTTGTACTGCACACCTGAAGTTGATGATTGAAGTTTGCTATCGGCATGTTCTGCTGATTCAATATCTTATTACAGAGGTTTTTCCCATCTTTGCTAGATTTGAAATTTTTTTTTGAGTCTTTGAGTTCACTTGTATATATTTGTTACTTTATACAAGGGTATTGTTGTCCAATGGCATACGCTTCTTTCCTAGGCAAATAGGTGGGGAGGGATTTTGGGTAGGAGGAGGCTACTTCCTATTGTGTAAGCCAACCATGGACTCATAGAAAAATGTAACATTTGCATTCTATTTTTAATTTTAAAGCTGGTTCATTGTAATTTGGAAGTTTTCTTCTTATTGTGAATCTTTACATTAGCCAAACTGTTTCTCCTTGTGAATTCATATGATTATCTTGCGATAGGTCCAGTTTTTGGTTGTTCATATTGTTTATTTTTTAGCTGCTTGTGTGTGATTTAAGCAAATTTGGCCAGTTTGGTAATTTTCTACATATGATGGTTAAAATATAAAAAACACTACATATAATCTTTTTCATACAAACTTGTGAGGTAGCACCAGTATATAATTGTCATTTCATCTACCCTAATTCACTTTCAATGGCTTGTGTTTTCATTCTTCTACTATTTGTTCTGCCAACTCAATTTCTATAGAATAGTTTGAATGAAGAACTTGTATGTACAGTTTTATTGCTAAAGTAATGCTAGATAGGAATTGCCTATCTACTATCTCAAATCTTGCTTCACTAGAAGATCATACTTTGAATTAACAAAAGGCATGTCTCTGGAATTTTTTTTACATGTGAAACTGGAATTGTTTGGTTTTTCTTTCATTTTTCTTTTGCCTTTTAATGGATTCTTGATGTCTCTTTGCCCCTTGGGACTTTTTTCAGTGTATGATGCCATTTTCCTCTTGATTTGTTTTGTTTACAAACAGGCACTCCCAAAACGGAAAGAAGCTCTTATAGTATCTTCATGGCCACAGACTTCATTGCCAAGGCATTTGAACTCAATAAAGAGATTTGAAAATCTACAAGCATTGGTGAGTTCATTAATCTGTTCTTGTTGCACTCAACACCACCATCCCAGCCTCCCCTTTAACTGAATTAGTTAATTTTCACACTTACTCAGATATGAAAGAATTATTAATTTCTGTATATTATGAATTAGACCAGGGCAATTCGGAATGCTCGAGCTGAATATTCAGTTGAGCCAGCAAAGCGTATTTCTGCATCTGTTGTTGCAAATGAAGAAGTTATACAGTATATATCTGTAAGTACTGTCCATTTTTCTGACAATTGTCTTTATATGAGAAAATATATGTTCTAATTCTATTTGTTCAGCACAATTCAATTAGTTCTAAGTTTGATTGGGCCCATATGCATGCGATGTTATCTGCTAACTGTCGACTGGGATATTTTATGGCCAGGTTGCGAATATAGTGCTGTTTAAGCGAATTTGTAGGCATTCGTAAATGTTATGTTATCTGTTTCATGCAGAAAGAGAAGGAGGTTTTAGCTCTTCTGTCCAGGCTGGATTTACTAAATGTCCATTTTACAGAATCTCCTCCGGGTATGTTTAGCTCCAAAATCAGTTTGCTTCTGGCTCTTATCTAGAGATTATGACTGGATGTTTAACTGTCTCATGATGTAAATGCCACCATACTTCAGGAGATGCAAATCAATCAGTCCACCTTGTTGCTAGTGAAGGACTAGAGGCATATCTTCCTCTCGCAGATATGGTAGATATTTCTGCTGAAGTCCAGCGCCTTTCCAAACGCCTTTCCAAGATGCAGTCGGAGTATGATGGACTTGTAGCTCGCCTCGGTTCCCCCATGGTATGATTTTGATTACTCTTCCTGTGCAAATAGTTTGTACAAACACATGCATACACTAGAGAAGCCAGAATCTTGAGTTTAGGGGCACCTGAAATGTGGAGTTAAGAATTCAAGATTAGATATTGATTCCAGTTCTTTGAGATTCTGGAAAATCAGGTCCCAATGATGCATTTACATCTGAATTTCTATGGTACTTTTTTGGAAAATCAATCAATGATAGATGGATTTCTAATTTACAGATGCAATAAAACTCTAAATAAACATCATGGAACAATTTATAAATAAAGTGCTGCATTTTAGCAGAGAGAAGCAAAACGTTTAAAAGTCATCAATGTTTTACGTTGTTATAAGTTTTCTTTTTTAAAGGAAAAAAAAAGCTTTCATGTTCATGTTTAGAAAAATAATATCATTTTGTTAGGTAATAAATGAAAAAGATATTCTCATCATGTGTGTCTGGTCAAGAAGTTGAAAAATGACGAAGGAAAAAAACACAACTTTCTTATTGATTTCTATACCTCATTTGGTTTAATTTCCATATTCTGTATTTTTTTAAAAAAATTTTGGGATAAGTTTCTATATTCTGTATTGAGCTCAATAAATTGTTTAAATGGTTGAGGACCACAAATTTGAAAAGCATTAAATAATCACTTGCAGCTGTGAATGCAACCTCATATCCATGTTGGGAAGAGGTGGAGGATGCCTCAATGTGGTGCCACAATGTATGAGTACAAAGTTGTCCACAATTATACTGTAGTTATGCTCATCTAGGGCATCAAATATGGGTGGTGTTTGGAAGACATTCAGATGCACAAATATTAGAGAACATTTAGTTCGCATGCACAAACCTTTAAGCTCATACAGTAGAACATGTTTGTAGAGGAGATTATTAACAAGTGATTGTATTTGCTACAAGAGTTCTATAAGAGTTGTGTAGCTAAGAAATTTTAAAAGCGGTAGGATTCTGCTCTGGCAGAATCTGACATGCTGTTGAAGTTCATTAGCAAATTTAGTCAAACAAAGATCTATTGGTTTGTCTCTTTCTATAGATGGTCTGCTGAAACACATTCATCCTGCAGAGATTGTTAGATTCACTTAATTAGCCCACGCATGATATATTTGTTTTTGTTGCACATCTTCTTGATTTCTTGATTGAATGCATCAACTGGTAGATCCCTTCCCTTGATAGTGTGTGGTTCCTCCATTTTATGGTGTTTGTATGCTTTTGCCTGACTACCATATCTTTGCGTTCTCTATTTTTCTCTCTGTAGTTTGTAGAGAAAGCTCCAGAGGATGTTGTTCGTGCGGTTCGAGAAAAAGCAGCAGAAGCAGAAGAGAAAATAAATCTGACCAAAAACCGCTTGGCTTTTCTTAAATCAACAGTTTTGGTTACAAAATAAATTTCATCAGTGACTTGGTTACATTTTGTCGCCAGAACTTAGATTGATTGATAGTGATGAGTCATTATTTTTGACTGGTAACCATTCAAAGAAAGGGCAGACAAGAGATATGGCTCAAATCAGTTAATTCACACAAATTACAGTTGCTATTTTTTGCTTTGGCAAAAGAGGGAAGCAGAAGCTGAAATGCATGTAACTTCATTTGGTTCTTCAGGCGGCCGCTCCCACTCTTGCAGCCAGTCATTGTGATGTCTATGTACAGTTAGCTCTCTGCTTCTTGGCAACCTTTCTCCGTATTCACCTTTGTAACATGACTTCCTGACTTCCAAATATTTCTGTACAATATGGTGATACATTTTTCTTGCACTTACCATTATTTTGGGTTGGGCCGTGTGAGCTGATCAGATTACTTTCTTCTGTTGTCGCCGTTGCTCAAGGCATACTACAATTTACAGCCACTGCGCTGGGATGAGTAGAGTACAATTTTTTTTTACACATATTTGGGACGAAATTTTGTTTTAAGTTCCCAGCCACTACTTATGAACTGCTGTCGATAGAGTAAGAGCAGTACCATACCCATCAGAACAATCTCTCTTGATAGTCTGCCTAACATACGAAGTTAACTCGTTTTCCTCAAAGGTTCAACACTTCCCGAAATCCAAGAGTTTTAGGTCAATTTCTTTTTTCCTCAATTGATGTCAGTTGATGAGGCATTCTCATAATACCAGGTTAGGCAATTACCATATTTACAGTTAGATTGTATGGTAATCAAGTAAACAAGAAATTGATTAAGCATATAAATCCCAGCAGATAAAAAAGATTTTTTCTTTAAGGTTTTATTTTTCAAAATTCAATTTCCATAGCAAGACACAAAAAGGGTCCACAATGAAATAGTCAAAAGTGATTTCAATTTGTAACATTTTTAATATTATTTTGGACTCAAGTATCCTCCTTCACCCCAAATTTTGAGATGTTTTTCAAATTAGATATAAAAATTATTTTTTTGTATTATTTAATATATTTGCATAATTATCTCAACATAAATTATACCAACCCAAGTATATCTTAAACAAATTATTTAATCTTATTATAAATATGTATTATCCATTTATTATCTATTCTAATAATTATTTACACTTACAACACACTTTAAAGATTCACTCGATGTTTTTAAAATACACAGTAATTGTTCACAATATCATCAAACTGATCTTTCTACCATGGCTAAAGGACCAATCGTAACAACTATTTTGGAGATTTTATTTTTCCCTTATGGGGTATTTTCGTCATTGCAAAACTTCCAGGCATAGTCAATATAGATCTCTCAAACCCTAATTGTAAATATACTCCATTCATTATTTTATTAATCTCTCAACAAGAAAGAAAACAAAGAGGTAAAAGACAAATCCTAACCCCGCCTTTTCTCTTGAAGCAAAGACAAAGGTTTGTTTCAACTCCAGACTAGGGTTACTTCTGTTAACTATTTAATTGTTCATCCACATTCTTTGCGGAAATATGCTTGAATTCTTTTGATCTTCCCGCTGTACAGTGACCTCGTTTCTGTTTCTCTTTTTATAATGTTTATCAGTATTGGTTTTTAGAGGTTCAACTCCCTACTTCTTTTGTATTTTTGCTTTAATGATTTGCATCATTAGACGTAGATCTAAGTCTTGATTCCATGCATGTCATGATTTTCTTTATCTAATTGTTATGATATGAATCCTCAGTAATATTTGCGTATCATATTTCGAAATACGTTTCCATAATATTACTGATCAGTGCATAGAGGTTATTCACTGGTGTTTTGCATGCATTCATGAAAGAGATATCTTTTATCATTTTATGAAGAAAATCAGATATCATTTCAAAATAATAACAACAAACTTGGTTTAGAGATGGGTTTTTTAACCTTCTGGTAATTTTTTTTTCAATGGTTTAATTAGCGGTGTGAAAATGGATTACGGAGGACCGAAAAAGGCGACGGTGACAAAGGTGATTGGGAGGACAGGATCAAGAGGGCAGGTGACTCAGGTTAGAGTTCAGTTTATGGAGGACACAAAGCGTCAGATTACTAGGAATGTCAAGGGACCTGTCCGTGTTGGTGATATTCTCACCCTCCTTGAAAGTGAAAGAGAAGCTAGAAGACTTCGTTGATTTATTTATTGCTTCTCTTTCAATTGCTTTCCGGCCCTGAATAATACCTACTTAGATTTCCTGCATCTTTTAGGTTTTTAAGTTGTTCTAACTTTGGATGGTAATAAGTTCTTTCTTTGATTCAATTGTTCGGTTGTTGAAACTTTCTATTTGATTGAGAATACTGTTGTTTGTTTAAATGGGCATATATCTTTGGCCTAATTAATTTCCTACAATATATAAGATTGTCATTAATTGCATTACGTATTATCTTGCTTTAATCAATTGAAAGTTTCTTCTCTATACATACTCTAGTAATGAATGATTCCATTTAACCATTAAACTATGTAGTTAATGCTAAATAAGACTCCGATATTAAATAGGATTAAAGGCATGAGCATAATTAAAATTCTTCCCTCGCACGAAGAGCAAGCATGGCATATATTTTTGGTAGTTTACGTAAAATAGGAAGCATCAAAACAAAAACTCTCCCCATACAAGCCCTAATTAAGGAGAGTTTTTATAATCCACGAACACTCTTTCTTTTTAGCTGCACAGAGCTAGTTTTGGTTCTGAAAGTTTTTCTTCATATTGTATCGTTTAAAATTGCCCACTTCGAGAATGTTTGCTCTCTGTGTGTTTTGATATTGTATCAATTAAGATTGGATGTATTTACATTTATCTAATGAAATTATGCCAATTAAACAAAATACACAAGTCACGAATCCAATATACATACATTCAACTAGCTTTTGTTGTTAAAGTTTGATCGCTTTTGAAGATTTGGTTGGCACCCATTGATGAATGCTTAGTTAATAAACTTGGCATTGACATATGCAAGTTAATTGATTCAACTCAAATTCTTTTCTATAATTTTGAGTAGTGTAAAATTATTATTTGATATTCATTGTTGCTTTTAAACAGGAAACAATATTAGAAGATTACAGTTTATGGATGAATCAAATTGATTTAGATTCTTGATGAGTTTACCCTAATCTGTTAACGTGAGATAAGTACCAAATTGTAACACTCAAGCCCATCAATTTGCTTTAACCCCAAATTTCTTTTAAAGCCCAGTACAAGGAAAAAAAAAAATTTAACCAATTTTTTATTTATGTTTTTGGCCCATATAATCATGTATTTAAATAAGTGGATAAACTTGATCTGAAATGAAGAAACAAAGAAAAGATTGGAGAAGCTCTGAGAAAAAAGAAAGGAGAAAAAGAAGGAGAAAAGGAAGAAAGGAAAGAGAAAGGAGAAAAAGGAAGAGAGAAAAGGAAGAAGAAGAAGAGAGATAAGAAATTTAGGAATAAGGGAAGAAAATTTTAAAGTAATAGCTTCTTTTTACTTTATTTTGGAAAGAAAAATATTTATATTTAGTTTAAAAAGTGATGAAAATTGAATGAAACAATTAAATTTTATTTTGATAGATTAAAAGTTAGAAATTAATTATTTTAAGGTCTTAAATTTATAATCAATAGTTTTTATATTGATTTTGATAGTTTTACCGAAAAATTTGTTAAGAATTATTAAAAATTAGAAGAAATAGGTGAAATTTTCATTGGGGATAAAAATATAAAAATTTTAAAATTTTGTATTATTTTGTAAATTAAAAAAATTTATTTGCAAATAATTAAAATTTTTTGAGTCGTAATATAATTTTTTAGAATTTAATGAAAGATTGTAAATTCTAAAATTTTAGTTTTGAATTGTAAATATTTTTAAGATACTTTTCTAATTACTTATACTTAAGAACTTTTTTATAATTTATCAACTTTAATAATTTTTATTTTAGAGATTTGAAAATTTAAAATTTTCTAGACATATTAAAATTTTCTAGACATAGTTTAATTTGATTTTAGGTTAGTAATTTATTTATATTTTAATATAAAAAATATAAATTATTAATTCATTTTAGTAATTATGTATTAAATTTTGTAAAATGATATTAGGTAATAATAATGAAAGAATAAGAAAGAAATCACTAGAGACTTAGAATAAATCATTTCATTTCAATTAAGTAAGTAATTCACATAGAATTGAGTATTTTGGTATCTTAAAAATTGAAAAGTAGGATTTTACATTTAAATATTATTATAAATATAAAATAAAATTTATTTAGAACTTGTGAGTATGTTAAATTGAAATGAATGTTAATATTTTATTTTAAAAATATAACTTGAGAATTAATATTCAAATATCATATTTCTATTTTGTTATATTTTGTATAAACATTCAAAGAACTTTATAATAATATTACAATTAAAGTATACTTCTAATGCTATGAAATATTATAAAATAATATAAATAAATTATTATTTTTATTATTATGTGTGTTTGGAGTATAGAATAGTATGAGATTTTTTGTTTAGTATTGGTGATTATAAACTTGTTTTCAATCCTACAGTAACAGCTTGTAAATTAAATCATAGTTAGTGGTCTTTTGGTATAAAACCCCTAAAATACATAAACTATATATTTTTTAAAAATAGTATCTAAGAATAGTGCTCTAAAATTATGTATTGCATATAATAATAATTAAATTGTATTATTGTTTTGTTATTATAATTGTAGTTTATGCTATGATAAGAATAATTAAAAACATAATAATTATTGATTTTCTTTTGTGAATATTTATTGAATTTTAACTCTCTACTTACTTTCAAGTTTTCTTTTTGGATAATTAGAATTCAGATGAACATGGAAAAAATATTATTTCTTGACTAGATGTATTTTGAAAGAATATTTTGATGTGTATATGTTACTTATCAAAAGAATTGTAATTATACTAGAAATTGTACATTTTTTGTTAGAATCTTACCAAAATAATTGTAATTATACTAAAGATTGTATATTTTTAGTTAGAATAATATATTAAATTTTGATATAATAAGCTACTTGCTGTGGTAGTTTGAAATTTGATGGAGAATATTAAAAGTATTACAAAAATTTAAAACTTATAAGTTTAAGTTTTTAGTACTCATGTTATAGAAAAAATTATGTTAAAATGTCTAAAATCATCTACCTTTAATTTAAATTATTTTATAAAATTTTAAACCACGTATTCCGATTTTAAAACATGACACAAACATCATTTTGATAGCAAAAATTAGGTATTTGATTAACATTAAAATTATTTTAATTCGAAACGCTAGAATAGCAATTTACAAATTGATTAATTTTGAATAAAGATCTTTCAATTAATTTGTATTTTCTTATCTATCCCTTTCTTATACTTCATATTATAATCTTCCATAAAATTATCGCCAAACAATTAGCCAGTTGTCAGCAATCAGAACATTTATGTTCAAAATGTATAGCATAAAGATGATAAACAAAGATTCTGAAAGATGAAATAATGAACCAAAATAATCGAAACATACAAATGTTCCTGTAGAAAAGTGGAGACCATTTCCACTTTTAAATGTCACCACTACCTACTTGCATTTCAGCTACGCCCCTTCACGATTTGCTTCTGTTATTGATTCATTAGCTGCTACAAATTCTTTTTATTTATCTACTTATGTTTTGTCAAGAGGTTGGTTATAAAAGTTATTAATATAAGCCAAGTGTAATGTAACACTAGGGTTATTCACCAATGATAGTCACCTTTCAAAATGTCAGTAAAATAAAACTTACAGTTTTTTTTTTTTTTTGGGGTTCTTTTTAATGGAAATTAGATAAATAGGGGCACAATTCCAATTATCAGTGAAATTGGAAACCTTGCTGCCTGGTAACACAAATAAGTACGTAAAAATGATCAACACTAGATCAACCTACCAAGAAATCGCACGACACATTTGAGAGGTCATCAAATGCAATGTTACCTTTTTGTAAGCAGAAATGTGTTCAAAAAGTGCATTTTCAGCTTCACAACTAGCCATATTTTCTTCCAGCATTTGTAACAAGCACAATCATACTGTAGCAATTGTAACGAAATGATTCGATAACATAAGTTTTTTATAAAGAGAGAAAAGAGGCCAAATCATGAGCTTGAACTAGTACACATTTGTCTTAAGAAAAATGGCATTCTCAACTTCCGGAGCATTATTCATGCAATCATGCATTCATTTTAGGTTGTATCAGTGAATTTGTCAACATAAATGTTTGAAAATACTAATGTTGATACATGTTTTTGTTCGCCATGCGATAATTCATGATTTATTCTTTTGAAGGAATAAATTTGCTCCTCAAATACCTAAGTTATTTTCAACTTAATAACAGCCTATTCTTTCTAAAACTTTTTAATATTTTTATCTCTAGTTTATCTATTAACTTATTTGTTTCTTAATAGGTTTCATTCTTTTATATTTAGTAGAACTCTTCTTCTTTATCTTATCTAGAACTCTCTAACATTATCTTTCTTATCTTGTTTTAGGTAGTATTAAGAATTTAATAATAAGAATCTTTTCATAAATCTATAGAGAAATCCTTGAGAATCTGGAACCCTCTCTTTTTTAAAACTAGAGAATATTTATTTGTTCTCGGCTCACAAATTTATAACATCATAACTTTTTGAGAAGACTTTTAATAAAATTAGATACTAAAATTAGATACCAAATAAATCTCCCGATTTCAAGATCTCTGTGTGGGCCACTTTAATGACCTGAATAATGGGTCATTTTGATTACAACGATGGAAAATATCATATATCAGCAACTAACAGCAAGGAAAAAAAATGTAATACTATAATTGGAAGGACCGAAGGAGGGATTGCTTTATAAAATGTTCTAAAGCTTATCCGTGGTCAATGTATATGCCGATCTTCATATATGTTTTCAAGGTTTTGATGTGTTTACACAAACTGGAGATGCATGATTATTGTTCCAGGTCACTAATCTGACGTTTCTAAATAGTCGAATATACAGATCAGTGGAAGTAAAGTGTATCCAGAAGGAAGAACAAACATAAAACAAGATCTGATTAACACATGAACCCTGGATAAAGGGCTTACGGCCTTTCCTTCTGGGCTTATATCTTATTAAGGTGAGATTCCAAATTCACCCCAATAATGTTTATAGACAAAAGACAAGTCACTTCATTTGATTGTGACCGTACTCGGAAAAACCTGTGGTATATCTAACAGCATGGTTGTTGAGAGGGTCCTGTTTCCAAAAAATAAATTTCTATAAATAAATATTTTTTACTGTATTAATTTTAAAAAGAAATATTGATGAGAATTAGATAGAACAATGGTATGCATTTATGTTGCTTTCATACACAGTGCACAATATTCTTGTGGTCCTTTTTACGATTTCACTATGAGATGTGGATGGTAATGGTATGTGTGTGGACAACCAATTTCAAGATTCTAATTAATGGTTTCATCTTATGCATAGCATTGCATTTGTTAATTATGCTAGTAGTGGAAGTGGAGGGTGTCTCGGAAACCAATTGTCTTGTTCTACTTCTAACAATGTTTTCATTTTCTTCTTATGGGCTTATTATAGGTAGATGGTATCTTTTCTAATCAAGAAATTGCTTAGAAAAAAAAAATTAAAATTTCTACTTTTATTTTTATGAATATTATTGGCTAAATAAGTTTAAGCTTCACATAAATTTAAAATATAAAATTTAAAGGATTATTGAGTTCCTTAACACTTTTCATACAAATTGATTTCAAAGAATGAACCGTTTGTGAAATGGGATTTATTTTTTTATCGATAAGACTCGTCAACCTCACTAGACAAGACTCATCACTCATAAATCATTATAGTGACAAACAAGTAACTTACCAGGGATTTAGTGCAGGGATGCAATGAAGTAACTTATTAACTTTACCTTCTGTTACCTTCTTGGACTTGATTTGATGGGAACCCAAATGTAATTTGCATCTACTTTTAGTACCAAATGGAGTGCTTTGCCCATTTATGTGCAAGTAATGAGGAGTCAGCCATATGCTGTCTGCCAGTATTTCTCTTTTCCTTTTTTGTTTGTTGTTGTTGGCATTCTATTTTTATTTAATTGTATTGGATAAAAGAAAAGTCTTGTAACATGTGGGTATGAGAAAGAATCCTCAAACATTTAGCCTTAACACCTATGTCAATGGATCAATTATGCACCTCTTGCTTTGGAATAAGAAGAGCAGAAACGCCAATTACTGCGCTAAATAAGGATACTATTATAATCTTATCTTATTGCAGACACTGCTAACACCAGAATTTAAGAAGAGTTCAGTTCATATTTACAAGCTGATATGCTGAAAGTGCTGGCAAAGCCACTGCAAATAAGATTAAATTCTTCAGAAGGCATTAAGGCATTCTGATATTCTCTTTTACCATTCAAATCAATTGCTCAGATACTGACTAAAGTGGGTTTGCTATTCTTTAAAGTCTGAACCACTACTACTACAATTTAATCTACAACTTAATTGTCATGTCAGAGAGTTGGTATGATACTGACAACAAACCAAACCATCGTTATATACTGAGGAAGCACAATATTATGTACTTAGCAGAGGAAAATTAAACAAGATGAAGACAAAACAAGAAGTTTAAAAAATAGGAATCTGCCCCTTTATATTGTTTGTTATTAAACAACAAATGTTTATATTATTCAACCCAATAAATAGCAGTTCAGCAATGAACCCCCTGCTGCTTCTTCAAATACAAAGGGCAGAACGATAAACATGACAAACTACTATACTAATGAAAACCTGGTAAAACACAATTCTTTAATGAGAATTCCAGCAAACAATATCTTAAAGGTTGCTTTGCTAGCTTAGCACTCATGGTTTCCAGAGAATGGTGGTTTCTGCAATCATGGATGTGACCACATATGGATCCATGTTTGAAGCGGGCCTCCTGTCCTCAAAATAGCCTTTTCCTTCTTTCTCAGTGTCTCGGCCAACGCGGATGGATGCCCCACGGTTTGCAACACCCTGTTCAATGACAGAAACGAAACAAAAGGAAACAAAATGAACCACAATGTTTGACACTGCAAGAAAACACTTCATAAGTTACAGTCAAACATGCAATCTGGTTGTGAACGAGTGAAATATTGAAAGTGAAGTTTCATTTCTTTATACCCATAAGAAAGTGTTGATGTCAGCTGTTTCATGACGACCAGTGAGACGACGCTCATTGCCTTCACCATAAGCAGCAATGTGCTCCTTGTGCCTCAGTCCAAGCTTCTCGATTGCCTTCTTAATAACCTCATAGCCTCCATCTTTCCTCATGGACTTGGTGCTGAAACATTATGAAAAGGAAATTGAGGATATAAAACTTTATATGACTGATCCTATAAAGAATGGTAACTTATAAATAACCTGTAATTTGTGTGTGCACCAGCACCATTCCAATCACCCTGGTAGGAAAACAATCGTAATGGAAAATGGAATCAATATGCAAGTCAACAAATTATAAAACAATGAATCAATATCAAATTCTCTGTGAAATCAAGAGAAGAGGGATATATTATGCCAGAGGAGAAAAAAAAAAATAGAAACCATGAGGAAAAAGTGACCTGAATTGGCTTGGGATCAAAGCTGAGCACAACATCAGCAATCTCTGTAATCCTCTGTTAATTGAAATGTTGGCATTAAGAACACTTCAAATCTTTCCTAGACAGTGGGAGTAGTGATAGAAGTAGTTTCTTTAAAGAATTGAGTATATGCTAGATTACCTCCAAAATGTAACGAGCAACCCACAACTCATCTCCAGCAGAGATTCCAACAGACGGACCAACTTGGAACTCCCACTATATATAATATGAAGAATGAATAATTAATACAAACTAAATTTAACAACTAGCTATGTAAAAAATATGAAATAAACCAGGAAAAGAAGTAAAATTTTGATAACTTACCTGCCCTGGCATGACTTCTCCATTGATGCCACTAATATTAATACCTGCATATAGACAGGCCTTATAGTGAGAGTTGACAATATCACGCCCCCAAGCTTTGTCAGCACCAACACCACAGTAGTATGGTCCCTGTTATGCCACATCACGATATTCAATCATGAATCTAATCATAGGAAATAAATCAACAAAATCATCAAATATTAAAATAACAGAAAGTAAACAATCTTATTGTGATGTTATGTTAGTTCAAGAAAAGTTTAGCTAAAGTTTAAATATGAAAAAATATGGGGGAAAAAGAATTTAGGGCTGCTAAAGACGAAAGACAGCATGAATTTCAAAATAATTAACTAGGAAAGAAGCATCTTGAAGAAATATTATGCCAATGCATGAAAGAATAAAACCAAAAGAAATTGCGACAATCAACTGCAGTGTGAAGATAAGGAAGATGAAGAAAACCTGAGGCCCAGGAAAACCACCAAGAGGCCACCCAAGGGGCCATTTCACATCTTTCTGCAACAAGGTGTATTCCTGCTCAATACCATACCTGTTTTACCACATTATGCAGCAAGTGAATCAAATAGTTCAAGAGAAAAATACATAACAAGTAAACAATCATTAATCAGAAAGAAATTAATCAAAAGTACAATCATTTTGTATGAGAAAGAAAATACCAGGGTTCTTCAGCAGCAACATCAGGATGGCTGAATATCTTGGCAGCAGCATGCCTTTTGTTTGTTGGAATTGGTACTCCGGCCGGAGTGTAAGCATCACACATAACCTAAGTCCATTAACATCCCAAACAAAAGGTCAATTTCATCAAAGGAAACTAAGATAATAACTCTGTGATAAAATAAATGGATACTAAAATAGTGCACAAATAGAACTCACAAGAATATTGTTGCCTCTCCTGAATGGATCCCTGAAAATAGCTTGAGGACTTTTTGATTATATTAACACACAAAAATACGTCAGATCACATCAAATATTTAAACTGTATAATTTTTACTGAAAAAAGGTAAAGCTGAAGAACAGAGATATTAAGAATAAAAATAATAAACAGAAAGCCAAAATAATGAAAACACATACTATAGGATCACTTCACTATCTTCTCCAGGAGCTTGACCTGTG
>CP135533.1:8494199-8579095 GCA_032402905.1 Khaya senegalensis | reverse complement strand
TTGTATTAATATATTAAAATTAGTTTAATGATTATAATTGATTATTTAATTTAATATTAATTAATTATTATATTTTTGTTTTGATAAATTTTAGTTGACAAGAAAGCAATATATATATATATATATATGTATGTATATATGTGTGTATTAATTTTATTTTTAATTTTAAATATATTAATATATAAAAACAGAAAAGTGGGGTGGAAATTAGGGATTGTCCCCATCCTTGTTTTCGCCCGCATTTAAAACGAGGAGGGGAATGGAGCGGGTTCTTGTCCCCACAGGAATTTTTACCATCCCTGATGGCAAGGATTGGATTGATGCTGTATTCAAATTGGCAAGGAAAGTCCATGTTGCAACTGGTGAATTTGAAGAAATTATTCTTGATATTGTAAAGGAGCTTACTCTTTCCTGTCAGGAGAGAATTGTTGATTTTATGCAGTGGATGCATAACCTTGCTGTAATTAGTCTTCTCTTGGAAAATTCACAATCCTTTCATTCGGTTCTAGGAAAGATTGCTGAATTTGCTAAACTTTGCATTCTTTATTGCTTCCAAGAGTATGAATTTATGTTTTATTAATGTTATGCTTAGCTTTTACTTAGATATCCTATTACAATCCTTTAGACCTGTGTCAAATGCACATGTTACCATTGTCAAGTTTATCTAGTGTTTAAGAGACATATTCGTCTATAAGGAATTGAAGGGTTGAGTTGAATGCATGTACTCCCAGTTGTTTCACATTGAATTGCTATGATTTTTGTGATAGCGTGCGTTAGTATATTAGTAAACATTGAAGTAATGTGTATTAAGTTAAAATTATTTTTGGTTTTATTAAAAAAAAAAAGGAGGTTAAAATTATCTTTTGTATGATTGAACATGAAGGCAATCAAAAGTTCTGTGTCAATTGCAATTTTTACTCCTTGTGTATGTTTATATGTGCTCCACTGTGTACAATTTTTTTTATGCATTTTGTGAGGAGTTAGAACTATATTTCAAGTTTGGAATCAAGTGTTTCTGTTGCAGTGTTGCAAACACCAGCTCCATGCTTAACCAGACCAACCCATTTAAGAAGACTTTTAAAGAGTGATGAGCCTTCTGATGAAGAACAATCACCAACTTCTCTTTTGAAATAGTAAAATTGAAGAAATCTTTTATGTTTTTTTTATTATTATTCTTTTAATTTATTGATACAAAAAGACTAGTACATATATAGACACCTAATTCATAAACAAATAAGAAAAACTCAAAAATATAATCTATACTTTACAAATATATTTTTAACACTCTCTCTTAAGCGGGTGGTACATGTCATAAGCACTTAACTTGTTACAAATATATTTCACTCAAGAATTTCAAAGTGATTTTGTAAGAATGTTTGCTAATTGATCATTTCAAAGTAAACGAGCAGTAATGATGTTTTTAGCTATAATACTTCATGTATGAAATGACAATTAATCTTAGTGTGCTCCATCCTTTCATAACAAAATAGGTTAAAGAAGATATGGAGAGCAGTTTCATTATCACAAATAAATTGGATAGACCATTGAATATTTAGCTTAAGTTTTGATAATAGATGTTTAAGTTACATTAATTGACATGTTGCTAATGCCATCAAGTGATATTCAGCCTTAGCATTGGATCGTGCAACCACATTTTGTTTCTTGCTCTTTTATAATATCAAATTTTCATTTTATAACATATATTATCTATATAGAGACCGTTTACCAATAGGACATCCATCTTAATCTACACTTGAATAACCCTCAATTTGAGAATGTCCTTTGTCATTAAATATGAGACCTATACTTGGAGATTCTTTAATATATTAAAGTATACAAGTAAATGCATCCTAGTGATCAGAGCATGGAGAAGTAATAAATTGACTTGGAATACTAACTATATAAGAAATATTAAGCCTCATGGTAGTGAGATAATTAAAATTTTCTGCTAGTCTCTTGTACTTTCTTGAATTTGTAATAGGCTTCTTTTAACCTAGCATAAGTTTAAGATTTGGATCCATAGGAGTATTAGTTGGCTTGGTGTTAATCATCCCTTGTTTCTTATAGTATATTGAAAATATATTTTTGTTACGAAATGCAAATCCTATAGAGAGACTGTGCAACCTCAGTACTAAGAAAATATTTCAATCGACCCATATTATTTGTCTCAAAATAACTGTGTAGACATTACTTTAAATAATTATACCACTTAAATTATCTCTAATGATAACTATATTGTTTACATAAATATTTAAATAAATATATTGGTACGATGAATGGTGATAAAAAATAAAATAATCAACCTCACATTGAATCATATCAAACTCTTGAATCATTGAGTTAAAACGTCTAAACCAAGCACGTGGAGACTGCTTAAGACCATATAATGACTTTCTCAACCTGTAAACTAACTATAATTCTTTCTTAGCAACAAACTTAGACGGTTACTTCATATAATTACCATGGAAGAAGGCATGATTAATGTCTAGTTAATATAGAAGCCAATGATTAATAGTTATAATGGAAAGAAATAATCATATAGAGGCCATCTTAGCTATTGGAGAGAACGTGTCACCATAATCTAGTTAAAAATTTGAGCATATCCCTTAGTAACCAGATGAGTCTTAAGTTGATTGATTAAACAATCAGGCCCTACCTTGATTATGTATATCCATTGGGGACCAATAATAAATTTTTCTAAAGGTAAAGAGATAAGGTCCTAAGTTTTAGCACTATCAACGACAATTATCTCTTCAACTATTGCTTGACATTATGCAAGATTAACCAAAGCTTTTATAATAATACTTGGAATAAAGACAAAAGATGAAGATGAAATAAAAGTAGAATGATTGTTAGATAGATGATAGCTTAAGAAATTATAAATGGGATGATGATTACAAGTGGTATGAGTACTATAATAAAAAAAATATTTATCAAATCTAGTTAAGGATATGGAGGCACAAAAAAAGAAGGCAAAGAACTAAAATTTATAGACGTAATTGAAAAATTGTCTGTTTGTAATTCTTTAAATAATCTGTACAATGTCTGAGTGAGGATGATGACAATAAACCTGTAAGGTACATGATTTTAAATAAATTTGGAAAAACTATAGATGTAGACTTAGAACCATTAGATTGTGGAACAGTCCAAAAGGGCAATTGCAAAATGTGATTGACATCATTTGAGTGAGACAAGGACATAGAAAAATAAATGATAGACTTAAAGAAGATGACATCAACTGATATAAAACACCTATTGAACTTAGGAGAATAACATCTATAACCATTTTTAAAATGAGAATAACTAAGAAAAACACATTTATATGATTTGACTAACAACTTGCCTCGACTATAAATGTAAGCATTAACAAATCATATAGCACCAAAAATACATGGTGAAAGGCAATGAAATGACTCATTGGGAAAAAAATAAAATGAGAAATTTGATCTTTCAATGTTGTAAAGGGCATTTGATTAATCAAATAACATGTAATAAGGATTGTTGCATTGTAAAAACAAATAGGAACATGCATGTCTAGTAGAAAAGTGTGGCAATTTCCACTAAATGTAAATGTGTATTCTTTTACACACCATTTTATTGATAAGTGTAAGAACAAGTAGTTTGGTATACAATGCTCTTTAAAATAAGAAAAGATTGAAAAATTATAAATGTGTATTCTTTTACATTGTCACTTTGTAAAATTTAATAGAAGTATAAAATTGGTTACTCACTTTAGTATAAAAGATTTGAAAAATAGAAGACACTTTAAAATAATTTTTTATTAGAAACATTCAAGTACAACAATAATAATTATTTATGAATGTAAAAAAATAATAAAATTTTATTTTTTACACAACTCTACTAGGACCCCAAATGTCTAAATGAACAACATGAAATGGAGATGTAGTTTGTTTATTATCTTTACTTGGATATGAATTTCAAAGGTATTTTTCTAATTGACACGACTCACCTTTTAAAGAAGTAAATTTAAAAAATTAGGAAGCATTTTCTTTAATGTTGAAAGATTTGGATGGCCTAAACATCGATAAGGCTGTAATTGAATGATTGTAAAACATATAATGGTGGATAGTTGTTGCAACAAGTAGTGACCTCATGTCTTGTGCCAATTGTTATTAGTTTACACTGATCCTGCAATAAATGAGAATTAGAAGAAAATAAGATAGTATAGTTCAAAGTACTTAATAATTTACTCACAAATAAAAGATTAAATAGTAAATTAGGCACATAAAGTACATAATGTAAATAGCAACCAAGAAATAATTTTATGGTACCAATATCTTGAGTAGAAACTTTAGTATTATTGGCTAATGTAATAGATGTAAGTGTCTAAGGATATAATATATGAGTGAACAAAGACCTATTACTAAATATATGATCAGTAGTATCTGAATTAAGAAGCTATAGCCATAAAAAGTAAAAGGATAGAGATGTATAGATAGTATAATGATTTGCATGTGTAATGAAGGCAATAGTAGAGATGGATTCTGCTTTGTAAGCTTGAAACTTAAGAAATTCTACAAACTTAACTTTGAGATTCTCTGCACAATTTCCTCCAAATTCTATAGAGACTGCAATTGAAAACATAATTTGAGCAATACAGTTTCCTCCAAATTCTGTGGAGACTGCAATTGAAAACATAATTTGAGCAATATTTATTGCTTGTTATAGACTGCTATGAAGCTTATAACATTCCATTTGAGTATGTTTTAGTCACTTCTAATAAATACAGAGTGCCTACTATGGATGATCATAGAGCTTGCAACATTTAGCTTAAATGTGTCTTAGTTTGTGGTGATAGAATTAAAATAGCCAATGGTCACAACTTTAGACATGAGGTGCACATTTAAGGCTAAAATTGCACTTTGATCTTAAGTCAAATGTGTTATGGGCGTAAGACATAGTAAGGTGAGCACGGGTCGACACATAATAGAGATGGTTGGGCATGAAAGTTGTTAAGGAAATGCTAATATGCATTGGTGTGTGTAAGATAATAGGTAATATATACTAGTGTAAGATGTGCATGCTCAGAATGGTATATAACTTTTGAACATTAGGCTTAGCAAGTAATAGTAGTAGGCTAATTTTACACCTCAAAAGACGGGTTCATGCACAATTACATGATAGAGTTGAAATGTGTCACTTAATGTGGGGTTAGAGAAACTTTTTTTTTGGTGACAAACATCAGAGTGCAGAGTCACACAATAAAATCACAAACCAAATATGTTAGAGCATAAACAATCCACTTAAGAAGGTAGAGTTTGAGTAGGAGTGCACTATTGCAAACAAAGTTGCGACCAAACTCTTTCTAGTCAAGCAAATGGCTAATGGGACTTTTGAATGAGAGAATTTGAGTTCTACTTAGATACAAGCCACTATAAATTGGATAGAGGCAAAATTCGAGATTTATTAGGAATGCAACATGGCGGGATAAAATAAGATTTTTAGATAAGATAAAAATTTATTACAGATAACTCTTATACACGAGATAAACTTTGGATATAGTTTAAGTTGTTATCTACTAAAGTTGTAGATAAGGTAAAATGTTATCTATTAGAATTGTAGATAAATTAGTATGCAATTTACTAGAGTTATAGATAAGGTAGTATGTTATTTACTAGAACTATAAATATGCTTAGATATTAAGTTGTAAATAAATTAGAATGTCTAATAACTTCACTATATATAAAGCCATTGGTAGAGCTCAAAAGCTTGATATGTTATGTGAAATTATATATATAAGTGATACAAATGATGAAGCATTACATAGTTGTATTGACTAGTTCATAGAGAGTAGTAAGCTTATATTCTTTTTCGTTGTGATCAATAAAAGGGTAGAAGGTCGTAAATATTGTATTTCTTATTTTTTGATTGCTTTACCATATTTGTGATATGTATGAAACTAATTTTTGTAGGTTTTGTTAAGTATAACGAAAGTGCTTAAACATCATAAAATACCACTATAATCCCTGTTGTGGACGATTATGAAATTTGTGACATTCAATTTGAAAATATCCTAATTTGTGATGATAAGAGCAAAGTAGTTTACTGTCATAGGATTTTTGTTTATAATGGCATCTTGTGATATCAAGCATTCTCACTCGACCAACACTTCTAGTTTCGTTTGTAAAACTTGTAAAGGTTAATTTCACACGTATCACAAGTATGATAAAACAATTAAAGAATAAAAAATACAATATTTATAAAAATACTCTTTTATTGCCCTTAACCAAAAAAAAAAAAAAAAATACAAGCTCACCATTTTTAGTGAACTCTCTCGATGTAAGTGTACTAACGCTCTTTTACTTGTATCATTCGTATATAAAATTTTACATAATATTTATTGCTTTTGTGTTCTTTCAATGACTTTCTATATAGTAAAACCAACACCCTTATTTTTTTTAGGGTCATTAAGCATTCTTAGTTTATCTGTATTCATAGTAAATAACATTCAAATTTATTTATAACTCTAGTAGATAATATCCTACCTTATATTTAGTTCTAGTAAATAGCATCCCAACTTTTCTACAGTTTTAGCAAATAAAGAAATAGTAACTCGAAGCATATCTAAAATCTATCTTGTGTATAAGAGTTATCTGTAACACACTTTTATCTTATCTAAAAGTCTTACTTTATCCTGTCACGTTACACTCCTAGTGCATTTTGAAGTTTACCTCTATCTAACTTGTAAATGATATACTCTTACTCAAATTTTACTTTCCTAAATAGATCATCCATGCTTCAATATATTTGGCTTGTCTTTCTGTTTTGTAATTTTACACTCTTATGTTTTTCACTCAAAAGAATATTTCTAGCCCTACATTGAGCATCACACTTCAACTTTATCATATATTTGTGCAGAAACATATCTTTTGCATTACACAATCAATGCACTATTATTGCTTGCAAAGCCCAACACTCCAATGCTCTGCATAACTTTATGTGCACACTATTTTGTTCTCACATATGCTATTTTTGCTTTTGTGCACACTAATTTACATTAGCATTTCCTTGACGGCTTTTCATGCCCAACCATTTCTACTGTGTCTCGACCCGCGCTCATTTTACTATATAGTTCATCCACAGCATATTCAACCTCTTTGAGCTTAGGATCAAAGTGCAATAATAGTCTTAGATATGCACCTCATGTTTAAAGTTGTAACAAATCTCCTTTACTTTAATTTACTAACACCTTAGTTTACATGGGATAATTGCCCTTCACATGTCGCAACGTCATGTTTTGCTATCGCTTTGCATTCATGGTGTACCTCTCTTTCTCTTGAACCAAATACTTCTTTTTTTAGTTCTTGTTGTGTTACCCATCTCAATCATTCTTTCATGCTGCTGCTCGTTTGGTCATACCATATTCCAAGTCCTTGCACCTATTGTAACATTCTTGTGCAACATTCTGATCTCGACAAAGCTTATGATAACTTTTCTAATTTTCTTCTTTTGACGTATTTTTGCATGTTTTCCTTGATATTAAGTAAAAAACTTGACCTTTCAAACAAAACCATTATCTACTCAGCCCTTAGACATTATGCTCATCTTGGATACAATCTACGCAACAACATATCTTTTTTCTCTAAAAACATATAGCTTCCCTCTTTGACCATATATTAGCTCATTCTTGAGCCATTATCTCAACTCAACACCCCTTTGGATTTCCTTGCTTAGTTGCTTGTATATGAGATTTATCTTGACATATCTTCTTACCTTAACTATGAAATCAGTTGTTGATATGGTCAGAGTGTCTTAACAAATGTCATTTTGCATTTGTCATGAATCCTCATGATTTGTTCCCTTCACCGATGCGTCATGTAGTGTTTTTAAGAATAAAATGTCCCCCACATCTCATTACTCATCAAGTTGCCTCAGCACATCTATTTTAAGCATAGGGCTTTACTTTAACTTTTAACTTGATGTTGTGATCTACCATGTAACTTGGGGGTATTTTTATAAGGAATTATGGTTGCAACATAACAATAATCTCACCTTCCATAACTTTATACTTAGGCTTCTCTCTTTTTTGCTTGATCTCTACAATTGTCACTAAGTAAGTCATCTTTTACAATCTTCTCTCAGTTGTGTAGTTATATGAAGTAATGGTTTTATTATGCTATTCTTGATGAACTTGCACCTCACAAGTTTAGGTGTTTTTCCAGTTATTAGAAGCTTTTGCATATGTGGCATTGCATACTTTTTTATGTCGATAAAAAACTTTCAGTCAAGAATGAATTTGAAGTCTTTAAGTGAAAGGATAGAACATCTCACTTTCTTTTCCCATCTTTCAATTTGCAATATCGTTATGGTTGTCCCTTACATAACCATCTTAAAATCCATAAGACTTACAATGCACGATGTGCCTTTAACTTTTAATCCCAATTGCTTTACCTTTTGCTCAACAATAAAGTTGTTTGTCATATCTATGTTCAACATTGCTGATATTTCTTTATCATTGACATATGTCTTTGCATGCATAAGACCTTGATATGTCTTTTAAACTTGTAGTATATTACACATTGGTTATTACAACGGATTTAGTCTTAATACATTAGTCTCTTCCTATTGTGCCTCCCCTTCAACAATTACTGTGTTAAGCTTGGCTTTTATCAGAAAATCCTTTGCCTTATGGGGTCCATCATAAATAAAACACCCTATCCTTTTTTTCTCTTACGGCTTGACTTGGTTAGTATTCCCCATATCTTATTCCTTGCCTTTAAACACGCCAACATTTTTACTCTTACCCTCTTTAATCTTCTTACTCTCTTTCTGAGGTCCAAGCTTGTAGTTTATTAGCCAATCAGTTGTTGCAATTGTCGTTTTCAAGTCTCTCACCCCTTGCTTACGCAATTTGATTTGCATCCAACCTTACAAACCTGAAATAAAATTAAAAAACTTGTCCTCTCAAACATGTTACGTATATGTAGCATTTGTGAATTAAACTCCTTCATGTACTCTTACACAGTACCTTTATGTTTCAACATCTTTAACGTTTTTCTAGGAATCCATATCGAATTGCTTGGTGGGATTTAAGGCTTCAATTTTCTCTTTAGTGCATCCTAAGTTTCTATAGATGAATTTTATGCATCAGCATTCTTAATAAGCTTTGCACACTATCATAACTCAACATAACCTATTCAATCCATGTTTGTTATGTCAATTTGCTCATAGTTCTATATATGAGCAATTATCAAATACTGATTCATAATCCATGAGAAATTTTCCAATTCTTTAGCATTTCATTGTTCATTAGAACTCTTTGGCTCAGGCACCTTTACTTTTCTAGTACTTGGTTCCATTGTGTTGGTTATTAGGGTCCTCTTGATTGCCATAATCCCAATTTCGAGGTTTGATATATTTTTTCTCAAAACGTTATTTACTGCAACTAGATCTTTAAATTATTACCATCCATTCTTTACACGCTACATAAGACTTTTAAAGGAGTCTTTTCCTTCACCCATTTCGCCCCTTAATGCCTTTTTTGATGCAAATCTTCTCTCAACCTCACATATTTTGTGACTAACTTGTTGCACAACTTTTGCCTTACCAGTGTCTAATTAGACTATAATACCACTTGTCACGAGGTTTTGTGTTTATAATGGCAACTCGCGATGCTCAAGCGCTCTTTCTTGATTAGCGTTCTCTCTTTACACGTACCACAAGTATGGTAAAACAATCAAAGAATAAAAAACACAATATTTATAAAAACGTTGATCTTTAACCCATTTATTACTTTTAATAAAAAAAAATACAAGCTCATTACTCTTAATGAACTATTTCAGTATAAATATAGTAACGCTCTCTCATTTGTATAATTCGTATATTGAATTTTACATAGATCTCTTATTTTTAGGTTTTTCCAATGGTTTTATATATAGTGAAATTAACCTTTGATTTCATTGGGTTATTAGGCATCCTAGTTTATCTATAATTCTAGTAAATAACATCCAAATTTATCTACAACTTTAATAGATAACATTTTATCTTATATATAATTTTAGTAGATAAGTAGATAGCAACTTAAATCACATTCAAAATTTATCTCATACATATGAGTTGTCTACAATACATTTCTATCTCATCTAGAAGTCTTGCTTTATCCCTTTATGTCTCACTCTTAGTGCATCTCCAAACTTGCCTTTATCCAACTTACAGTAGCTTGTATTTGAGTGAAATTCAAATTCTTTTATTTAAAAATCCTATTAGCTCTCTGCTTGACTAAGAGGAGTTTACCTATAATTCTGCTTGGAAGTGGCATATTCTTACTTAAACTCTATCTTACTAAGTGGATCATTCATACATGTTTGGCTTGTCTTCCCACAGTGTGGCTTTGCATTCTTATATTTTTCACCCAAATGAATCTCTTTAACCCTATATTAAGCGACATATTTTGACTCTATTATGTACTTGTGTGTGAACTTAGCTCTTATGTTATATATTCAGCCTACCGCTGTTGCTCATAAGGCCTAATGCTTTAACATTGTGTATCACTCTGTGCTTATACTATCTTGCTACCATACACGTTGCGTTTGCTCCTGTGCACACCAACATATGTTAATTTTTTTTTTAGTTCCCCTTTTTACTTAAGATTAATGTGCAATCTTGACCTTAGGTGTGCACCTCATGTCTAAGGTTGTAACACCTACCATCTTATCCATATCTTTGACCAGTAGCATGTTCACCTAGCAATATATAAAAGGCAGGAGTAGATTTGGTGACTATAGTAGAACAATTTATTTGAATCGAATTAGGTCTGTTAAAGGTAATAGCTCATTTGAGACAAGCTTCCACTTCATCAATTATAAGAATGAAATGACTGCTCATAATTGATAATCGAAGTTCATCATACTCTTAGTGTAAGTCAAACAATAAGAGAACCATGAATAGACAATCATATTGTTATTTTTAAGTTTTAATATTCGTAGAAAAGGAAAATAATGAATTGAAGTTTTCAATGCTAGATTGCATACATCTATAATAAGTATGAATGTGGCTATCATTTTACTGAAATTGAAATAATCCATTGATGACATCATAAGTACGGTTGAGATCGTTAATGTATATACTAACTAACTTTGTCCAAAAATTACAACATATTTAAAAGTACAACATGTCTTGTATGCTTGAATCTTTAAAGCTAAAGATGTATTAACAAAATTTCAAAGAAGAACAATTCGTTGTGCATTGATTTTTCTCCATGCATGATGTTGCTCCTTAAGAACTACAATATATTTGGTTATTAAATGTTCTTCAAGACCTTGGCTAAGAAAACAAATTTTTATAGCATTTGCCCATGTCTGATAATTATGATTACCCAGTAATTTGTTTGAAATGATTTTTAAAATAGATGTAATTATTGAAGTAACCATTACTGATGATACTACTTTTGATATCTTAGAGTTGATTTAGTCACTTGACATTTTGATAATAAAAAACTGAATTTGAGAGCAAAAATGAATTCTAAACCAAATTGGACTGTGTTAACTAAATCGAATTGGGCTGATTCAACCAAACCAAAGTTTGATCTAAACTACTGCTTGACCCAACCCTGACCATGAATTCTTACTTATTAAACTATTGAAAGCTATAGAATGCGATAGTAATCAAGGTTGTGATGGTTGGAGTTTTAGTCTTTATTGTCTTTTGGGTGGAACAGAAGTCTCAGATTGACGAAAGGTTTCTGAACTGCATTAAATTAAAGGATGACTCTTGGTTTTTCGATCTCCTCTCAGTGGGTTCTGACAAAAATCAATGATAAAGAAGCCTTAAGTTAGATTGGCGGCATCATTTAGGTTGACAAATGTTTTCTAATCGTTGGATGGTGTCAGATGATGGTAGTTGTAGTAGTGGTAAACTGGCAGCTAGTGTTAGTAATAAGAAAGAGAAAATTTTCTAAAATAACTTTATTTTAATTCCTCTAAATATTTTTAATCAACTCTAATACATTCTTATCAAATAATCACTTAAAACAATTTTACCCTAAAATGCTACTTTTTGCACTTATAAATATAACTTATAGACACATTTCATCTTTACATACATTCACTCTTAAATTTTAATCAATTTCAATATTAAAACTTTCAATGGGTCATATAACGATGTAAACTACACATTTCAGCATTTCAACCATAAATTAAAAGAAAAGTAAATTTTTATACTTTAATTTTTTTTGTTAATTTTTAATTAATTTTAAAATATATAAATTTTATTGTAAAATTATTTAGTGATCTTGTAAAATTTAATTTGAATTATAAATATGATATTTGATTTGTTAAATCTGTTATTATTATGATTTGTCTGAAAATTTGATCAAAAAATAATAAAAAATATTAATTATTTAAGCCTTGTGTTGACCAACTTAGGGTACTGTTTGTGTTCTGAATTGGCCAACCCAAAGTACTATTTACGCTGTAGCTTGGCCAACCCAAGGCGTTGTATTTTTTTATTTTAATATTATATGTAAATATATATATATATATATATATATTAAAATTATGTTAAATATAATTTATAAAATTTTTATTTTATAATTTTTTGTTTACATTGACTTAATAATTTATTTGATATTTTTTAATTTATTTTTATGTATAGATTTAATTTATTTTCAAAATTTATTATTTTATTTTTTGTATTTAAAAAATAATTAATGTTCAAATATCCAAATATTTATTTTAAATATATTTGATGAAATTTTTATTTCATTTTTTTATTTTTTATTGAATTAAAAATTTATTCTCTTATTTTATGAATTTATTTACTATATTTTTATATTTACTTAATTTATTTTTAAATATTATTTTATTTTTTATATTTAAAAATAATTAATATGTAAATATTTAGATATTTATTTAAGATATATATTCTCTCATATGGTTACACTAGGGTATTACACACATACACACATTACGAAATTTTTATTTTTTATTTGATGAAAATTTTATTTTATTATTTATTATTTATTGAATTAAGAATTTATTCTTTTATTTTATGAATTTATTTAATATATTTTTAAAATATTATTTTATTTTTTATATTTAAAAAATAATTAATATTTAAATATTTAGATATTTATTTAAGATATATATTCTCTCATGTGGTCACACTAGGTATTACACACACACACACACATTATGAAATTTTTATTTTATGATTTATTTTTTTATTGAATTAAGAATTTATTTTTTTTTACCAATTGATTTAATATAAATTATGTATTTATTTAATATATTTTTATTATATTATATTAAAAAAATAATCAATGTTCAAATATATAGATATTAAAATATAAATATTTTGATACATTTTAGGTATATGGCTGAGAATGTACCTGTTGGTATTCGTCATGGAAGATCATGAGTTATATTATCTAATGGTTCAGAGAAATACTGTGATGAAAGGGTTTGACTCATATCTGTTCCAAAAGATATAAACTATAATGAATTATTAATCATGATATATGATTACACTAAAATTAACTTAATAGAATTCAACATTCAATTGAAAACAAATTTCACAGACAGTGATATAAGATCTATTGTATATGTGGATATCGATGATGATTATACTGTCTCTGATTTTATGTGCAATATTGTATTAATAGGGTTTAAACATTTCAATCTGCTCTATGTTACTACAGAGTAAATAGTTGTTAATAAAATTAGGGTAGTTTGCACTACTTTGCAGGTTGTCGATGCATAAGTTTATATACAACTATTTATTTCTTCTTGGGACAATAATTAGTTTAACTATGGTCAACATTATTCACAAGATGATATAAATCTAATAGATCCTATACCAATACATCATGAAAGTCCTATAAGCCATTTTCTTGAGACAGTAATTAGTTCGACTATGGTCAATATTATTCACAAGATGATATAAATCCAATAGATCCTATACCAATACATCATGAAAGTCCTATAAGCCATGAAGGATATATACTATGTCAAATCAATAAAAATTATGTAGATAATATTTTTTGAAGTTAACTATGTGTGGAAGGCGAATGTGTTGACATTTCTAACGATACGCTGAGGAGCTCATGTAGAAATTATTGTGATGAAAATATTGATACAACAACAAACTTGAATTATGAAATAAGTCAAAGTAATAGATTTACGAGGATCTAGCCCTAATTTATGTGCCCGGCGATTTTGTCTTCCTCCTATGATTTCTTCATTTTCAACAATTTTTACATTCAAAATACCCAAAATCTTCTCATTTTTTAATTTTTTTTAACTATTTATACATATATTTTATAATATCTACACATTTTAACTATTAATTTTCACAATTATCATACTTATACATATTATTAACTAAGTAAAAATTAACACTTACAAATATTTTTAAATTTATTAATAAAATAAAAATTAACAATATAAGTAAGATTAACCTCTTTTTGTTTTTATTATTACCGAAATTTGTTAACCCGTGTGTGTATGTTTTTAGAGATGAAAAAGGTAAAGAAGAGAATGAAGAAGGTTAAAAACGGTGAAGAGAGATGGAAGGTGAAAAAATTAATTTGGAGGGTAAAATTGTTAATATAATTTATTTGCGAGAAAAAAATCGTTAAAATGAATTATTTTAGTAAAATTTTTTTAGAATTTGTTACAAATGTAAAAGAAAGTTAAAATAAAATTATTTTAAGAACTTTTTTATATGAAAAAAAGAGAAAAAAAAAAAAACTTTTTAATGCTTTCATATCATAAAATAGTAAAACTAAAGAAATCTTTTTTATTATTGTTAATCTTTCAATCTATTAATACAAAAAGACTAGTACATGTACACACCCCTAATTCATGAATAAATAAGAAAAACTCAAAAATATAATCAACACTAACCAAATATATCTCTAACATCTTCCATTCGTGATTTCTACCAATCTTGGCACTATAGGTACCCAATCTCAGAGGGCAAGCAAGACTGCAGCGATGGCCAAGATGACGACCACAATGATCCCGGTCAAGATAGATGAAGGGGAAGAAAGTTGGGAAGTCACATCGGGGAAAGATTTTGATGATCAATTCACAGAATAAGTGGCTCAGACTTTTTCTTGGCAGCACCATTATTTAACTTTCAACTCAATAGTATGCTGTTGTACGTTTGTCACTTGTAATCAGGCTGGAGGTTTTTGTACAGATGATTTCTTAGAACTAGACGTGCTAGATGTGCAAAGTGTCTTCTACAGTTGGTCTGGGGCCAATCAATCACGGAACAGGTTTTGGCGCTTTACGTAGTATTCATGATTATTGATCGTCTGTTTTACTTTGTCGTATTTGGTTCCAACTTTTAACAACTTGTGTAGATGAAATTGTATTTCAATCTCCAACGTGGATTGTTTGTGAATTGGATTCCAACTTGTACCACCGGACGTAATTTTGCTAATTTTCCTGATGGAAAAAGCTTCCTTCTTTCCTGAATTATATTTTAATGATTTTTGTTAGGACCAGACTGTGACCCTTTGGAAATTTCCAAAAAATCCATAACAAAATAACATTGATTCATCAAATTTTAAGATTGGCAAGTTTGTGGGAGTGGTTGCGCAAGTTGTGTTGCAGTGGCTCAATTTGCTTGTCCTTATAAACAGTTGTCTCTGCGAAATGCTTTGTTTGATAGCTTACTGCGCTTTTGATCATCACCAAAGGTCACCAACTTTTGCATTACAGCTATGAATTCTCTGTATATGTCATCCGTTGGATAATATTATCAAAAGCACCGTTGTTTATTTTTACAGGTTCAATTTCATTTTCAAAACTGTTTTTATTTAACAAATCTAGACGGAAAATAAGTCAATGTTGGACAAAACGGAATGTGTTACTCAAATCAGAACTTGATCACTTGATTATTTCTGGAAAACATGTTGCAGAAAACATTGTCAACATGCCTCTGCCAACTTTTTCCTAATTTCCCCCTAACCCAAATCTAAGAAGTCTCCGAATTAGAATTCCAAGCTAACAAAATAAAACAAGAAACAAAAAAAACGTCAACTTCCGTTCTACTTCTGATTCTTCATAACGTTCGTTGTCGTAGCTGTTTCTTACTCACTTGGATCTCTACTTCTTCGGGTCTAAAAGCAACATTGATTTGATCTTGAACGACATTCTATGTACAAGTTAGACTTCCTGTACTAACTTAAAGAACATGTTGCTACCATTTCTTCCTCAATATCTTGTATTTAGGAAGTTAGACGATGCACTAATGCATCCAATGCTTCCTTCATCCACAAATGCTGACAAGCTTTTCTAGCTTCAGCAACACTTATCTGTACAAAATATTTAGTTTAAAATCAGATATTATTTGAACAGAATGTTTCATATTTGATAATATCAAATATAGATTGATGTAAATGTGCATACCCATATTCTTTCTCGGACATTCATCTCTGGCCAGACATCTAATTGCTTCTGAACTAATAAAGGAAACATGTATCCTTCATAATAACAGTTGTACCTTTTGCTCTTGAAACTCCAAGTACCCAATAGACTCTGCAAATAATTTAAAACATCAGTTAAAAGGAAAAAAAAATCCCTTGTTTGAATTTTGAATCAAATTACTAAATAAAATTCGGTTATGCACTAATTAATAATGGCAACAAGCACAGCTATTTCTTCATTCCATGTTCTGTTTTGTTCTCATAAAAGCAATGTAAAATGAACTAACCTCCACGGTGCCTGTTACTCCGGCTTCCTCAATACTTTCTCTTGAAGCTGCTTCTTTTATGGATTCATCAGTTTCCCAACCTCCCTGTAAAATTTTTGTTTGGTCAGATCAAGTTCATGCAAAATGATAAACGAATTGCTTAAAAACAAATATTAGCGAATTTATACCTTGGGGAACAACAACCCTTTGCTATACCCTTTGCCTTTCTGTGAAGTAATGACAAGAACTTCTATATCTTCCTCATTAATAATCTCCGGGGTCTGTTTTACATCTTTATATCGATATGGTATACATCTGCAGAACAGTAACTTCTTAGCATACATATGCTGTTTCTATCATATTGGAATTGAAGAATAGATCAAATTTACAAATTTCTTTTAAAAAGTTTTTAATATTTCAAGTTGTAAGATAAACCTCAGAGCTTTTGCACCACTCAAAAATATAAAATATCCCTAGGTCAAGGTCAGCGCAAGTGCCTGTTGCAAGCAGTTGCATTAGCTTTCCAATAGAAAGCAACTCTTTCCCAATTCCCACCGCACATTTTATACAAAATCACTTCATTATTAGTATATTTTCAGAAAAAAAAAAAAAAACAGTATTGGAACTACCCATGCACAAAAATTTCCTTCAATAAAATCCTGGAAAAGAAAAAAATTCCTTCGTGGAAAGAAAGCGAAGGAAGAAAAGGAAACACCAACCCAACAACTTGGCGACGGCCTTTGTCATAGCGCTGCATATGCCTTCCAGTGCGAGAAACCAAAGATTCCTGAGCTACCAGAGCCACCATACTTTCTTGAGCTACCAAAGCTACCATCTTTGTTAAATTTCAGTTAAATTTTTCTATGAAAATCGTGAAAACAAAAGCAGAAACAACAGTAAAGCAGAAAGCCTTGGAATTAAAAAGCACTTTCTGTTATGGTGAAAAAGAGAGAAATTAAAACGGACGAGCTCAAACTCAATAGCAAGTGCTTATCCTGAGAGAAATGGGGGACAGCCGAACTGCTCCTTTAATAATTGTAAGAAGAAGGGCCCAGAAGCAGACGGAGCTTAATTTCTTGTGGGCCCCATTTGTTAATGGGAGTCGTGATCGCATGCGGCCGTTAACTACGTGTCGCTGACGCTGCACGTGATCATCTTTTAAAAAATATACACAAAAGGCGAGGGAAAAAAAAAAAAGTAAAATAATTTTATTATATTATTATAATTAAAATGATAAAATTATTAAATTAATTATTTAATGTTAAATTTTATATATATATTATAATTTTTTATTTTATTAATTAAATAATTTTATTATATTAATATAATAATATTATTTTATTTAAAACATTTTAAAATATAAAACATGTGAATACTGCTGATCCACGTGTATGCATATACTGCACTTATTTTTTTAATAACAAATTTAATAAAAAAAATTTATAATCAATTTTAAGGGTTCAAAAATAAAATTAAAAAATTTAATAACATTAATTTTTAATAAAAATTAATTAATTAATTAATTAATTTTGGAGACAAAATGTCAACATCTCAATCTACTTTTTCAAAAAAGATCAAAACCGATCAACCAACCAACCATGATTAAGTTGTTCGGTTTGGTTTGCTTTGGTTTTGTTTTCTGGCTACTTAGGCTTTGGATAATCGAATTCTATCTTTATTTGATATGATTTGATCTTAAGAGCATTCTTGATGCTCATCTCCCCATCCTTAAAAATCTTCAATAGGGGCAACTCATTTACTTTTTAGTTTATAGGTATCATATTTGGTTATTCTCTCAAATTTTATTTTAATATTGACATCGTATAATATTTTTAAAATAAATTTAATATTATTAATTTTTATTTAATTATAAAAATAAAATTAAAAATTATTAAAATTTAATCAAATTTATTTGTTTATTTATTTATTTTTATTAATTAGTAGCCCATAAGCCCATAGAAATGAAAATAAGCAGGGCAGAATCAGAATCAGAATCGGAATATAAAATGGTGGGGGCTGAATGCTTCATTCAGCATCACGTCACGTCTTACGTTCTTTCTTCTGTTTTTTTTTTGTTTATTATTGCTTCTGTCTACTCTACCAGACTTCAAGTTAGGACGCACCAATCGATAACTACTATAATAATACTCTTATCATTTTATAATTGGATCTTTTACCAAAATGACCTAAATTTTATGCCAAATTTACGTTCATGACTCTAGTATCAAATTTCTTTTATTTGGGATCCAAACATTGTTGGACGAAAATATCCTCTCTTTTTTTTTTTTTATTACGTCAAATACAAATATACCGATTACGTTTTTGTGAGTCAATAAAACTCAAACAAAGACGAAGTAATAACTAAAGACGATTTGGATTAAAGCATTCTAACTGTAATGAATAGAGATGACAATGGTTTGGGTATGGGAAGGAGATTGCCATTCTCATTCTCGTTTTAGAAGGCTTATTACCATATTTGATCCATCTCCGTTTTGAGAAGTTCATCCTGTTTTTGTTCTTGCTCCATTTTTATTTTTTTTTAATTTATTTAATATTTTAAAATTTAAAAAAACATTATTAAAATTTATGTTATTTGTAAAATAAAATTAAATACATCTAATAATTAACATTCAACTAACATAAAAAATAAATAAATTACGCATCTTCAACAATTATCATTCAACTCATATATAAAATAAAGTTATCCATCTCCAATAATTAAAATTCAACTTACATTTAAAAAAAAATTCAAATTATATATCTCTAATATTTATCATTTAAACCACATAAAAAAAATATACATATTTTGCAACTTTCTTCATCAACTTATAGAAATATCAAAAATAAATACATAACAAAAGAATATTTAAAAAAGATCAATTAAAAATGTTATTAAATTATAACAAGTAATTTCAAAGGGGTAATGGACTAGGGTCGGGATGATTAAGCCATACGAATTTGCCCCTGTTCCTTGATCCAAACAGGCCAAGCCCCAGTGGACCCTTTGTTTGCGTGGGAAACTTTGTTTGTTCTAGTAATAAATCTCGTTTATGTGTAATTTATATTCCAAATATAATAAATTTTGTTTATATTATCATTCAATTGGTTCAAATTTTGATAATACATGCAAAAGTTTTAAGAATGAATTTAGATACTTTTTTATGCATAATTTATTTATTTTAAATGTGCATGATAAAAATTTGAATAAAATTTATAATTGTGTTTGTGAAGAAAATGATGAATAGTATGCCTTTAAATAAATTTTATTAAAGAAACTGAGTGTTAAAATTATCTTTTTTGATAAATCTTGTTAAGAAAACTAAATGTTAAATTTATCAAACGAAATAATTTTAACACTTAACTCTCTCAATAAAATCTATTAAAAAAGTACAATTCATCTTCTTTTTTTAGAATTAATAGTTTCAAATTCTTCTTTATACATCTAATTACATTCAAACCATAAAAATTACAATTCAAACCTATTTAAATCAAGGTTTTATCAAGTTTTAGTAGATGTAATCTCAATTTTGTCAAATTTTGAGATTTTGTTTACAATAAATTTTGTTTTGATCCTACTGTCTGTCAAAAAAAGAGTTAAAGGAATAATTTTAAATATTAAACTTTTAATCTTAAAATAAAAAATTTAAAACTAAAGATAAATGTTTATGTATCTAAAAATTGAATCATTTTTTTTTTAAAAAAAATTATAATTACACATTAGATATATATGAAAATTACTCAATTTTTTTTTTCTTTTTCATACACTTAAGGGATTGTGCGAAAACTGTTATACAATAAATTAACTTCACAATATTTTAAGAATGTGTAAGTTCTTAAATAATTTTATTAAATTAAATTCTTAAAAATATAAATAATTAGTGTATTTAAAAGTATAATAATGATGATGATGATGATGGTGCGAAAACGACGTCAAAAAATTCGAAAAAAATCGCTGTTAATCATGTCGACATTGAAGCTTTTCCCTGATTACACGGGATTCGGGAAGATTCGGGAAAATTCTCCAGGTATCTCTGTTTCTCGATTGTGTAAACCCCAACTCCTTACAAAAGGAGACTAAATTTTCTTGTAATTAAACACCGAAACGTCATAACGTCGGTGATCAAATATTTTTTTGAGACTTATAACAGAATTATTACTATGCATTCATGTTCCAATGTCATATATATTGTTATAAAATCTCTCAGTATACTATTTTTTTTATTGAAAACCTAAAAAAATTCTAGTACAATAATAATGACATAGAAAAATAAGCAAATAATATACAACTGATAACGGTCAACTATCGATCTAAGGCAGTTGTAGCACCAGCGGCAGCACATGGTTTAGGTTTGACGTTAGACTTAGTTTGTAATAATCTCGACCTAAATTAATCAGATGGGTAAATTTTTATTTGAAAATTGGCAAAAGCATGCATATTACCGAATCTTTCTGAGGCAGCATGTGCATGAAATAAAGACATACAATGATGCAATACAAACCAAAAGCCAAAGCCAAAAAGTTGAAAGCCAGAAGCTGCGAGCTAGGCCCCAGCTCTATCTGTTGATTATCGATTTCCAGACAAAGTAAAGGATTTTGCAAACCACAACGGCATTGATTGGTGCTTAAAATTGCAATGGCTATAAATAGGATCAAGGGTGAAAATGAAGCTTTGGAGAGAATAAGAAAGGAAAATTTCACAATGGGATCATTCCTACTAATATTGTGTACAATATATAACTTGACAAATTGAACATGCTAATAATTAGAGAAAAAGAAAACAAAAATTGGAGACCTTCTTAGGCCTTAGCCTTTTATTCAATTTATTATTGTAGAATTTTGTTAATTTGCATTGAAATGGTCCAACAACAGCCGATGGAGGACATCCACACATCTCCGGGACCGCTTATATCTGCCAAAATGGACAAGATATACATCAAAGTCTTTATATTTTTGTCAGCATTAATTAAAGAATTAATTATTGTCTTCGTCAACTACGAATTCGGTTTCTACTGCAACTCTACAATCATGGAAGAGAGTTTGGATTCTTTTGTAAAACGTCAAATGATCCATTTAATAGACACCACGTTTGGTGGAAAAGGAATCATTTTTATAATTTACTTTGAGAAAACTGCTTTCCGAATTGACAGCTGGTCGGTGACATGTGGGCTCTTCGTCCTCTGTAGACTGACTATACATGTTGATAATAAAAAATCAATTGCATCGTCGTCTCCTCTATCAAAGTAAATTTGGAACTCCATGTGAAGACGCAAACTATCATCGTTGAATTAATAAAATAAGTGTGGTCTGTGGAAATAATGTTATTATAAACTATCTTTTAGTTCTAGAGATTGATTAAGTAAGAATTTGATGCAAATAAAAGGTGCTTTTTAGAAAATACCAGCTCTTTCCTTTGCGTCGGTTTACGTGTTAGAAAATAAGTAATGCATGAACCATGAACATAACGTAACCCAAAAAAAAAGCAAGGACGACAAAAGCAAAAGCTAAAGCAAATCATTCAAATTTCAATTTTTCATTTTTCAGAGAAGGCACAATTAGCCAGGTGTTCTTTTATTAATGGTTACATAAAGAATTTCTGTCTCCTTCCTCGGCCTTTTGAATTAGTGGTTCAAAATTTTAAATTGAAAAGGGTCTTGTTCGTAGCCCAACTTTGATGGGCCATTTAGTTGTCATACAAATTCATTTCTGTATATTCTCACAAGTGGAATGTGACCAAGATTAAATCAGTGGAACTATGCATGAAGGACTTAGTTTAACAAAAAAATTAAAAAAATTGGTAAAACTATGCATGGACTAGTGCTATTATGTTAATAACTTAATGTTACGTATGCTAAACTAATGATATAATAAAGAAAATTTGAAATATGTTAAAGCAAGTTAGAGTTGTAATTTTGATCTTAAACCCTTCTTACACTTTAGACTAATTTTTTCATTAATTTCTCGATCCTAAATAAATATTTAGTATTATCAATCTTGCACTCTCTACTATTGGACAATGATGCAAACAATAGGTCGTTGAAATAAATGTAATAATTTATAGTAATGATATACATACAAGCTTATTTATATAAATTAATATAATAATATTATATTATTATCACATATTTTATATTTTTTAAAAAATAAATTAAAAAATATGTAATTAAAAAAAATTACATATAAAATATGTGACAATAATAATAGTTTTATAAGAGTTTTTATTTTTTCTATTATTTAATATCATAAAAATATACACAAAGATTAATATTTTGAAACTGTAATGAATAAATATTTGTTCATGTGATCTTAATTTATACATAATTTTTATGTTATTATTATATTTATTATAAAAAATTACAGTTTCTCCTCTTATTTATACCTAAATACTTTAAGACCCTCTGGTTTATACCTTACCCTCCCGAAGAGTCACCATATATATCCGAGCCCTCTGAACCAAGCAGCCCTGTTGTTGATGATCTTGTTTCCCCAGGTGACACAAACCCAAACCCAGCCTGCTGCATATGCATGGTTCTTTAATTAGGATATAAATCAGGAAAAAATGGTAATTTTTTTTATTTATTGGATTTAAATTTTAGTAGTATATTAATACAACTGTATGGTCAGTGCTTTGGTCACCACAGAAATGATAATTTAGGCTAAAATGAAAACATTTTTAGATTGGCCATAGTTGTGGACAGTAGGCTAAGTATTTGCCGCAGCTTTGGTCTGGAAGCGAAATGACAGGACGATGATCGGTTGGCCAAGTGTTACATACACCATAAGTGTAAGTCGTCGGCACACGACGAACAAGACAAGCTGCCATTAATCTTTCACGACATCATTGAATGTGACATTTTCTCCCTTCCATCTCTTTCTGCCCTTTGTTCTGTTACAGAGGCCACATTTTTTGATGTCTTGTTTGCTGCCGAGGTGTAGGGAGAAATATTTACGGCAATACTTATACTGTCACGCATCCTGCCGTAAATCAGCGCACCCAAGAGCGCAAGTTTTCTGGAACATGTGAAGGAATTACTCAAACAAAGCTAGGAGAAACCCATAGGAAAACTTAGAATAGAAGTTCTCTCTTTCCAATCAATTAACTTGAAACTAACAAAAGCGATGAAATGTAGAGTGAAACAAGCGTATTGAGTACTTTCAAACATTTTCTGATTACATTTATACGTGGGCACATTTTGTTTTAATTTATTTACACATTTTTTTGAGAAAAATTTAAGTAGGATGATAATTTTAATGAGATTATTATTCAACAAAATTATACCAAGTATTATTTTAAATTACATGATATAATTTCATTGGATATGTAGTCGTATTACAACTCTTCTCTGTATTTTCTTTTTCTAGTACAAGTAATGGTCCTCTAAAGAAATTCCATTTATAAATCACTTGAGGAATCAATTAGACATGCATGCATGCAATGCAATGCAAAGATAATCAACCGCCATACTTAATAATTTGACATTTTATCACCCTCTTTTATAAATGGACTCGACTATTAAAATATGAGCATGAATAAATACAATTGAATGAAGTTATTGCATCATATTAATTCTTGCTGCCCAAATTGCACTTGGATTTCTCTTCGGGAGAAACTAACTTGGGCCTCTAGCTTTCGTCCCACTATTGATTACTCTCGAAGGCTTATGTAATGATAGCCGAATTAATAATTAAATAATACTTCTCTCATCTTTCTATTTCTTTAATTTGTCCAAAATTAGCAAAGTAGAAGTTCTTTAATCTTTCTTTTCCATGCCACGCTGCCCTTAAGAGCAATGTGATCGAATGCGTGCAGTGCGATTGGTACAGTTGTGTTATATGTGCCTTCACTCGTGGAAGTTAAGGCAATTACATAGAGTCTCAGGCTACTAGAAAATTGATTCTAAAATTTGAATTCAGAAAGAGCACAAAACCTTTTTTGGCCTAAGAGTAAAGACCTTTATACTACACCGGGAATAGCAAAAGTTTAAAAAAGAATAGTTTCCAGATTGTACTAACGACCAAAATTAAAATATTAAGAGAAACATGATATTGATATCAATATGTTAAAAAAAAAAAAAAAATAGCAATTTTAAGATATTGTTGAGAATTGAAGTACTATTATTTTAATTAATTTCTTTTGTAGAATTAAATTACTGGCTATTATAAAATTAAAATTGGTATCTACTACTAATATTTTAGTTGTTATATTTCTAAAATTGAGTAAAATTATAACATTTACATATTAACATGCGACATAATTAATAATAAATGGTTTAGATTGCATCTTGACCTTTTTAATTTATATAATAATTTATAAAATTAATTTATAAATTTTAATAAGATACAATGTGAGCTATTTATTATTAAATTTGTCACATGTCAATATCTTATTAAAAATTAAAAATAAATAATTTAGGAGAAGATCTTAATCCCTTAAATTATACATTGTTTTAATTTTTATAAACGATAAATTTTATGATTTGTAAAATAATTAATTACTTAATTTTATTATTTAATAGATAAAAATTATATATAATCATTTAAAATAAAATTTTGATACCATTTGAAAAATCTCATATTGTTGTACAAGAATTGCATGCGAATTAATAATTTTGTCACAAAATCTCTCTCTCTAACAGAAGAATTTTCCCTTGTAATAAAATTTCAATCATATAAACTATGAAATTATTGTCCCACTGATTTTAGAATTTGCCATTCCAATACAGTCCCCGCGCTTTTACTCATTACTTTTCCTTTTTTTCACTCTATCTTTTTGTGCCATGACACTTTTCTACCTAAATTACATACTAAATTTCTGTTGCCTTCTTTCAAGCAAGAGAATCCCTGAAACCAGACTATTGCTTCCATTGTTAATAATTTCTTCCTCCTGTTTTCTCCATAAACCAAAGCTCTCATTATCACTGAAACCAGACACCCAACCCTTGCCTTTATAACTTCGTCACCTTCTCTCTTTCAAAAGAGAAGAAGAAAATAAATAACATGGCAGGAACAAGAACAAATTCTCTTCTCTTCCTCTTCACATTGTTCCTTCTTTCCCTCTACTCTCTCTGCGTTCCTTCATTTTCTTCCTTCACAGAATCCTTCGTCTTCGGCGGCTGTACTCAGCAAAAATATTCACCAAACTCAGCCTACGAATCAAACCTTAATTCACTCTTAACTTCCCTTGTTAACTCAGCCACCTACTCATCCTACAACAACTTCACAATCCTGGGCTCAAGCCCTCAGGACGTCGTTTACGGTCTATACCAGTGCCGCGGAGACCTCTCCATGCCCGACTGCGCCACCTGCGTGGCACGTGCAGTCACCCAAGTCGGAGATTTATGCTCGCAGACATGCGGCGGAGCGCTGCAGCTTCAAGGGTGTTACGTAAAATACGATAACACTACATTCTTGGGCGTCGAGGATAAGACTGTCGTGTTGAAGAAATGTGGACCGTCCGTTGGGTACGACATGGATGCTATGGGCCGTCGAGATGCTGTCATGACGGGATTGATTACGGCAGGTGGGTCTTACAGAGTTGGTGGGTCCGGGGAGGTCCAGGGTTTGGCTCAGTGTGTGGGGGATCTGAGCTTGGGAGAATGTCAAGATTGTTTGGTGCAGGCGATCGGACGGCTGAAAAACGATTGTGGTACAGCTGATTACGGTGATATGTTTTTAGGGAAGTGTTATGCGAGGTACTCCACCGGTAAATCTCAAATTTCTTACAAGGCCCATGACGGTAAGCCATTTTATTTGCACCAAAAAATATTGACAAAATTTACCATAACTAGCACCAGTAGTTATTTATATTTGATTCTTATTTGTGGCAGAGAAATCGAGCAACGAAGGAGAGAAAACGTTTGCAATTATAATAGGACTATTAGCAGGAGTAGCTTTACTCATAATATTTCTTACTTTCATAAGGAAAGTGTTTGGGGAGCATGGTAATGTCTCTTTCTTTAGCTTTCTCTTTCTTTTTACATTGGAATTATGGTCAGAAGAAACAGAGAGAATTTATTTACTGATATTATTTTGAATGTCTTTCACTTTAACGTGCATGCAGGTAAATAGAATAATAACAGTAACGATATTTGAAGCTACAGGCAAGCAAGCAGCACAGCCCACAGACCTTAACCTGCATAAAGTGATTTGCTTTAATTTGAGTCCCTTTTGCTTCTTTTTCTTTTCTTTTTTTCATTTCTTCATTATGTCAACTTTCCTATTTCTTTATTACCCTTTTATAAATTTTGATTATATTAATCTTTGTAATCGATATTTGAGGGAAGATCGATGGGGGCATGTACCCACAAAAATTAAAAGGAGGGAAGAAAGAAAAAAGGAGGATAAAAAATTTCACTCTCCTCTCCACTTGTTTTATTGTCTAATTAATGTGAAAAAATGGCCTTATTCTTTTGTAAAGTGCAGATGCATGCAGCTGTTTCCCTATTTGAATTGGTTTTATTTTTTTACTTTCCTTGAACTCTTGTATATATTTTTTTTCAATTTTCATTATTCATTTGCAACTGTAGTTTGAATCTGATAGCTTTTAGAACAACAAAGGAAATGAAGACTTCGGGATATTTTAAGACATGAAATTTGCTGATCACTGTGATTCAAGCTGTGGACAGGATCTGCCTACTCCTCAATGGCTCGTAAAATGAACATCTATTAATTAAATTTGAAGAATTCTTTCACTTAAAGAAGTAATGAAAAGAAAGAAAAGCAGGCTTTCATGATGTACTGCATGAATTTAAAGTGGGATTGTACTGATATCACATCTTATTACATTTATGTATATCTTGATGGTACTAAAAATTAAAACACGGTTTAAAGGTTCATCTGAATTGTTGTTTTCATTATCATCAGCAATAGCATACGGGAAACTTTTTTTCATGCTGAAATTTGTTCATGCCGCAGGGTATACAATAATTTATAGAGTTTAATTTAATTAAAATTAAAAATGACATGCATTTCTCTCCATCGGTAAATATTTAATTGTATTTACAAAAATATTTATCACAAAAAAATTTTAGAATTTCTTTTTGTGAATATGAGTCCATCTACTTGACCTAATAATTACAAGAATGATAAATAACAAAGTTAATACTATCTTTACAAAGGGATGGAGTACTCACTTTATACTGATATTTTGTTTATGTTTTAAAAAATGTAATTATTATTTTAGGAGAGATATATTGTTAGAAATTGTGAGAAGTGAGTAGAAAGTTAATTTAATTATTAGAAACTCTTAAAGAGGTACAAAAACTATGAGTCGTACTAAGAAAATAATTTCTTTATTATTCAGATTTTGAGTCTATAGATACAATCCGAGGTTTTTCTTGTTAATTAATTTGCAATCTCACTCTTTTTATATGAAGTTTCTGTACCTGAAACCGAAATTGTAGCTTGCAATAAAAGAAAAATATTCCCAATTGTACTTCTCACTCTCACCATGCATGTTAATGTTACCATAAATCCATTGCCAAACTGGCACATGACTCATCGTTGCAGGGTGTATGCAGTTGCAAGTGGTCATGTTTGCACCTTTCTCTCCTAGTTTTTATTTGTTAAAAGCTATGAATCTTTGCTTTTACAATAAGTTTTCTTTCTGCTGTGCTCTGATGTAAAGAAGATTTTGTGTGATTTGAGAAAATTGGATCTCGAGCAAAGGCCTCCTCTCCTTGATTTTGGCACCAAGTTGCTTATTCCTTTCTTTGTAAGTTTTTTCTAAACAATTTTTTTTTTCAGAAATAAGAGAATCTTACATAAAACGCTTTCCATTCACTTGGATCTCTTCAGTTTTATTGATTTTTTTCGGATCCTCCTTTTCTTCCGAAAAAAGGGAAGGAGAAGGATCTTCTTCTGCGGATACCTCTTGTGCCTGTTTAGCCCCCCTTCTTTCGAAAACTTTAAGACTTCAATTCACTTATATCTTTATCATCAAATCAAGATCTTTTGAATTTGCTCTCCTTGATGCTTTGATCATTGGATGTGAATAATATTAATTTCATTCCTCAAATTCTACATTATCAATTTATGCAATCATAATCAATTTACATAATCATATAAGAATTATTTTTAAAGATAATTCAATTAGTTAGATCTCCTACAGTAATAAAAGAGATGTATGCATCCTCACATTAATTTTGAAAGATAAAGAGGATGTATAATAGTTTTTGACAACCAAAAATGTTAAATGTATAAGATTGTGTTGCATTCATCCTTTTGAGGCAATTCGTGGAACATATGCAGCGGGTTTTGTGTGCATTACTAGCTATAAAGTAAAACTCACAGTTATATAAAAATAAATAAATAAACAAATAGAAAAAAACAAGTCCAAAACAGTGAATATTCTTTCCAACAAATAATTTGACAATATATCTCTCCATAACTGGTCTTTTTAGTGGATTACATGTGAGCATGGTATGAAGACAAATATTAAAGTTCTTTCTCTCTTTTTCTTTTGTTTTCTTATTGCAAGAAAAGCTCCTTTTCCTGCCCCTCTTTAAAATTAAGCAAATAATACTCATCAATTTCTTTTTGCATGAAACAAATAAAAAGCAATTAAAGAATCCTGCAGTATATCCCATAAGTTACTTTCAAACTGGTCATTGCTTGCTTTCTTATTAATGCTTATGTTTTAAAAGTTGATTATAGAAAAGCGCTTTCGACATCTTGTAAAGCATCAATACAAACCAATCTCTAAACTTGTAATGGATGCATTTATGCTAGACTGGAACACTATCCAAAAGGAGCAACTACAGTTGTGTATAGATATATAAATATGTGTGTGTGTGTGTGAGAGAGAGAGAGAGACTTACATATCCTTGGCCAATCAAGGTGACACGAGTTTATAGCTTAAGGAAGGAGAAAAATTAGAAAGAAAGAAAGGAGCGTGAAAACTTTGGAACATCAATTGAAGGTAAAGGTGATAAAGCAACAAGGCTGTAGGAGAATTATTGGCTTAAAGAGACAAACCAGAAAAGTAATGCTAATCTATTGATTATATATGCATGCGTCGGACATATGAATGAATATGTAGTGGGTGGATATCTATTTTATTTATCATCCCATGCAGATAGATAATCATTCTTTCTTTATTTGATATAAGTGTACCTTTTGTTTTCTGAATCTTTTATGAATATATACAAGCATTGAAAATAAATTATGAGAGTTATTATATAAAGAACCAAATTCCAGAGACGTAAACCAACTGTTTCTAACAGTTAAACTGTTATAATTTCTTTAAATGATTATTGTAATTTCAGATCATTTAGAGAATATGAAAGTGACTTCATTGAATAATAATGGTCTAATAAGACTGCTATATGAAGTGGGTTTTCATGGATAAAGGTCTAATAATTAAGGAATTCCAATTTTGATGCAAGTCCGAAGTAGGTGATGTGACATAAAGATATTAAACAAAGTTGATTTGATAAATTCACAATGAACAATGGACACATCTAAAGGTTATGTGGATGGATTGAGTGATGATACCACCAAAAGGCAGATAATATTTATGGAGTTAATGGTAATAATAAATTTTTATTATTTATTTTAAATATAAATTTTTGAAATGTATAAATTTTGTGTGAATTCTTGATTGAAATATCAATTTTAAAAAAAAAAAAAATTTACATTACTGGATAATTTCGGATATTTAATTGGGTCATCGTATATTTGTATTTATCAGATAACTGCATTAATGTAAGTAGGGGTGTAATCAAAGAACCACCGAAGTGCATTTAGCATCAGCCTTTACGTATCCAGCACTGCCCATGGTCGTACCCATATCATATGTGGGCCGAATGCGGCCCACGTACCACTCTAGAACTCGCAGTTCGTCTGCTCCCAAGTCCTGGAGGAGTAAACAAAAAGAGGATAATGATGGCAGAAGATTCTGGACATTCAACGATAACTCCAACGACACACATAAACAACGCCCCAACAAATTCCACTCTCCAAATACTCTGCAACCCAATCTTCTTTACGCTTCAAATTCAAATCAATTGGAGAAATATTATACCATGGCTGACGGTATTTTCGGATACCCTTTTAGACGTTTCTTCCTGAGCCCTCCCGTCTTCCGTGAATGGTCAGGATCGACGGCCTTGATGGATTGGCTCGAATCTCCAAATGCCCACATCTTCAAGGTCAACGTGCCAGGTACTCTGTCCTTTCCATCTCTTTTACTTGTCAGTTTTAGATTTAGAAATTGGAGATAGGGGGTTTTCATTTTAATTTTAATGAATAGGACTCAGCAAAGAGAACGTAAAGGTACAGATAGAAGCTGGAAACATATTGCGCATAACAGGAGAGGGTGCTAAAGAGGAGGGAAATACAAAAGACAGTGTTTGGCATGTGGCTGAAAGAGGCACGGGAAAAGGAGAGTTTTCTCGGGAAATTGAATTGCCGGAAAATGTGAAGCTGGATCAAATTAAGGCACATGTGGAAAATGGTGTTCTAACTGTGATGGTACCGAAAGATAAAACCCCAAAGAAAAATAATGTTAGAAATGTCAATATCACCAGCAAGCTCTAGACTGTCTCAGCTCAAGAAATAAGAACTATAAATCTGTTGTCTGAACAGATGGTGTGTGCTGTGTAATAAAATTGACTGGATGATACATAAAACTTTTCTTTCAAGTGGGATTTGAAAGACAAATTCGATAGTTATGTTAAAAGGTGATTTCTCCTGCATATAATTTAAAGCATCATTTCTATACAATACACAGACTGGGCTGGTAGCTCTTCTCTTCTAGTTTGTATTTGGAATTTTCTTTTTCTGGTTTTCTTCCTCGAACCTTGTTACTTGATCCTTAATTAATATACAATCATCCGATTATCTTCTTGATCTTATCATCCATCCGTCTTCGTTGGTTAAATAGAGTCGTTAGATTTGACTGTCTTGAATCTATAGTACTCAATAACATACTTTAAGCAACAATCCTAGGGATTAGAATTCTTATGCGCCCAAATATTTTTGTTTTTGAAAAATTTCAAAATTATTCTGCTCTGAATTGTGGATCATAATTAGAGATGGCAGCAGTCGGCATGGCCATTGCAGCCTGACCCTGTTTAGGAGTAGTGTCTCTATTTTTCTGTTAGTTTTTGTTTTTTTTTTAAAAAAAATCTTATTTTCGTCCTATTCTGTTTGAAATATGGGTTTAATTGGTCATAGTTTATTATTATTAAATAATAAAAACATTTAACTTAATAATTATAATTGATTATTTTATTTAATATTAAATAATTATTTTATTTTTATTTTAATAAATTTTTAATTAATAAAAAGTAAATTTTATATATATATATATATATTGATTGTATTGATTTATCGAGAGTTGCTGATGGTAGCCACCATACAACTCTTGGCAAGCATTAGTGAGAAAGAAGCATTTATATTGATAAACAGCAGAGCTACTCATAACTTCATCAATATCAAAAGGATTAGGGTGTTGTCTTGGAGCATTGAACCATTTGAAATAAAGGTCCTTAAAAGACAAAAACTCAAATGCTCCCATGTGATCAAAGTAGTAAAGATAAAAATTTAATGTGTCAACATTAAAATGGAATTACACATTCTAGTTTTGACAAATCTAGATATTGTATTAAGCAATATTTTGCTTAAATTGATAGGTAAAATCATCTCGATTATAGAGCAATAATCATACATTTCGTGTGGAACGCCAAAAAATACACCTAGAAGGCTTTGGTTCTAAATAAGATACGCTCTTACGAAACTAATGCTATCGAACACTTTTTCAAGATGGGAGTACAATGCTACATAATTCTTTCAACTACAAGCGATGCAAATAAGTCACCAAGCTAACTAATGCGCAATCAAAAAGGACAAAAGGCCGATCGGCCTATGCCTTCGATAGTGAAGATTTTACTTAAGCAATTTAAAGATGTTTTGGGAGAACCACAAAGGCTACCACCCTTATGACCTTACGATCATGCAATTTCCTTAATAGAAGAAATAAAGGCTATTAATGTGGCATCATACTGACATACTTACTTTCAAAAGAATAAGATTGAAAGGCAAATTAATAAAAGGCACAAAAATGTAGAATTTGAAGTTGGAGACTTTATTTACCTCAAAATCCATCTTAAAAGGCAATTTTGTGTTGGCAAACTAGTCACGCCCAAGTTAACTAGAAGCTACTTTGGGTCATATAAGATTATCTAACGAATCGAGGCAATAGCATATCAATTAAGATTACCTCCATACTCACAACTTTGCCCTATTTTTCATGTGTCTTTACTAAAGAAAAAGTTAGGAAATAAGAGAAGAATAGCTGATGGTTTACTAAATATTTACAAAGAAGGCCAAATAAATCAGCAATTGAAAAAAAATCTTAAACTTTCATATTATCAATCAATTTTCAGGTTTTCGCCTTGAGGACAAAGTAATTCTCTAAAAAAAAGGGATTATTGAGGACCTTAGAAGACGGAAAGAGTACAAGCAACAATGAAGGTACCAAGGGTAGAAATGACAAGCGCAAGAAGCCCATGCAATAGTAAAGGCTAGCATGCAAGGAGAAAAATAGCACATAGTAAAAAATTTGGCATGCCAAGGTCTCACAGCACATACTAGCACACAGCAAGTATCACAGATAGCATGCATAAATATGCAAACAGTGCGCGCAAGCACACAATAAGCCATGCACACCTAATTTTATATAATTTTTTATTTTATTTCTCAATTCGTTAGATTAATATATATTTAATTATTAAGATTAAATTTAATTTATATAATTAATACATTATAATTAATATATGTGCTGGATTCAATTTTAAGTATTAAAAGTATATTAATTTAATAATTGAGAAAATTATAAAAAAATTATGTAAAGTTAATAACTCTAGATCCTTTATATATATTTATGTATTAGTTTTATTTTTAATTTTAAATATATTAATAATATAAAAACAAGAAAGTGGGGTAAAAATCGAAAATTGTCCATATCTTGTATTGAAAATATAGATAGAGACTCAATTTTTGAGTTTGAAAAACAAAATCATTTTTGATTTTCCATCTCAAATAGAATAGATAAGTCTCGTAAAAATTTTTGTTACCCTTAATTATAATTATCAATTTAAGTATGTTTTGCTTTTGGTTTGCTGCTATATTATAGTGTTGTTAATATACTCGGAATTTATGTTAATTCATACAATTGCCATGTCATATTTGTTGTGGACCATATAATATAATTATGAATGTCAATAAGTGAAGGGGCACCCCTGCTTAACGTTGCGTATGTTGGTCGACTTATTTATTGACAACATTAACTATGGTTCCATTGAACGATTGGTTACTAACGATGTGAATAATTTGGAGCTATTTTCAATTTTGTCAAAAATAATCGGGGTAACCCAAAACACGATTCTCACTTTTGCAAGCCATTCCCTCAACTTTTAATTAAAGACAACTTTTTTTTGGGTAAGAAATATCATATACATGGTTAAGTTTTTATTTGCCATATTCATCAACGAGTGTTTGATCCATAAGGTTTGCATAATTGCATTAATTGTTATTTTTCAAGAGTGTCATAAGATAGAGTGGATCATAAACTTTGAAAGGTATGTCTACAGATGATAAATGCAAAGCGCGAAAAAAAAGCCCAACGCGAACACACCACAACAGTCTTACTTGTGCGCAACGCAATTCAACATTTTTCAGATCGGGCTCTAGAATTGAGCTTGATTAGCCCATCTTATGTGCAAACAAATTTTTTACTTTAACCTTATTTTTATACACGTACACTTCAAAAATTTTTTTAATAAAACACAGTGTGGGATATTAGTATTTAAGAATACTATACATATATCGAACAATACACAGTTGATATGAATATTTGTTTAAAAGAATGTTATTATCTGCATAAACACAAATCATATTGGATTGATCAATTTTTTTTCTATTAATATACCAATCACCCTTAAATAGGGTGTTGGTGCCCACGCCGTTCATTTGGAGGGGTGCGGTCGATTTCTTTATATCTAGGACGTATTCTTTATCATGTTGGAGCAAATTTCATTCAAAAATAGAGGTAGAATTCTAGATTGTTTTATACTAAAACCAACTCTAACATAAAGGGCTGAACTTCTATAAATATTTGACAAAAATCTGTAATCCATGACACTTGGAATTGATTGCTACTTCAAACAAAGCCCTTTATCTTATCGAAGAGGAAAAAACAACAAAGAGAGAATTGTTTAAGCATGTGACAACATAATGTAGGACGGATCAATAATACAACAAGAAGGCAAGGCAAGGCAAGGCAATCATCAAATAGAGCCGGCTTTCCAGCGAAATCTCATCGTAAAAACAGCTAATACTTATTATGGACGGTCGTTTTATAAGCAAGTTGGCAAAATTCGTTTTCAAAAGAACACATTATACTTGAAGAAAATTGAATTGCGTATCATCATCTTTTACCAAATTTGTATTTGCTTCCTTCCTTTCCCTTAAAACCCATTTCGAGTTTGTTGTTCTGACTCTTGAAAATGCAATCTAGTCATTACTTTCGGTGTCAATTTTGGTTAATTAGGGCCCATAATTCCATTAGGGATCTAACATTATCTGTTTGTTGCTGCTGCCATTTATGATTATATTATTGTTTATAACCTTTGAGTTGCTGTTGTATACTAAATTATTTGAATTGTGATTCATAATGTCCACATATAATCTTGTCAATCTATATATATATATATATATATATATATATATATATATATAAAGAATAATAAAATACATTATAACACAGTCTTATCAATTTATTTGAATGAATTTGTATAAGATTTTGTATTTGTAATAATATTATTGATATTTTTTAATCAAATTTTAGATGATAGATTTTTTATTTTGCCCTTAGATCATGAATAATTAATATAACAATGCGTTTACTGATTTATAATTAGAATAAGCTGAAATTGGAATACGTTAGAATTAAAATCATAATAAATTATTTACTTCAATTAAAAGAATTAAAATCGGAATGAACTAAATTCTTATTGATGTAATTAATTTGTAATGAAATTAAATTGAAATGAATCAAATTATTTTAAATTACTAAAATACCTTTAGTTAATATTTGTCATTATTATTGTTATTATTATTATTATTTATTATAATAATTGTGATTATTATTATTCAAAAAATTATCTTTTTCATAATTATTATTATAATAATTATTTTATTAATAATAATTATAAAAATATCAATAAAAATAATACTAATTATTATATTTTTTTTGTAAGCTTAGATAATTTAATAAAAAGAAAGAAAAGAAAAAAAAATGGATAATTTAGTTTTGTCTTTTATATTTTTAAAAAAAATTAGAGATGAAATGAATAATTTCTTACTTGAAAAAGGATCATATAGTCTGTAAATAGAATTTGATTTCTAAACTTCTTTTAAAAATTAAATTTTCATTTTTATTGTTTAATTTATACTAATTTTATTTTAATTTTTATTATTATTTTAGTAAATAAATACTAAATTGATTTCAATTCTAAATTTAGAATTTTGAATCCAATTTTAGCTTCCAATTACCAGGCATGCTATAAAATTAAAGAATGAAATTCATTTAATAAAATATGGAAAAATGCAAATTTTATTTATAATCATGGAATAATATTATTCTTGTTTGTGCAATCTCTTTGCACTGATTCTCAAGCGGGTCCCACGAGAACTTGGAGTATGGATCAGTCGGACGTAAACGTAAAACGGACGGTGAAGAAAAGTCGACGGATTATAGGCGCAGCTGGTGTTGACAACCTTCACGCCACATGTGAATGTGATGATTAAGTTATTTACAGCTAGGTCCCTAACGTTTATCAAAATACCTCAAAGCAAACATACTTTCATCGTTTGTATCAATAAGTCTCGAGTGCGGGAGAAAAAGACATGTAATAAAGTTACAATTAATACCCTTACACTAAAAACGTATTCGCTATAAACAACTAAAATATAATTTTATTTGTTATTTTATATTATTTATCTTACATAATAAACATATGCAACCAAGACCAAAATACAACGAAGAGGTAAAAAAATATCAAAACGTTGCCGTATTATTTATTTATTTAATTATTGGTTGAGTATAAACGAAAATAAAATAAGACCATATATTACAAGTTAAGGATAAATTGATGGGTTTTTATTGTGAGTAAAAAAAATAAAAATAAAAATATGTATTATAATTTATTATTGTTTTATTTAATGTAAGGACCAGTTTGTAAAATTTTTTAAAAAATAAAAATTTAAAATAAAAACTTAGTATACGGCAAGATATTGAAAAATGGTTCTCGTAAATTACTGAATAAATAATAAAAATATTAACATTTGAAATTTCATTTAATAAAGAGGACATGCTACGGCATGGCAATTTATAAAGTCAGCTGTGGGACCCACCGTAAAAAAAGCCGTTGATGTGGAGAGTGACCAATGGATAAGAATAAGATAATGACTTTTTAGCTCGAGATAGAATATCATACGCCACCTCAGCAAGACATTCGGCCAACCACTTATTGATACGTCACGTCGCCGATTTCTTGTCAGAAATTAAAATTCTGACACGTGTCAAAATTTTTCTGTGCTCCTCACGAGTATGATTTCCGGTCAATTCTCGAGGTAGCGATGTCATGTACATAATACAGTAACGCCCATCAATCGCAGATTGGCATTTTAGGCTGAACGGCTAAGATATGCTTCCGAGTTCCAGAACCAATCACATGTGATGTGATGTGATGTACTAGCATGCAATTTATGTTTTTTAATTGGGTAATAAAATTTGTAAGACTTTATTTAACTTTATAGATTTGTGTATTAAACGATGTCGTAAGATGTAGTATTTTAACCTTACTTTTCAGTTTAATTTTAAGACTACAAACCTGGGCACAGCCGGCGGAGATCGGTAGGAGCAATGCAATGCAGAAAGCCATTAAGACGATGTTGATTTGCACAGATCTGGAAGCATCTTAAAAGAAAGAAAGAAAGACAACTAAGCAAAGACCAGTTCCTAACTAAAATAATGCACACACAACTTTTAATGTCTAATTTAAAATAATTATTGATTTTAATTAATCTTAATTATGTATAGAAAAACACCAACACAGTTTAGTTTTAAATTGAGTTAACATTTAGACAAAATCATAGCGATATTGCAGTGACTCTGAATTGCATTTGACTTGGGTAATCAATAAGATCAATAATACCCCCTTATTTTTTTTTTAATAATTATAATTTATTCTATTAATTATTGTTAGAGGTTGTCAAAGAATATTGAGTAAAGTGTACTTCAGTCATCTCTTGTAATTGTATGTATAATCCAATTGTAAATGAAATGTTTTGTTTGTGTGTGTACTGAAATTATATATTAAGAGGTAAGGTTACAAAGTATTGTAATTACCTAATAATTACAAATATTATTTTTTTAAACAAAAATTCTAATCAATTTTTATTGGTAAGGAAATAAGTTTATAAAAAATAGAGTTTATAGGATTGATTAGGTGAAATTTCTTACCATAATGAATGTTATATGATGCTAAAATTAGATTTATTTTATACAATCCTTAAGTTCACGATAACTTTAAAGAGAGAAAATAAATTGTTAAGAATTGTTATTTGTATTAATGCATAAATAGAATGAAGCAAAATTAATATAAAACTGTTTTTGTGTTAATATGTCACAATTAACATTACTAATGATGTAGGTTAGCAAAATGTTTTACTTTTTTAACAACTCACTTGTAAGTGTTGTCTCCAATTGTATGACTTTTTATACATAACTAATATGATGTGAGATCGTAATTAAAAATTTATTATAATGCGCTTCAACAAGCATCAATGTAATAATCTCATAAAAGAATTTAAATAAATTTATCAAAAAATATAATTATTGTATAAAATAAGATATCATCTATATTGCTTATCATATTTTAACTTTTAATGCTTTTAACACATTAGATAACATTCATATCTATATTATTCATATTTATATTATACCATTTTCATTTTAACTTAATTAATAGTTTAAATTTTTTACCAAACTCATTTAAATATTAATAATTGGTGATTTCATTTTATAGCAAATAAGAATCAAAAGTTAAAACATGCATATTAAATTAAAAATTAAAACATCTAAATTCAAAACATCTTAAATAAAAAACATGTGAATTATAAGTTACAATTTCTCAAAATTTTTAAAAACAAATATTTTAATATTGTATTTATATATAATTATATTTGTATAATAAATTAGCAAGGTTACTGTATATATACATGTACTATAAAATTCTCTATATATTTTTAAAAAAATTTTAAATTATAAATATTTAATTTAAGAAAAAAATTATAACACAAAGTTAAGAATTGAGCAAAAAAATTAAAGAGCGAAAATAAAAATGTTGAAGATTATAACAAAATAGTTAGACAAACTAAAAGAAAGTACTGTATATTCATTTGTATTATAACATGATCCAAAATAAATAAATCGTACTAAAATATACCTAGGTAATTAATGGGTAAGTTATGGCTTAAAAAGGAAGGGTCAATTTAATTTTTCTATGACAAAATCTAGGGTTTTTAATTAAAATAGTTCATTTTTTAGACCTATTTATGTTTATAATCTAAATTTTAAATTTCTTATGTTTGAGGTCAAGTTTAACAAACATGAATTTTATCAAGGAAGAGAGAACCTTGTCAAGGAAATATGAATTTTGTTATAGGAAATTAAAATAATAACAATCTCTCTTAATTAAATTCATTTGGAATTAATGTAAAACTTATCTTTATTGATAAAATTTATTTTTCTTTCAACAAAATTAATTTTTCCTCGATAAAATTCATATCTTCCTTCATGTTTTAATTTTAGAGAAAAATCAAAAGATATAAATTTTTGTTATGGATGACTCAAATTGATTCTAGTTCTAATTCTTATTCTAATTTTATTTAGAACCAAAACCTAGCTTCTTTAGTAGTGTTCTCTAATTTCAATTTTATTCGGTTTCATTTCGGTTTTTGTTTAAAAATATGATATCTTATTTATTAATTATTTTATTTTTTAAAATTTTAATTCCATAAAAAATTAAAATTAATGGTATTATATTAAATTATGGAAACAATAAAATACATAAAAAAGAGTAAATGAAAGAAAAATAAATAAATTACTGAAAATAATTGATATACGATAAATTATTTAAAAAAATTATATTATTATTCGAATTAATATTATATATTACAAAAAAGAGAAATTTATTTTTTAATGATAATATAATTATATTTAATAATATTATACCATATATACATTTATTTATTATAATTATTAATTTGTTAAATAATTTTAATATATATATATATGTATATCATGATTTTATTAAATTATTATAAAAATAATATGATAAATTAAGTTAAATAAAATATTATAAATATATTAATTAGCTCTTTTTTATGTAGTTCAATGAATAAAGAGTGTTTTTTTTAATAAATTATTTGTGAAACTAAATACGAATATATTTTATGCAAAAGTTACATTTGCACAATTTTGGCAATAAATTTGAACACCATATATCTTGTTTTAACTTGAAATATTTATTTAAAATTATTTTTTATAATTTTAATTATAAAATTTAAATATTATTATTTTATTAATTAAACAATTTATTAAATATAAATTTTTATTTATTTTATTTTTAAAAAATAAATTACATAAAATATACTATTATAAATAAATTATAAGAATTAAATCAATTTTTTAATTCAATTTTAATTTCATAATCTTTAAAATTAGAACTTATTTAAAAAAATTAGTTATGATTCAATTGATTTTTCTTAGTTTAGTTCTTGATGATGTCGATTTTAGCATGACCCACACCCCTAATTTTTGTATTCGGGCACTAATTTTTAGTTTGAAAAGTAAGAAATTTGTAACTTGGACTATAAAGATAAATAGACCACCTAAAACCCGAAAATCTAATGCATTAACTGCTACAAACCGCGTGTATTATTCAAACAAGACGGGTCCATTCTGAACCGTCCTTAACGTCATATTATAAACAACCGTATCAAATTACCCGTTTGCCCGCGAAAGAAGAAGAACGAGTGCACTCCCTTAATCTATACGTCGAAAGACTCTTATCAATTTCCACGACACAGTCCTAGACCAGACCAGACCAGAACAGAACAGAACAGAACATAAGCTAGCCTACTCAACTGAAGCTTCATTTCTTCCGCAACCTGCCTTTGTTTTAATATAGACAACAACATTAGAGATTTTTCTTCCCCCTCTTAATTCTGAACCAACCAGAGACCAGAAACATATGAATTATCTCTCTTTTTGTCTTTCCTTTCCTTCTTCGTAGGAACTCGAGAATTTCTGAAAATAATACGACCTACAAGATAAAGGTTTCATTTTTTTTCTCCCCGACAGAGAAGAGAGAAAAATGAAACCTTTATCGCCATTGGCGTTTACAATCTTTAGTGTTTTTGCTGTAACTTTATTGTTAAGTGTGGACTCGGATCTAGCTTCAGACAGAGCGGCTCTGCTCACTCTGCGTTCTGCTATTGGTGGCCGCACTCTGCTCTGGAACATATCGGAGAGTCCATGCAAATGGTATGGTGTTAATTGTACGAAAGAACGAGTCACGCATTTAAGATTTCCAGGCATGGGCTTGTCTGGCCAGCTTCCCGTAGCCATTGGCAATCTCACTGAGCTTCAGACTTTGTCTCTCCGTCTCAACGCTCTCTCTGGCTCTATTCCCCCTGATTTTGCGAAGCTTTCTAATCTTCGCAACTTGTACTTACCGGGGAACAAGTTTTCTGGTGAAATTCCAGGATTTTTGTTCACTTTAGGGAACTTGATTCGTCTGGACTTGGCAAACAATAATTTTTCTGGTACGATCTCTTCCAATTTTAATAACTTGACAAGATTACGGACCCTTTATTTGCAAGAAAATCACTTCACTGGGTCTATTCCAGACCTGAGTGTGCCACCACTTGAAAAATTCAATGTTTCGTTTAATATGTTAAATGGGTCGATCCCAGAACGGTTTTCTGGTATGCCTAAAAATTCTTTTGATGGAAATTCACTTTGTGGGAAACCTTTAGTATCTTGCAATGGTTCTGACAGTGGGGATAAATTGTCCGGCGGAGCAATTGCGGGGATTGTCATCGGATCCGTGATTGGATTTCTGATTATTTTAGTTTTATTAATCTGTTTGTGTAGAAGGAAGAGAGATAAGGAAACAGGTTCAAAAGACATTGCCCCATCAACCGTAAAGCAAACTGAGGTTGAAATTGCCCGGGAGAAGGCGGCAGGAGATAGTGAGAATGCAAGTTCTAGTTTTTCTGGTTCAGCGAAAGTTGAAGCTAAGAGTAGTGGGGCTAAAAGTTTGGTGTTTTTGGGGAAGGGAGAGAGCGTGTTCGATTTGGAAGGTTTGTTAAGGGCTTCAGCAGAGGTTTTGGGCAAGGGTACGTTTGGGACAGCTTACAAGGCCACTTTAGAAATGGGAATCGTGGTGGCTGTGAAGAGATTGAAGGATGTTACAGTCTCGGAGAAGGAATTTAGAGAGAAGATGGAGGTGGTGGGAGCCATGGGTCATGAGAATTTGGTCCCATTAAGGGCTTATTATTTCAGCAGAGATGAGAAGCTTCTTGTTTATGATTACATGCCCATGGGAAGCTTATCTGCACTTCTGCATGGTGAGAACTTTATCTCTTTGCCTTCCTTTTTTTGTATTATGTTTTGCCTTTTGGTTTGTTGTTATGATAGCTGGTTCTTTCTTTCTGGGTCATTTTGATAGCTGGAGTTTTATTATGTTTGTATGGTGTCATATATCTTGGCTGATATCTAATTTTCTGTCAGATAATTGTATTACTATTTGATGGGGGCTTGCCGATATATAGTTTTCCAAAATACATTTTCTAATCAATAATTCCTGTTCTAATTTAGTGTTGTTGAATTTCTTTAATGGACTGCTATAGTCTGCCAACAGCATTGAGTATTTCATGGCTTTTCTAATAAGGTTCTGAAATTTATTAGGATTTTGATTTTAGTGGCAATTGCCGGATAAAATACAAGATTAACACAGCAGCTAACTTTTATATATTTTTGTGATCAGAAATTGAAGTTTCTAGTTGTTCAGTTTGCTTGTTATGTGTGCCAATAATATGGTGTAGGTATTTAAAATTTTTTTTCTGGTGTGGACATAATTTTTTGTCATTTGTCATTTATTATTACTTGCATGCATTTTTTGCCAGGAGAAAGTTTAACCTTAAATTCAATCATAGTAAAATTTATAGTAATCTGAAATCAACCAGGGACCTATTTTCGGTGAATCTACATGGAAATAAAAGATCCTAATTTGATTCTCAACCAATAAAATTTTCTCAGTCACCTTGCACTTTCCACTTTTCTAGTCTGCTGGTTGCACTTCACAGTGTAAGGTGCTATCAGAATCCAATTTCATTACATCTCTGTTTGCACCCATCTCTTTGAGCTTCTATGGGGGTTTTAGTTCAAGGATCAATCAGTAGTATTTAGAAAAAAGATTTAAGACTTCGTAGTGGTCATGAGTTTCTATATTTTAATTGCCTTTGGTGGTCTATATTTCATTCAATGGAGTTTAATGTAAATCTCCTATTCTTAAACTGAAATACTTCATATTTGTTGACTGTCAAAAACCTTTTCAAAGTCTTCTGAGGAAATCAGTTTTGTCTTCATACATGACCATGTAATGGGGCATATATCTTTGTGGCTTTAAATTTTAAAGTTTGAGACCAAGGTCCAAAATCTCTATGACTATTTTTTGTCGAATTTTGCTTGAAATATTTGCCTATCTGGCTTGCTGTTTGATATCATTTTGTTTTATCCTCTTTTAACTACAGGAAACAGAGGAGCTGGGAGGACTCCATTAAATTGGGAAACCAGGTCTGGCATTGCCCTTGGAGCTGCACAAGCAATTTCTTACCTCCATTCTTTTGATCCTGCAAACTCCCATGGAAATATCAAGTCAACAAATATCCTCCTATCTAAATCCTATAAAGCCAATGTTTCCGATTTTGGCCTTGCTCATCTCGCAAGTCCCTCTTCCACTCCCAACAGAATTGATGGCTATCGTGCCCCAGAGGTAACAGATGTTCGCAAGGTATCCCAAAAAGCAGATGTCTACAGCTTTGGTGTGTTGCTCTTGGAATTGCTTACAGGGAAAGCTCCTACGCAAGCCTTGTTGAATGAGGAAGGAGTAGACCTCCCAAGATGGGTCCAATCTGTGGTTAAAGAGGAATGGACTGCCAAGGTGTTTGACCTTGAGCTTCTCAGATACCAGGATGTTGAGGAGGAGATGGTTCAGCTTTTACAGCTTGCCGTAAATTGTACTTCTCAGTATCCTGACAATCGCCCTTCAATAGCTGAGGTGGCAAGCCAAATTGAGGAAATCTGCCAAGCTAGCTTACAACATGGTCAAGTCCACGATTTGGGAAATGGGTCTTCCCAGTAAGGTTATTTGATTGATTCTGGCACCGCTATCTTCAGTAATGGACTGAAGAATATCAGCAATCTTTCATTTGTTCTCTCATTTTTATTATGCTTAGTCTAGTGCTTTAATTGTTTGTTAATTCTTGGGTTCATCCTCTTCAAAAACCAATGCGCTTGTACCTTCATTTCTCTTTAATCTTTCCCATAGCAGCATGTTTCTTGTTCCTCTATAGGGGGATCTCAATATTCTTATTTTTACTTAGCTGTGTGAAGTGTGTATAACTGTCCATTTTGTTTTGCTTGATACATCTATGTTTTCCCCACCCTCGGTTGCTTTTGTTATTGATGCAACTTTAATATGCTGATTTGAGATAATTGAATTGATTCTTAAAGTACAACTTTTGCTTCTTAATCACTGGTTTCATCTTTTCTTTTGTGTGTTTTCTTCCATTGAAGTTGGATTGACATGTTATCTTTAGTTTGCCACTAAGCCAACAGTTTTGACATGGAAGGGAAAGATGGCAGGTCAATTTTAATGGACCATTATCATGGTCGCACATTTTTCTTGTTGAAGATGGACAATAACTTGATATCTTATGCTTTCTCATTGTCATAAACTGGACCAGAATATCCAATCAACATTCTGGTAAACATGTTTTTCGCGACAAATTTGACTGCCAAACCTCTCTTTCTCCATTTGAAAGAGATTCAATTCCAAGCATGTCTTGTTGAGCTTGGTATGCAAGCTAACAGAATCCCTCTATTCATTTTCCTAGTCAGTGTCAGCTCCCATGTTTCTTCTGTTCAATTTTGGGTTTTTTAACAGTTAAAATTTCTTCTATGCGACTCTGCGCTAATTTCTCTAATATAACACATCTCTGATTACAAAACCGAACTTCACAAAGACTGCAGCTTATCGTTATCACATGCATATGTTGGTTCTTGAAATTCTGTATTTGCCTCAAAAGACTCAGATTGCATGCGGGCAGGCATGCTCTTTTCTTTTCGTTTTCCTTTCCTTTAACACTCTTCCTTACCAATTCCAATTCCTTCTTTTTCCCCATTTTTGACTTATTTTTATAGAACACATAAATTGCAGAATTCCGATGATTTCTTTATTATTTCATCTTTTTTCTTTACAGAAAGAATGTTAGACCAAGTTCCTGTTCTTCACATGAAATTTTCTGTTGGATGGTCAGATCCAGAAGCACTTCACTACATCTTGAGTTTTCTATCTTTAGCTTTTGCTTTTAATTTGGATGGAACTTTGATTTATTGAAACCAAGCTGTAACTTAACCTGCTTTAAATAGAAAATTTGTTTATAGCTTTTGCTGCTGATGCAAATTTCATAAATTAAACTTGTTGAAAGAGAGTGTTTGAGTTGGTTTCAGAAGTAGGGCCATATTTGTTTAGAATATTTGTTTAACTTTGCATCCGAAGCCTCAGCAGTTGTGGTCAAATACAGGTGGATATGATTCATTCTCTCTCTCTCTCTTTGCCTCTGGCAGTACAGCATACCTAAAGTTCACAAAATTATTATGGTACTTACACAAAACTATACATTCTAATCAACATATTGTTGAGTAATATGTCAATTAGTGATAGTGGGAAACACATTTTAAGACCTTAACAAGATGGGCTTGTCCTCGTATTGCTGACATTACCACCAAATCAAAAGAATAAAACAACCAATAAATTGAGTCCATTTCTTTAGCATTACTTCATAATTTGGTATTTTTCCTTAAAAATTCTAAAAATTACCATATTTGGGGAAAAAATTACTTCAATATTTGTTTTTTTAAAAAAATTTCATTTGAGTTTTGTTGAATTTCACACCATACAGCTTTAATTCCTTTTTCTTTATTTTTTTTTTAAATTTTAATTTGAGTTAAGTTATAAAGAACAAAGAGTTAGCTAGCTCTAGTGTAATGTAAGTTGTAGCCATGATTAATGTTAACTAACAAGTGATAAATAAATGCTTATAAAATTTCTAACAATATGTTGACAAACTAAATGAATTGTTAATTATGAATCACAGTTCACTTACCAAAATTCATTTGTTAGGTGGAGACATAAATATGGACATGGCTTCAACATACCCACACACACATTGTTCTTTCTTTTATAATGCCAAGCACGAATAGACGTGCCATAGCTAAATTGGACGGAAAAATCCATTCTTCCTTTATTCCAGTTTGGATTATAATATTTGCTGTAGTAATTGTTAAATAATTTTAATTTCATCTGTTTATAACTATTTTATATAATTGTTAATTTTTTTAAATTAAATCAATTGATACTCAAAAAAACATGTGATAATTGAGTTGAAATACATTTAAATTATATTATTTAAACGAATAAAAATTTTCTTTTTAATTTTTTTTAATATTTAACTTTTAAATTAATTCGTGACATAATTAATTATAAACGATTCATATTATATTTTAATATAATTTATAAATTAATTTTAAATTTATATAAAATTAAAATATAATTAAAATTATTTATTACTATTTATATTACGTGTTAATATTTATTTAAAAATTAAAAAATCAAAAAATAATTTGATCTTATTATGAACGGCACAGTAATTTTTTTTTTTTTTGGATTCAAATAAATACTTCATATTATTTATTTAATCTCAATATAAATGATTTTATCTGGCTCGGTTTTCGACAGGATGTTCATCACAATTACACATTGCTCGGCATTTGGTTCCAGTATTCTCAAATGCAAAATTATTATGTAGTATTCAATCAAATAAAGAACGGGATTGCATCAAGACAGCCAGAATATGCAAAAGGAAATAAGTATGACACCACAAGAAAGACCTGCCGTGATTGTTCCAGCTCTGCACAACACTGCTTGGAGAGCAATAAAACTAAATAGGCACAAGAACCTTTTTGTCACCTGTTCTACTTCAAGGTATGGGATATTTACATTGGTCACTCTTCAAGAAACTCCAAGTTGGGACAGCATCAAAGCTTCTTCATTTGGCAGTTTTAGAGTGCTTGATAAGCCCGATCAATGACAGCATCTATGTTTATGGAATCCTTGCATGATATCATATAGTAGCACACCTCTCTATCAGTTACGGATTCAAGGCCTCTGAAAACACCGAACAGCAAGCAGATGATTCTACCAAATAAGTAAGAAAACTAGCTATCTAGATAACTGATCAGTGAATTGACTGATTAATCGTCTTGTAAAGTGTCCTAAACTTACAGCTGATCCATAAAGCTTGCTTGGAAAGAGCTTCCGACTTGTCAATCTTGTTGCCAAGAACAAGCAAAGGGATTTCGCTCAAGGAAGGTTTCATCAGAAGGTCATGCAACTCACTTCGAGCTATGGGAACACAGTCTCTGTCAGCAGCATCCACTACATATCTGTCTTTGTGTCCATCAAAAAAAGGCACAATAAAGTGAATCTATTTGAAACACACCGAAGTAATGAGACATCAGGGGCTGCCTTGCCCACCTGACTATGGCATGAAACGTCATTCACAAGTGTTTTGGTTTAACATTTTATTCCTAAAACTGTTAAACCAAAACACTTCTGTTAAGAATCCAATTCTATTTTCATCATCTCTTTCTTCTTTTAACATCAATTTCCATTTGTTTGAACAAGCGCATAGAAAATGGAAATGTTCGGTAAATGCTGTATGAAAAGGTGCAATTCAGTGACTGCCCTGAAAATATTCCTTCTTTATGCCAAGTATGATCAGATACTCATATTATTGAGACAGCTAATGATGAAATTAATAATGCAAGCAGGCTCACAATTTCTCTGGGAAATGAATACAAAAACCAAAAGCATCAAAGAAGAATTAAAAATAAAAAAAGAAAAGACAAGAACACTTCCATTTGCAGAATATAAAATATTATCAGAGAAGCACTTCTTATTTTCCCAAATTATGTTATGTGCATTCATATGAAATACAATATTTTGTATCACCATAAATAAATGACTAATTTTAACTGAATTTACAATTTGGTTAACATGGATTCAAGAGTAAGATTTTGTGGAACTACTATAGCTCTGTAAGAAATTAAAAGAATTGCCACGATTCACAAGCATGGTACTTCCATATAATGTCTGTCAAGGGACTCATTCAAGCTTTGTCTTTTAAACCTGAGTTTAGTGTGTTCTAAAGGAGAATAGGAATGTTTCAAACATTTTAAAATGTCAGTGCTTTGAATCTGATATGTATCCTAGGATCAAGAAATTGTACACATGTAAAAGAGTTCCTCGTTGTTGCAAAACCAAGGCATTCAAATCAGTACACAAAAAGCAATGAGTTAAATGGTATATGAGAAATAATTAAGAGACTGCGAGGTATTACAGGATTGCAGAAACCCCACAACAATAATGCTCCCACATAGAACAAAACCTCCGTTGCCCTCCAAGGTCCCAAAGCTTTATTGTGACATTTCCCTTTGTAACTTTTTGCATATTAAAGCCAACTTGATTTTCAAAATACGAAAAATTCATTAGAGATATCTTCTAATTAGCCTAAAATGCAATATCTTCGAATTTCTTCAAGTAAAAGGTACCTACAGTTGGAATCATGTCCTCACTATAGCCTCCTGTCTGGTAAAATGAAAGGAATTATGTTAAGATAGAAAAGCATTGGCATATACTACCAACTAGATCACAAAATAAATTGCTGAGAACGCATTCACTCACAGCAACGGCATTAACGAGAGATGTCTTTCCAGCATTTTGAAGGCCTACCAGAGAAAGTTCCATTTCCTGTTTAAAGAACAAGCTGATATGCAAACACATAGTCAGAAACAGAGAAGGCCTTCAATAAGAAATTAGAACAGTGATCATTGTCGTAGTACAAAGTTAAACAGAAACAATTGCATTTGGATAGATGCAATGATGCAAAGAAGCTAATGGGGGCCCAAGCCTTTCCTATATAGGCATTATAGAAAGACAACTAGACATAGATACTGGAATCAAACGATTACTGTAACAAAATTATCTCAAGATATGAGCATATATTTTCAAGAGAAGAAAGGCAGTAATATTCTAGAATGATTATAATATTAGATTAAATCTGACATGCTTACACCTAGAAAAATCTGACAATTAAAATTGTGTAAGGGAAAACTAACTGAATCGTTGACCAATTCGGAGAGATTTATGCCACTACCTGGAGTGATCCTACATTATAAAGTGGTGCAGGAATAACAAGCACATGCTGGCTCAATATAAGAATGACAAGAATGTAGACGGCAAGCACAACAAAAGACAACCATAATAACTAGAATGGTTCCAAATTTCATGAACTTCCGAAACTTAATCAAGTTGTAGTAGAAATAAATTTAGAAGTTACAACCAAATTCAAGTTATTGGATACATAATTTCATAGTATATTCATGAACTATGTTCATACAAATGTGCTTCTTTAAGTGAGCAGATATCAATCCAAGACCTAAAATTAAAAACAGTAGTGACATGGAAAAACAAAATGAATGTGTATTGAGTAATTAAACCAACATAAAAACACAAGATGATTACTAAAACCAGTAATTGCCGAGTTTGCTCGAGTAATGAATCCTAGAAACCTCAGTTACTATGTAGCTAAACATTCATCTTTCAGGTTGCATTTCCAAACATTCAATTTGAATTTGCTGAAGCAAATATGACCAAATTCCAAAGACAACACTCCGAATCTGATATTGTTTTAGAATTCTGAACGTTTTCTTTCTATTGCCATATTTTTGTCCAGCAGACAGTACTCTCAAGGCCTGACATAAACTAAAATACATGCAATCTATCATGCAACCACCCCATGTCCATTACCAAAACAAAAGACTTGAAAACAGTGAGCAATGAACTAAAAACATGAAATAAAAACAAAATTCCAATTAGTTGTTGTATACGAATTGGCGGAACAATTGAATAAAAAAGTTACCTCCGGAGCCAATTGAGAATAGAATCCAGAAACCCCATTTCGGAAAACTGAGAGTGAATTTGAGGTTACAAGCCGATTGATGTTCGCTCTGAGAAGGAAAAGGGTAATGGGGGAAAGTAGCAAAGAGCATGAGGAAACTGAAACTCTGCCTTTAAGCTGTTGCCTTCTGTCATTTTGTTATGATAATAAGTGCTGTCCTAACTGGTAAAATATGGGTAAAAACAGCAGATTGCGGTAGTTTTCAAGCTGTGTCTTTGCTTCTTGTCTTGTCTTGTACAGTTACATGTACCTAGAACCATGTGGAAGTTGAAAACAACGAATTTTTTGTATTTTTGCCTTAGCACACTCTTGTATTACATGGAGTTTTAATATATACAGAGGTGAATTGAAAAACAGGAAACCTAAACTCATCCTCTACCTATAGCTATCTATTGCTTAAAATAATTGTGACCTTAGGATCAGAGTTTGTTACAAGAATAGTATGTCAAGGAATGATTCCAGCAGTGGCTTTCAGTTATAGCAATTTTTGCAGAGGTGTATATCCATTTCTTCTCTCCATTTGTTTGTCTTTATGTCGGCTGAGTTGTAGTCTAAATCTGATCTGTCTTCCACGTCACTTACATACACAACATCTACTGATGCATTTTCATTTTGCATAACTTCAATATCTTCCCTCAAGTTGAAGGTTCTTGGGAGAACCTTGAGCTTGCTTCTGAAATATTCAAATTTACCATATGGCAGGGCCTTTATGAGACAGTCACAACTTGATCTTCTGATGGAATGTATCTGATCTCAATTTCTCCTGAATTCACTTTGTCTCTCATGAAATGAAGATTTATTTCCATATGTTTAGTTATGGTATGAAAAATTGGATTCATGGCCATTGCTACTGCACTTTGGCTGTCACTCCATACTATAAGCGTTCCTTTGAGCTTCACATCAAGTTCTTTTAGTATAGAGTTTATCCAAGCAATTTCTGTGTAAACAAGTGCCACAGCTCCGTATTCAGATTCTGCGGAGGACCTGACAACTACTCCCTGCTTTTTTGAACTCCAAGATATCAAATTTCCACCAAGAAACACACAGTAGTCGCTGATCGATCTTCGGTCATCTAAATCGCATCCCCAATCTGCATCTGTGAAGCTCTGCAAATCTATGTTGTTTGTTTTGTGGAAATGCAAGCCATACTCATATGTTGTTTTTAAGTACCTAAGAATCCTTTTACAAACCTGCTAGTGAGCTTGCATTGGATTGGACATAAATTGGCTTAACTTGTTTACAGCAAAGGAGAGGTCAGGTCGAGTTAGAGTTGCATATTGCAGGCATCCTACCACACTTCGGTAGATAGTCTGATCTGAGAATGGTGAACTTGCTGTTTTGTTGAGTTTGGCATCTGCACACATTGGAGTGTTTACTCCTTTGCAATTTTCTAGGCTGACCTTCTTAAGCATATCTAGTATGTATTTGCTTTGTGAAATGATGATTGTACTTTTTGTTCTTTTTACTTTTATACCCAAGAAGTAATGTAGTTTTCTTAAATCCTTCAATGAAAATCTGTTGCTTAATTTTTGAATCAATTCTTCAATAAGAGCGTTGTTGTTTCCTGTCACCACTATGTCGTCAACATAAACCAACATAATTATGATATCTTCTCCGAGTCTTTTGAAGAATAAAGAAATGTTGGACCTTGAGTTTGTGTAACCCCATGACTGCAGCTTTGTTTTTAACTTGTCAAACCAAGCTCTATGAGCTTGTTTGAGCCCATAAAGAGCCTTCTTAAGTCTGCATACATGGTTTGGCTTTGTTTTGTCGATCATTCCTTCTGGCTGATGCATATAAATTGTCTTAGATAACTTTCCATCCAGGAAGGCATTATTGACATCTAGTTATTTAAGATCGCAGCTGAAGTTACTGTTAGATTAAGTATTATCCTGATTGTTTATGCCTTCACCACTAGGATGTAAGTTTCATAAAAATCAATGCTTGGAGTTTGGTGAAACCCCTTAGCAACAAGTCTTGCTTTAAATTTAGAAATGCTCCCATCTAAATTTTCTTTCACCTTGAATATCCACTTGTTTCCTACTAATTTCAAATTTTGACTGTATGGTACCAAGTTCCAGGTCTCATTCTCAACTAGAGTATTATACTCTTCTTCCATGGCTGCTTTTCATCTCAGATCTTTTAAAGCTTGAACAGGATCAGTAGGGACAGTTATGCTATCAGTGACAACAAATAATTTAGATTTAAAAATTCTTGCTTTTGCTCTTGTCATCATGGGATGTGTAGGCTGTAGTCTGCTTAAGGTTTGTGATGGTTCTGGCTCTTGTGTTTGATTTAGGTGTGGCTCTTGTGAGGTTTGGTCAGGATAGCAGACAATATCTTATTGATTTTCTGGGTTGCTGCTGTCGTGTGATTGCTGTATGAGTGATGGTTGAGTGGTGTTACTTGAGTGAGGAGTGACATTTGCTGGAGGAGTGGCAATAGGAAGACTTTCTTCTTCTGATTCTATTGTTTGAGGAGAATTGAAGTCATGAATTGATGAAAGGAATTGATTTATCAATGGTTGAGTGTCTTTAGGTTGAATTTGTTCGGCCTTCCTAAAGTGAAAATCATTTTCAAAGGGAAATGAGTTTTCATTGAACTTTACACTACTAGAAATATAGACTCTTTCGGAATGATGAATGTATAAATATCCTTTATAATGTGCACTAACACTTAAAAACACACATTTTGAAGAGTGAAAATTCATCTTTTGATTGCTGTATGCTCGAAGGAAGGGATAACACTCACACCCAAAAACTTTAATCAATGACAAGTCTAGTTTTGTTTTGTATAATCTTTCATAGGGTGACTGGTTGTTAAGAGTAGGTGTTGAGGTTCTGTTTATCAAATAGGTTGCTGCACTAAAGGATTCCCACCAAAATCTAAGGGGTAATGAAACTTGAGCCATTAATGTCAGTCCAGCTTCAACAACATGTCTATGTTTTCTCTCAACTTTACCATTTTGGTTGTGTGTGTAGGGACAAGAGTATTTTAGCTGTATTCCTTCCTTTTCAAGGTATTTTTCAAAAGTTTTGTATTCCCCCCATATCACATTAAAAAGATTTTATTTTCTTGTTAAAGAATGTTTCAACTTTTGTTTTAAAATTAACAAAGGTTGCAAATGATTCTGATTTCTTTGTGAGTGGATACAACTAGGTGAAGTTACTTGAGTCATCAATAAAGACTATATAGTATCTAAAACCTTATTTAGAAAGTAAAGGTACAAGACTCCAAAGATCTGAGTGGACAAGTTTTAATAGTTCTCGGACCTTAGTTTCATTGTTTTTTAGTGTGACTCTATGTAATTTACCAAGCTGACAAGCACTACAGAATTCTGAAAATTATCTTTCATTAATATCAGGAACATTACAAGTTGCCAGTGTTTGTCTAAGGGCTGTTACATTAGGATGCCCTAACTTATTGTGTCAAAGAGTTAAGGTGTTTTCAGCCCTTAGATCATTGATTTTAGTTTCTGTTCTTGTTAACAATGAAGACAACATTGACTCAGGTTGATTTGAATTGAACTGACTCGGTCTACATCCTAAATTATTCTTAAAAGCTTTGAAAGTAAAAGGTAAGTCCACTTTGTATAGTCCTCTATTAGCCACTCCTCTGAGCAATGTTATCCCCTGCCCTTTGTCCTTCACCAAACAAACATCATCATAGAACAGCACAACAACATCATTATCATTGATTAATCTTGAAATGCTAATGAGATTTTTTGTGATTTTAGGAATATGCAGTATGCATTTCAGGTGAATGGGTATGTCAAAGTGTGTGTGTAGTGTAGTGTTTCCAATGTGCAGGATTGAGAGCTTTTCTCCATTACCTACAGCCTACAGCCAATTGCTCTGTCCCACTATAATCTGCCATTTGGTTCATGTTATTGATGCTGTTCGTGACATGGTTTATAGCCCCACTGTCAAGAAACCATGAAGGATCTGCTGGATTTTCTAGAGCAGCCACATACGCACTCTTTTGATCAGGTCTAGGGGATGATTGTTGTGTGAAGTCTCGGTTGAACCTGTGCCAACAATTGGAAGCAGCATGCTCTATTTTGTTACATATTTGACATGTTGGCTTGTTTGCCCTATTTCCTGACTTTCCCTTGCTTCTTCCTTGAGCTCCTGATGTTCCTTGATTGTTCCCAAAAGTATTGAAGTTAGTGTTGGCAAAGTTTGGAGTGTTAAACTTACCATTGAAGTTCCAATTTCTTTTCTGAAAACCACCAGTCTGAGCCATGTTTGCTGAGAGGTTTGCTTGCAAGTTCATGTTGCTTATGGCAAGATTCTTTTTGATTCTGTTTTCAAAGCTGAGCAGCATGGCATAAACATCTTGTAGAGATAGTTTATCAGCTCTAAATGTTATATTTACCACAACTGAGTCGTTTTATGAGTCGAGACCCTCCATCAAGAACAGAACAAACTTATCATTAGACACACTTATACCCGAGGCTATCAGGTTGTCTACTAGGCTCTTCATTTTGTGGTAGTACTCATCTATGGATAAGGATTCTTTCCTGGTGTTATGAATCTGAGATTTGATTTGTAAGGCTCTGGCAGAGGTTTGAGCAGAAAAAAGTCTTGCTAGAGTTGCCCAAACTTCCCTCGACGAGTCACATTGTATGGTAAATGCTATAACGCTTTTAGTCATTGAGGACAGCAGCCACTCTATGAGTATCTGATCTTGCTTCAGCCATGCCTGGAACTCATGATTCTCAATTGTTATAACACTTTGTTGATCATCTATGGTGACATTCATTCGTCTGGGTGGATTCTTGCTACCATTTATGAAACCTTCTAACCCATTAGCTCGTATGCTGGGAAGGACTTGAGATTTTCACGGTAAATAGTTATTATTGGTGAGCTTGATGAGAGTATTGAAAGTATAGGTTCCACTGTTTTGAGTGTTTTGGATGGTGATTGTGCTATTTTGGGATGTGCTGCTGTGGCTTTCTGCCATTGTTGAATAAACTGCTTTGATACCAAGTTGAAAACAACAAATTTTTTGTATTTCTGCCTTAGCACACTGTTGTATTACATGGAGTTTTAATATATACAGAGGTGAATTGAAAAACAAGAAACCTAAACTCATCCTCTACCTACAACTGTTTGTTGCTTAAAACAATTATGACTTTAGGATCAGAGTTTGTTACTAGGACAGTACGTCAAGGAATGATTCCAGCAGTGGCTTTCAGCTGTAGCAGTTTTTCCAGAGGTGTATATCTATTTCTTCTCTCCATTTGTTGGTTTTTATGTCGGCTGAGTTGTAGTCTATATCTGATCTGTCTTCCATGTCACTTACATACACAACATCTGCTGATGCATTTTCATTTTGCATAGCTTCAACAGTGGAGTCGGCCTATGATTTTTTTTTTTAAAGAAAAAAATTAATTAATTAATTTAATATCAATACCATGAGAGCCAGCGTGATACTAGAAAATAAGAGGCACATGAGTTTTATTACAATGCTATTTTTTTTCATCAGTCTCTAAATATTTTTTATTATCATATAATTGCTGCCTTGAAACCAAGTAAATGAGAAACCATTTTATAATTTGTCGTTTTGGAAGGTCGAATGAATTTCAATTTTTATTTTTTTTAAAAAAAGTCACTGTAAATATATATATATATATATAATATTTTTAATTGGAGAATTATTTTTACATTATTAATAGAACTATAATAATTTTAAGAGTGTTTTGTTTATTTTGCATGAAAGAGATAATTATATTAGATTATGTTTGGCCAATTGATGGCCTGAAAAGTCCTCAAGGAAAGTAAGTGATCATTTGGATCATTTTCCAATTCTAGCCAATTAAATGATAAAAGTAAAATCTTATTGGAGACATGTGACAATGCCGTCTTTATATATTTATTGAGATTGTCATTTGTTATTTAGCTTTTCAATGGAGTAAAATTCTCTTTTCATTTTTCCTTCATGAAATTGTAATATTCACACTAGGGTTTTCTAGTCATTTGAACCAGAGCAATATCTAACTAATATTATCTATAAATCAATATGTAATCCATTGCGTAAAAGCACTGAATAAGATTCAATTTTGACAATGTGAATTTTTCTACCACTAAATTACCTTACATCAATTTTGAAATTAGGTGAATCAATTTAATTCATAGAGGCTGAGATAAAATATAAGGGTGGGCAGTTTTGAAGAATTATTGGTTCGGTGTCGGTTTGAAGAAAATAAAATCGATAAGTTTTGGTTTAATTTTCGATTTACACTTGATTCAAACTAATAAAATTGAATTGATCTAATTATTTTAAAATTTGTGGTTCAAATTTTATTTTTATTATTTTAATTAATAAATAATAACTTATTTAAATTTAATTAATGTAAAATTTTAAAAATATTTTTTATTTTTAAGTTTATAATCTATAAATTAAAAAATAATTTTACTTTTATGATTTAATTCAAGTTAATAAACCAAACTTAACCAAATTGAAACTTAACTTAAGATTTGCATGTTAAATATAAGATGATAAACTTGAATTTTGTAATTAAATTAATATTGTGGGCTTATTAATTTATATTTTAATACTAATTTGAATATTAAATAAACAAACAAACATCTTCAAAATAATATAAACAACATTTATATTAAAGAAAATCAATTAATATAAATTACAGTATAATTGATGATATTGTAAGAAAAATATTTTTTTTTAAAAAAAAAAATCATTGTAAGACATTGCTTCACAAAACAATGCTCATAAAATGTAAAAGTGAATAAAAATTCTTAAATTTTAATTAGTGAAGTTGAGAGAGAGATAGTGCACCAAATAAATACATATATATTTAAAAGAGAATGTTAAATTTTTGTATGAGCAAGGATATAAATAGATTAATTAGCTAAATATAATTTTGAGAAAATTGTTTAATGATATTATTTAAATCTTTCATTAAGTGAAAAAGTCAAAACATTCAATTATTTTTAATTCAAATAAAAAATGTGTGAAAATTTCAATTGGGTTATAGAAAAACAAACTAATTTAATTACTTAAATTAGCTAAATCAATAATAAAAAAAAAAACATGCAACTGCTTAGATGGAATGATCATCATATATTATTTATGGACCAAGATTTTTTTCTAATTTTTTGTATTTTTATCTAATTTTTATTTGTTAAAAATTAAAAAAAATAAAAAAATAATTAAAATAAAAACTGAGCCCTTATTAGTTTTTATGCTTATGTGTCATTGAATTTTTAAAAGTTAAGGATACAAAATATTAGGAGATGATTATTTATCATTCATATGCCTATCAAATAAATTTTTAAACATATACATTTATTTTGAAACGAACCACTCATGGTAATAATACAAATTATGAGAGGTAAAAATAAAAACATAGCATATTTTTATTGGATGATTTCATTGAGACAAACCTACATAAATAAAACAAAAATAGAATTTAATAGAAACTCATAAATAAATAAATAAATAACTCATGTTCAATAACATAGAGGTAACTGTTACATTAGTTTTCACCTCATGCGAGTGTTATCCAATCCAATAAAAATAAAAAATCTTTGTTTAAGATTTTCTAATTAAATAAATAATATAAATTACAATCCTATGTTGAAAAGAAATCATATAAGACTAGAAGATGGAAGAAAAACAAAAATTCATATAAAATGATGATTAGTTTAATTTTTAGAATATAAAAAAATAGAAAATATAGAAAAACTATAGCGTGAGTAGAGAAAAAAGAAAAAGAATTGAGGAGAGAAGCTGTAGAAATAACAAATAAGTGATTATTTTGTCTTTTATTTATTTATTTATTTATTATAATTCACTAGGTAAGATCTTTTATTCTTTTATTTTGTTTTTCTTTATGGAGAACCAATAACATTATTTCTTGATATTATAAGTTTTTAGTATTATTCTAAAGAAATTATTTAATTGTAATCTCATTATTCAACATTATAGAAGTTAATTTTGGATTATAGTCCCGTGGTTTTTCCTATTGTGAGTTTTTCATGTTAAAATTTGTATTTTATTATTATTGTTTGATTTTTCGGTATTTTGTTTTGCACTAATTATTATGGTATACAACTTATTTAATCACATAAAGAGGAGAATAAATTATTCTACAAATGTATTTTTAGTAGTTCCTTCCAACAAATGATATCAGAACATATGTTACTTAAGGTTTAATTCTTATGTAGATTAAGATAGAAGAGACTTCAACTTGTATGATTAAATTTTAATTATTGAATTAGTCGATCTAAAAGTTTAGAATGGAAGGTTTACTCTACTACAAAGACTTATATAAACCCATTGAAGGTGATGAGACAAAGCTTGCCAAGTTAGATGATAAAAAATGGACTCGACTACATAAAAAGTTCATTGCTGGTATCAAGCAGTAGATTGATCAAAGTGTTTACCACTATGCTGAAAAGAAGACTAGGATAAATGCTCTTTGGAAGAAATTAAAGCATATTAATGAACAACCTACAATGCAAAACAAAGCCAATTTGATAAAAAGGCTTCTAAACTTAAAATACAAGAAAAGGTATAGTATCATAAATTATTTTGTATATATATATATATATGTGTGTGTGTGTGTGTGTGTGTGTGCGCGCGCGCGCGCGCGTGCGTGCATGCATGCATGCTTGTTGTATATAAAAGAACTCTCACCTTTACACGCTTTGTTTTGCTTATTATTCTAATGCTGTAAAATATATGATATATCTTACTGTACTATTTTGTTTTTCTAATTTGAGATAATAGTAAAAGATCATTTAAATTCTTTTATTTTTTATTTTATATGTTAACTTGATATTTACAGTACAGTTGAAGTATTGTTGCTCTTTTAATTATTATTTTAAAAAAAATTGATATATATTGAATTTTTTTTTTAATTAAAATTAAATTTTTATTTGTTAGGAACTAATTTATTGGTCTATTCTATGATGAAATGATGGTTTTATGTTAAGTTTAAAGATGCATGAAACAAACTCAATTCAAAACACAAAGACCGGATAATAGAAATATGGTATCATTTGCGAGCCTACGTGTACTCAAGCTCAAAGAAAAAAGATTTTTGATATGGTGCCAAGAGTGACCAAAAAGTTGGTGTCATTCATGGGCCCAAGTTGTGCTTGAGCTAGCATTCTTCTAGAGAGTGGACCTTTTGCCGATCCAATGTGCCTTCAAATATATATCAAAAATATAAATATCTTTGACATTTTCAATTTAGCTTCAATGCCATTTTTGAGAATTTTAGAGTTTTTAGAATAAAGATATATGCTTATGAATTTTTTGAAAGTAATTTTATAATTATTTTAGAAGAAAACATAAATTATATTTTTATTAAGTAAAATTTATTTGAGTATTTTTTTTTTAAAAAAAATTCATATTTCTCTCTATACAAATAACTATGAAATCTTTAAAATTTTAAATGGTGTTAATAGTTGAAGTTTTGATTAATCAAATGAGTTGTTTGTGAATTTTATTAAATGAGAAAATTTTAGAGTTTTGAACTACACTAATTGTCGTAATTGCACTGGAATAGATTTAAAAAATTTTTTAATTAAAATTATCAATTGTAAATATTTTGCTATTTAATAAATTTTTAAAGTGGCTCCTATACCAATTTAAAGGATTTCAATCTTATAAAAAGTTTTTCATAAATTTTTTTTTAATAACATATCTTTACGATTTTTTTTAATTTTTCTTCATTATTTTATGTTGAATTTGCTTGTGCTATGTTGATAGTTGACTACCTTAAAATTTATTGAAATTATTTGATCTAAGCATAATAAATTTTAATGTGCATTAATTTATTAGTTAGAAATTTAATTTTTGTATGACACAACCTTTCATCCCTTTCTAGGATCTAAACTTAGGTTTTTTATTATTAAGTTTAAAATTTATTGAGATTTTTATTATCAAATTTGTTGTAGAATATTTTAAATATCAAACACAGAATGAGCCGCTTTAAATTTTCTAAAGTGGGTTGTTTGGGATAGATTCAATATCAAATCCAACATTAAGGAAATATTTCACTTCTAGATAGCGAGATGATATTCGAACACTTTTTTCATGGGGAAGGAGATACCTGAAGTGAATTAAATTAATTTAAACTAATTATAAACTAACCATCAATTAATTAATTTTATTACATCTACGAAGGCAAGAGTAAATAAATACAATACTTATTTCAATAAGAAAAAGAAGAATCATAATTGAAGAAGGGCTTTCCATTGACCCATTTTTTAAGCCCATGACCTAGGGCAATTTTTTTAGTAATACACAAATGTAAATCAAATCTTTGCTTTAACTTGATTCGAACATAATTCTAGTTTCAAATCTCTTGAATTATCTTAAAAGAAATTATAATTAAACCAATAGCCACCATGATTTTATATATATATATATATAAAAGTTATGTATGAAAAAAATTCTATTCATGTATATTCTTAATATTTTAAAGATTCAACAAAAGAAATTTATAAAAAAAAAAAAAAATTCAATTAAGGAAAAAATAACAGATAATTTTGTGAAAATTGAGAGTCAAATAAAGCAAATAAATATATGATTGATATAAATACTTAATAAACTAATCCAAACCGAAATTGCTTACCTTTAATTATGAGCACATATTTATTTTATATCATTTTAAATAAATTTAATAAAATTTATGCTGGTTTGTGTTAAACGAATTATGTATAATAACACAAATTATAAATTTTAGATCAATTTTAACTTGTTAGTTTTATATTCTATTTGTGTTGCTTCATAAACTACCATCTCTATTCTATAATATCAATGCATCTAATTTTAATTTGAGAAATTAATGACTTTGACTGTGCCTGATTTATTCTGAATATATATGTCAAGGATTGCGATATGATTGTCAGTTAGCAATTGAACTGGAAAACAAAGCTTTGGGCCCATTTTTTGGATTTTTCTTCAGAATTTATTCCTATTTAAATTTCGTATTGAAGATACTAATTTCTACTATAACAAAAGTCTTGTTCTAGTTGAATGAAATATATATTGACAATTAATGCACTCTGATTGTTCAAAGTTGATTGACCTAATCAACTTAAATTTAGATCGTTTCAAATAATATTAAAATTCATGATGCTTTCTTCCAACTTGTAGTTTTATTGAGTTTTACGACCATCATCCTAACGCGTGCATGCGGAGAACGAGGGTAGAATTTTCTGGCCAATTACTACTAGGAATTGAAAATCAACTACTGTCCGTAATGCATAACATGAATATAAAACAGAAGCAGATGTTTATATTCTGTTGCCAGAAAACAAGCTTTTATATATATATATATATATAAAAAACAACAGGGGAAAAAAACAAAAAAAAACTACCGAACTATGCCAATTGCATCATAAATATTACAGTGGAGGGGAAGGCAGTATTTAATAGACAAGGACAGAACGGAGGGCAGGAGTGCAAAAAAGTTGGTGGATAGGATAGATGTTCAGTAACGAGTGCTTGGCTATATTGTCGCGCAATTACCTCCGCAAGTCTTCTCTTAATTATTGCATCCAGTCCATACAAAATCCCGCCAAACACTCCTTCATCAATGCCATAACATGCCTTCATCATCGCAAACACTGCAGGCGTCATTAAACAATCTGAACCAGCGTTATGAGCTTCCCCAAATCGCTTGACATCCATAATCTTAGCAAGTTTACTTAACCTAGGTTGCCACCCAGTAATCCTTGGCAGTAGGTACAACAACTTTAATGTCAATAACACTTGCAAAATATTATAGTCACAGTCAAAATATTTCAGAATAAATCAGTCACAGTCAAAGTCATTAATTTCTCAAATTAAAATTAGATGCATTGATATTATAGAATAGAGACGGTAATTTATGAAACAACACAAATAGGATATAAAACTAACAAGTCAAAATTGATCTAAAATTTATAATTTGTGTTATTATACATAATTGATTTCACACAAACCAGCATAAATTTTATTAAATTTATTTAAAATAATATAAAGCAAATGTGTGTTCATAATTAAGGGTGAGCAATTTCGGTTTGGATTAGTTTATTAAGTATTTATATTAATCGTATATTTATTTGCTTTATTTGACTCATTTTCACAAAGAATTATCTGTCATTTTTTCTTTAATTGAATTTTTTTTTTATAAATTTCTTTTATTGAATCTTTAAAATATTAAGAAGATACATGAATAGAATTTTTTTTTTATATATAATTTATATATATATATAATCATGGTGGCAATTGGTTTAATTATAATTTCTTTTAAGATAATTCAAGAGATTTGAAACTAGAATTATGTTCGAATCAAGTTAAGCAAAGATTTGATTTACATTTGTGTATTACTAAAAAAATTGCACAAGGTCATGGGCTTAAAAAATGGGTCAATTGAAAGCCCTTCTTCAATTCTGATTTTTCTTTTTCTTATTGAAGCAAGTTTTGTGTTTATTTACTTTTGCCCTCGTAAATGTAATAAAATTAATTAATTGATGGTGAGTTTATAATCAATTTGAATTAATTTGATTCTCTTCAGGTTTCTCCTTCCCAGTGATAAAAGGGTTCGAATATCATCTCGCTATCTAGAAGTCAAATATTTTCTTAATGGATTTAATATTGAATCTATCCAAAACAACTCACTTTAGCAAATTAAAAATGGCTCATTCTGTGTTTGATACTCAATATTCTATAACAAATTTGATAATAAAAATCTCAATAAATTTTAAACTTAATAATAAAAAACTAAGTTTAGATCTTAGAAAGGGATGAAAGGTTGTGTCATACAAAAAATTAAATTTCTAACTAATAAATTAAAACACATTAAAATTTATTATGCTTAAATTAAATAATTTTAATAAATTTTAAAATAGTTAACTATCAACCTAGCACAAACAAATCCAACATAAAGTAATAAAAAAATAAAATCGTAACGATATGATATCAAAGAAAAACTTTATAAAATTTTTTTTATAAAATTAAAATCCTCTGAACTGATATAAGAGTCACTTCAAAAATTTACTAAATAGTAAAAAACTTACCATTGATAACTTTGATTGAAAAAACTCTTGAATTTATTCTAAAACAATCACAATAATCAATGTAGTTCAAAACTCTAAAATTTTCACATCTAATAAAATTCACAAACAACCAGCTTGATTAATTAGAATTATGACAACTAATACCATTCAAAATTTAGAAGGCTTCACAATTATTTGTATAGAGAAAAATATGAAAAATTTTTAAAATAAAACACTCAAATAAATTTTACTTAATTAAAATATAATTTGTGTTTTCTCTTAAAAATAATTATAAAATTACTCTAAAAAAACTCATAAGCATATATTTTTATTCTAAAAGTTCTAAAATTCTCAAGAATGACATTGAAGTTAAACTCAAAATGTCAAAAATATTTCATATTTTTGACATATATTCGAAAGTGCATCGAACCGATAAAAAGTTCACTCTTTAGAAGAATGTTGGCTCAAGCACAACTTGGGCCTAAGGATGGCACCAACTTTTTGGTCACTCTTGGCTCTAGCACATATTAGGCCATCGAATGGCACCACATCAGAAATCTTCTTTCTTTTAGCTCAAGTACACCTAGGCTCGCAAATGATACCATATTTCTATTATCTAGTCTTTGTGTTTTGAATTGAGTTTGCTTCAGGCATCTTTGAACTTAACATAAAACCATCATTTCATTATGGAATAAGCTAACAAATTAGTTCCTAATAAATAAAAATTCAATTTTAATTAAAAAAAATTCAATATATATCAATATTTTTCTTAAAGTAATAATTAAAAGAGCAATAATACTTTAATTATACTGTAAATATCAAATTAACGTATAAATTAAAAAATAAAAGAATTTAAATGATATTTTACTATTAGTTCAAAATAAAAAAATAAAATAATACAGTAAAACATATCATATATTTTACAGCATTAGAATAATAAGCAAAACAAAGCATGTAAAGGTGAAAGTTCTTTTATATACCATAAGCATGCATGCATACACACACACATATAAAATAATTTATGATACCTCACATAAGTAATCAAAGATTTGTAAATGTTTTTCCACTTTGTAATATTGTGACACATGTAGGACAATTGTTAAAAGCTAAAATTCACCAACATAAGGAGGTCAAAATAACAAATTACAGCAAAGGGGAAATCCACCAATTGTGACACTTGTCCTTGGATTACATGGCTTTCATTTATGTCAAACATGTTCAATACTATCTTGTTAAAAACCTTATCAAAGAAATTTAGTATGATAAAATTTGATTGAATGAAAAAATATTGCAACCAACATTTGTTTAGAAAAAAAAAAAATGATAGTAATTTTTCTTTTTAATAAAATTTTTTCCTCCCTCAATAAAATTCTTCACTTCAAACTAACACTTATCAACTCTTTAATTTATGTAGTCAGTGCATGCTAATATTATATAATAACTTCTCAAAAATTGATATAGCTAAATTTTTAATAAATAAATTAGCAAAATTATTAAATGAGCATATCTTTTTAATATCAATCCTTTTAACTCTGGTAAAAGTTACAACTATAAAAAAACTTTAATGAAATATATCTAATTTAGTATTGTTTATTTTCTCGTCTAACTTGAATGATACAAAATAATATTATTTTCGTATATTATTATAAATATATGTGTAACAAAAGATAAGTTGTATAATTTTTTGAATATTAAGAATAATAGATTACAATCTCATACATTCCTTACTTACTTTAGGTAATGCAAAAATTTCAAAGTGTTCAGAAAAAGTAACACCGAAAGTTTGCTTTGTGAATCGCGGTGAGATTGAAAAACGAGTGTGGGATGAAATTTTGTATGGAATTGATGCTAGAATTAAGAGAAGACCTACGAAGATATATCATTGGGCAACGATATTGCCTACCACTGATTCCTCAACATCTATCATATCCTACAACATTTGTGCAGTGTTTTACACTATTTCATCTTCGTTCACTTAATTACTGTATTCCCCCTCGCTCAAATATGTTCATTATGATGTAATTAGTTAATAATATTCCGGAGTTTTTTTTTTCCTGTTTTCTAACAAAATATAAACATATCTGATGCTATTTTATATGCAATATATTATTTTCCAAGCATTGGCCAGTAGTTCTAGTCTTCAGGCTCTCCTCATGCATACGTTAGGATGATTTCAAAATTCTATAAAATAACGTGAAATATGCATGCATTTTAAATTATTGGAATCAAGTTAGAAGTCAAGGTCAGTCAACTCTGAATATTCAGAGAGTAATAGATTAATGGTCATTATATCTTTATCCATCTAGAACAAGACTTTTATAGTAGTAGAAAATCCTAAGAAAAGGATGCGTAGCTTTGTTTTTCAATTGCCATCTGACGGTCGTATCTCGATCATTGATTTGTGTTCAAAATAAATCGATAACAATCAAAATCATTTCTCAAAGTAAATCAAGCTACATTGAAATTAAGATTGTTAGTTTGTGATATGAGTTCATCGAAATTATCCCAAATCAATTAAGAAAGAAGCTAAAGCCATCTTCATCACATGCAGTGTTCTTTTCTTTGCATAAAAAACAAACGAGTACAGAATGATAAGCGAAGAAAAATTCTTGCTTGATCAATGGAATCCGCGTAGTTTTTATTGACTGAATTTAAAAGATACAAAACAAATATCATGCTTTCTTGACCAAAATCCAGTCTTGTTGCTCTCATCATCCACATTTTTATTGTTATTTTTATGGAATTTGGAAGGCATGACTTTGCATAATTTCTCATCAATCAAAGACTAAATTAAAATACCCAAGTCATGATGAAAAGATTTACACCAACTTAATGTAAAAGATCATCACTCGGTATATTTTGTTCAGTTAAATTTTAATGACAAATTTATATGTTACATTCTTTTGTTCAAAAAGTTATTCTCTTTCATAAATTATTTTTGTTGAATCTTTAAAACTTGAAAAGACCCGCGAGCACAAAAATCTTCATACACAAATTTCTTATATACGTCAATTGATTTGTAAGTTTTTTTAAAGTGATATAAAAGACTTAAAATTTAAATTTCCTTCTAGAAAAGAATTTTAATTTACAATGAAAAGTTTTTAAAAATGTTTGATTTTCTTATTCTTTTTCCTACTTTCCTTGTTAAGGGAACCTTGGTTGACTGATGGAATCATCAACAAAAGGGTCAACGACCCCAGGCCTTCTTATATTTTAGACCCATATACAAAATTTAAAGGTGGTTGGGATTCTTTTTCCTTTTTATATATATATAGGACATTAATTACTTTATTTTACAGTGAAATTGAATTAATATAAGGCGCAGCAAATTCTTCATTTCGAATAAATTTTCTCATCTCATATTTTATGTTAACCCCGGGCTGTTACATTTGGGGCTAAAATTAGGCCAAGCCCACATCAAGTGACCAATTTTAGTGGTTTTTTCCGGGATTAATATTTAACAAATAACAAATAAAAATGACCATGTAAACTATCATTAATATTGTGTGTACGGAAACAAGTGATGTGTAAAATGTATGTACATTGGAAAATATAAACTAAACCCTAGTAATATAATTGAGAATACATTATTCAATCATAATTACATGGTCAAGCCAATTATATTATTAAGGAAGTTGACTGGGCATTCGGTTGACTTTTAGCTCAAAAACTATGAGGCTGAATTTTATATTTCATTCAGAATATTTCCCTTTAATTTTAATCCTAATGTGCTTATAATTATATAATTTACTTAAAATAAAGGTGATGTGAGTTGTGTTTTAAAGAAAAAAGATTGAATTATATTTCAAATTTTTCATACTAATTTTTAGATTTTATTATTCTCATATTCATAAAGAGTTATTTAACAATCGATAGTTTTATAAACTAAAATTATTGTGCGAAAATTTTTTAAATATACTTATATATATAAATTTACTATGTAATTATCTATTTATGCACTCACCAATGTAATGGTTTTATAACAACTTTGTTTTTCCAATGTGGTTGTATATTTTAGTTTCTGAAAAATTCAAAGAAAAATTTTTTGAAAATGAATTAGTATCTTGAATTGGTGCAAGTGGAGTGTAATTTTCAATTCTTATTTCGGAAATTTTATTGTGGTTAATTTTTAACATAGGAAAGGCAGTTTCCCAACAACACACGGCAAAGGGAGTGATATCAGTTATCACTTGTCAAAATTCAGTAACAATTAAAATTGGCATCATTTAGTAGCGGAGACTCTATGCTAGGATGAGGGTGGCATGTCTCTCTGTTACAGTGATTTCTCCTTAACATATTCGCAAGCTAATTCAACTCTCTCTCCATTTTATGATTATCCACCATTAATACACCTTATTAATTTATTTTTAATTTCAAAATATTTACTAGAAAGTCTTTTTCAAATCAAACCATGTTCTAAACAATTAAAACACTTCTTAATTTTCAATATTCTTGACCAATACATACCAAAAAAATGGACCATTTTGCTTAATACAGAAGTACATGGGACCATACACAAGATAAACATCCTCTTTTTGTAGCAAATTATACTTATATCCCTTGTATTTTTCAGCATAATTTAGCAAACTAAATGGAACAAATTACAAATTTATTCAAATATAAATGGTTGTGTTTACCTTTTGTATAGTACACCTTACCTCCCACTTCAAGATTTCAATAAATTGGACCTTAATTTACTAATTATATAATGTGAATATTGTGGTAATATCCATTAAGCTGGAGAAATTGGACCATGGTTTTGGTTGGAGTAGAAAACAAAGACATTTTTGCTTTCTACGTACGAAATTTACATTATTTGTATTAATTTAAACGTAACATATGAAATTTTATGGAACAAATACTATCTATCTATATACATATATATTTATCCAAATACTTACTAATTACAATCCTTGAAATTTGGGGAGGCCGTTGGCTTTATTTACTAAGTATTCTTTCTCAATCTCTACGCTTCAAACTCAAGCAAAGGAAGGTGGATGAGGTGACGCTTTCCGAAAACGACGTCGCACGTGTTGTCACGCGTTGTAACACGTGTACGCACTAAATCAAAGCAACGCTCGAGTACATTGCACTGTTGTAATATTATTAGTATTATGATAACAGTTATGAGTATTATATAATAATAAATAAATAAACAAATTAGAAAGAAAATAAATTATAATGGAATAGTCTTGTCCGTATGAGAGATGGGGTTTTGTTTTGTTCTTACATTGAATATATTTATATATGGAGAGAGCAGAGAGAGATATGTAGTTCTGCCGCAGCTTGCTGTATATAAACATATATTCTAAACTTGGTTGTTTCTCTAGCTAGCTTGCTACTGCATATAATTCAAGAGTCAAGGCTTAATTTCTCTGCCTGTGACTCTGTTTTGATCTGTATTATACACACACACATATAGTTTATATGGTTAGGGCATAAATTCATCGGAGAAATGGGAAGACAACCGTGCTGCGACAAAGTTGGGTTGAAGAAAGGGCCATGGACTGCTGAGGAAGACAAGAAGCTCATCAACTTCATTCTCACTAATGGCCAATGCTGCTGGAGAGCTGTTCCCAAGCTTGCAGGTCTCAAACAGAGCCTTTAACTTTTAGTGTTCTATCTTGAAATTTGCAAGAATTTTTACAGCAGTTTTGATTCTTCTTTCTTCAATGGATATTACGTTTCTTTCCTTTCGTTCTTTCTCTTTTATGAATTGAAGCAAGTTTTATTTTTCTTCTTTCATTATATTATCGACAACTTTGATTTTGGAAAAGTGGAAAAACAAGTGTTGTCGGAATAATGATGAGGGAGGAATGAATCATTTGTTCAAAAAGGGGAGGCGTGAACAAGAAAAGCTGACCACTTGTTATTTTTTCTCATTTTAATCCAGAACAAAGTTAACTACAAGTCTGCAGAAATAATCTCTTAAATTCTTTAAACTGAACATACCAATGGATAATTTGCAGGATTGTTAAGATGTGGGAAGAGCTGCAGACTTAGATGGACAAACTATCTGAGGCCCGATTTAAAAAGAGGTCTTCTTTCAGAATATGAAGAGAAAATGGTCATTGATCTCCATGCTCAACTCGGCAACAGGTTCAGTAGTATTCTTCCATCTCAAATTTTTCTTGCCTTTTTGATCTATTCTGAGAGATGGGTTTCTGTTTTTTTTTTTTTTTTTCCATTTTTTCTATCAAATTCCACAGTATTTTGTGAAGGTTTTCTTCAACGTTACCGCGTGGTTCCTTACCAACTCAGTGTTAAAAATGACAAAAACAAGTAAATTGTTTCAAAGGTTGCAAGTTGAAGTTTTCAAAATAAAGATTAGATGAAGTTATTACATTTTCCGGAACCAATACCTTTCAGGATTGAAGAAAGAGTGCATGCACTCTGCCATGTTTTCTTTAATAATTAGTAACTTATAGTCGTCATTTTCCACGAGCCATTACTTTTTTCGCTGAGATTCATTGGTCCTCCTCCAAAATAAAGCCTCGTGCAAACTTTGTCCTAATTACACCACAATTTTCTTAATTTTCTAGCTTTGAAAAACTTTTTCTGACATGGACTTTTCTAAACTTCTAGTGCCCGTATATTATAAGAAATAAAATTTTCCAAAAATGCACCTTATATTTATATTAATTATACATTTTTACTCAAGTCTAAAGCCTTTTTTTTTTTTTTGGCTCATTTGCAGGTGGTCCAAGATTGCTTCTCATCTTCCTGGAAGAACTGATAATGAAATCAAGAACCATTGGAACACCCACATCAAGAAGAAACTACGAAAAATGGGGATCGATCCTGTGACTCACAAGCCACTTTCTACTGTTGAACAACCCCAAAAACAACCACCACAAATGCAGAGTCAACAAGAACAACAACAACCACAAGAAAGTTGTTTGATGATCAATGCTGTATTGCCTGAAATAGACCAGAACAAGGAGCCTGAGGCATCAATACAGTCATCCATTACTGAAGCCAAAGAGGAAGATAAAAGCATGACAAGCTCATTTGACACAACAATGGAGATTTTGAACAACAGTTTTTGCACAGATGATGTTCCTTTGATCGAACCACATGAGATTTTAGTCCCTTGTTTACCAACAACTTCTTCTACCTCATCATCTTCTTGTTCATATAATTCTTCAGAGAATTCATCCAAGTTCCTGGAAGAATGGCAGTTTCCAGATTATTTTGAATGGCCTGCTTGTGATTATGGCAATGACAACAACAAATACATTAATAATATTGGATTATGGGAGGAGGATTTCAGCAGTTGGGATTTGTTAATCAATGATGACGACGGTGACAGAAAGTTAGCTTTTGTTGATTCTCCTTTCAGTCAGTGACCAAGAATGGATTCGGATCAAGATTCTTGGAAATTCGGGCACTAGTGATTTGAAAATTTTCATGTGCCTTAGTTGTCACACAAGAGAAAATAATAAATCGAAAATCCGGGAAAATCCCATCTTTTTAGCTTTTTCCTTCCTTTTCCGTTATTACTCTAAAAAGAAGAAGAAAAATAAAAGTTTTGGTACATGAGGTTTCATGGATTGTCAATTCAATATGTTATGGCTCCATTTGTTCTCTTTCAATAAAAAAAGGGATTTGTAAAGTAGCCCCTTCAGTTATTTTTACCTGCCTCACCGTAGTCATTACCATGCTTTATTATATTGAATTACAAATTGCTCTCCCTGGTTCAGACTTCAGAGTATTAAATTTTAACTACCAAAGATTTGTAAGTATAGTTAGTCCAAGTCTCCAAGTAATGTGATGGAATCGACAATTTTGCTACACATTTTTTTAGTAAATTAATTTGGAAACACATACTGCGGATAGAGATTTCGAATCCTATAAATTAACCTATTTTATCTTACAATTTGTCAAATTTATTATAATGTTTGGGAAGTCTAAGTAATTATTATTACATATTGAATTAAACTAACCTTATAATTGATGAGAGTTTGAATTGAAATGAAGTTCCACTTCACTTTGATAGCTAGCAACATAATTTTCTGCCATACCACATCATCTTTGTATAGGAATGGCTTGTCATATTACCAAACAAAATTTATGAAGTTGAACTGTATTATCCTTTAATATTATCAGTCTTCTTAGATTTTTTTTATTTTTTTTAATAAATAAAAATATCTTAAAATATAAATCAAATTTCACCCTATTGATTCAAATTTTAATAAAATTATATTTAAATTAAAAATTATATATTAATTATATATGTTAAATGTAATTTTAACTATTAAGAATATATTGATCTAATAGTTATATTTAATCACTAGTTAAGTTTGCACATGCATATAGTAATTATAAAAGTTTAATTAATTTGTAATTAATTACTTTTGCACATGACTTGCCTTTACTTGGCAAGCATCACATAGATTGCTTTGTCTTGCAAGTTAAAACCGTAGGCTGCGAGAAACAATGACATTGTTCCAACCGTATATTATGGTGTTCAAACTTTATCTTATATGGAAAATGCTTCAAATTTCTCTAAAATTTTGACTAGAAACTAAGTCAAGGATACAAACAAATTTCAATATGATTCATGCCTACGATTACGTGCTAAGGCAAACCGTTCTCCGAGGAGTGAGCTTCCTGGCAGGACCTTTAAGGTCGTCTTTGCCGTAGACTTGCAAGCAAATCTCTTAAAGATCATTGACTTGAAAACCTATTATCTTAACATTTTTTTTACCTTGAAATTAAGATCTCTATACATTTTAAGAATACTAAACTAAACACATTCTTTAAAAATTAAAGTAATCCTTCAACAATTCATTCACGCATCAACACATAGATGTAATTTCTCCATCATTGATTTTAATTAGCATACGTTACCGAAGGTAAAGTAATTTTGAATCTTCAAACCGTCATGAAATTTATGTTTCTCCGACACAGTTTTATAAAACATTTTCCGAATTAAAGAAGCTTAAAATAATACTACTATTGCATGGTCACTTCATTTTCATGACTAGCAAGATAGGTTAAATTAAAATATGGACAAAAGTGTGGGACTTGTACCATCATTTGACGACTTGAAACGCGTTTTAGACAATCACTAGTGCATTAAAATACAAGATTGACTAATAGTTTGTTTTAGTGCAATCATTCAAAGAAAGTAAATGTTTGAATTCAAATATGCCATACTTACAAAATGTGAAAACGAGAATGTGATTTGCCAGCTTTTTTTGGGACGATTCATGAATCTCTTGCGAATCTTTTTTGGGTATCAAATTAGTTGAATGCATTCACACTCTTTTTGGACAAAACTCAAAAGTTTCGTGTCTTGTTTCCCCAAAACAAACTATTAACAAATTTAGGATAAATCAATTTCTTTGTTTTTGATCACTTCCATGTGTACTTTCTATATATATTTATATAGATCATCACACGGAATTGGCATCTTAGGAAATATTTATAATTTTTTTTTAATTTTTTTATTTTATAAATATTATAAATATAATTAACAATAATTTATTCTTAACAAAAAAAAACACATTTAGAAATAATATAATTATTTTATCAAAATTTATTTTATTTATGATAACATGGTATAACTAACATGATACGGTTATTTTTGGCGGCTCATAATGGCAACTCTAGGTCTTAACCCCTCACAATTTTGATTTTAATATTTAGGATTTCAGGTTTTAAGTTGAAAAGGCTATACGCGAGAGTTGAATGCTCATAAGAAACATTTTGAGCTCACTCTTAAGTAATATAAAATTTTACAATTCATCCTATTTATGAGGTCCAACATTATAATTGGTATATTTTTAATTTGACAAATTGGTCTAATATCATTTGTGATGACTTGAGTTCAATTAGTACAATATGTATCCTTTTAACAGTTCAAAGTAGTACAATAAATATAGTCTTGTCCTCTTATAGTTTTATTTTTAATAATCAAAATTTCAAACTCTGAGTCTAAAAAATCTCATTCCAGACTTATTCTCAAATAATATAGAATTTTATTATTTACTGTTGTTTATGAACTAAGAATCGTAATATTTGATTTCTAAACATACCTTTAATCATCTTTTAAAACTAAAGGTGTGATTAAAACTAATTTTGACATCATTGACAATGTTTTTAAATATTTAATTGAGTTTGATTTTGATTGAAGAAATAAAAATGTTATTTGGTAAAGAAAATATTTGTTTGGAGAATTTAATCTATACCTAGTGTAGGATGAAATCACTAATTATTAATGTATGAATAAATAATGAATAGTAACTATAATTTCATATGTAATCAAAATTTCAATATGAAGTAGTAAGTTTCATTTCTTGTATTACATGACAATATTAGTATTAGTAGCCTTTCATCTTTCTTTATATAATAAAACTTCTTTATAGTTATAATATTAAGATTAAACTAATTTTATTATTATAAAAATATTATAATTTAATAGAAATCATATAAAGATAAAGTACATACTATATTTATAATTAATTAATAAAATATGTCCAATCCAATGTATAGACATTGATAAAAGTGTTAGGTGTAGTTTCCAAAATATAATAGATACATATGTAGTGTCAAAAAAATACAGAATGATTTTAAAAGTTTAGATATTTTCATTCTCTTTAATATTTTTCTTTCAATGTAAATTCTATAAATATTATGTACAACAAAACCAATGCAATCTTCACCCAAATCAAATGATATATTTCTTTCTTTCTAGAGCAAATTAACTATGTCATCAAAGTTAATACAGGAACTCAATTAACAAAAATATAAAAAATTTTGTACTAAGAATTGTAAATATATTTAAAAAATTAGAAATATTTTAATTTTAACAAAAATATATATCAATTATTATATATTAACAAATTTAAAAATGTGGTAACAATTATAAAAAAAAATAAATAAATTATTATCTTAAATAATTTTAAAAAATAATTTTATTTCATCTTTCTCTTTCTTCAAACAAAATATATTATATATATTTTATAATATATAAATAATTATTATTATGCGAAAATAAGTAAGCTATTGTCACATCCCGTGCAGCGTATGACATGACGCGGAGTTAACAAGGTGAAAGCGCACGGACTCGCCGACAAACGCGTGGAATAGAAGACACGGAGAGGTTGATATGTGAGTGCACGACAGCTTTTACTGAATCAATTTTAACTAAATACAGATGTCACCATCGCATGAGTTCAGCCGCCCAGAGTCAACGCACTTTGTTATGCTTAGTACAAAATTCACACGGCATCGTAACTCTGTTTAAACGCATCAAAATCACCCTTATTTATAATTTTTATTTTATTCATTTAATAGAATAAAATTTTAAAGTAAAAAAAATATTATATATATATATATATATAATTCCTTTAATTAACCTAAAATTATGTTTCATCAATTCAAAAATATTGATGACAAATATTAGGCTGAATTTTATTTATATAATGTATACATTTACTAAATTTTGTTTAAACCAAATTAATATGAATATTTAAAAATTTAAGTTCTATTTAAATATAATGTAGTTTAAATATTATTTTATTTTATTTTTTATTTTGATATTTCAATTTTAAGTTTGAGTAAATCTTTGTATAATTAATAGGGTAATAACAACTCTTTAATTTATTTAGAATATTACTATTTTTATTTATTTAATTAATTTTTAAAGTTTGAGAAGTAAAATATTTGATAAATATTTACTATTATTTCAAAAATTAACAGCCAATAGTTGTTTATATACAATAAATAAATCAATAGTCATTTTTATTCAACAACTAATATTGATTATTTATTTCCTAACTTATACCTAATTGTTAATGAGTTTACTTTGATTAGATTCAGTTTTCAATTAGAATATGTCGGTAATATCAGACTTTGGATTTGCCATTGTTTGGTGAACCTATCATTGAATTGTAATGAAAGGAGGTATTTGATGCTTTTTGACTATTTGTTTAACTGATATGCAACGAATGAGGTGTTAAGCATGGAAAATTTTAGGAGGATTAGGTTAACATTTGTCATCTGATTTTGGCAACTGAAATTGGAAGCTGTTAGTACCTCTTTTAAATTCTTTGCAATTGAGGCTAGCTTTCCAAATTGAAAGAAACTGACAACGAATAGAGGATATAAAAAGGGTACAATACTGATTTTAGTTTCAATTACCATTTGAATTTGATTCGGGTTATTAGATTCGTATACAATTTTTATAGCATTTTTAGTATTAGTAATTTATTTTAAGTGTATAATTTTAATTTTATATTCATTTGTTGAATTATTGTTATATATTTAATAGCATAGTTTTCTAGTCTTTGATTTAGTATTTATTATTGTCAAAATAATATTTAAAAGTGGTCTTAAAAAATCATAGAAATTGACGGAAATTTAATTCTTGCTACTGCATGTTAAAATGGGTGTTTATTAAAATTTTAACACATGCACAAGAATTTTTTAAACTACTATATGATGATTCAATTAATTGTTATTAAACCAAATCTAAATATATTATATAAAAGAATTTATTTTGCATAATTTTAACGGTAGAATTTCATTAGCATGTTGTGATTTTTATCTTACAATAAAAGTCCACAAATATTAAAATTTGAGCGACAACTTTGAGAATAATAATTTAAAAGTATGTTAGCAATTAGTCCACCTTTACTTTTTAAATTCCAAGTGATGTATAGGTATGATAATCAAGAAGATGAGTATTTTTTTCAGCTAGAGGGTTCGTTGTCTTATATACTTTTGTAGACATGAGAACACAAGTTGTACATTTATATTTTAATACAGAGAGGAAGAAATCGAAATTGAAATTGAAAATTCTTCTCAAAGTAGTTAAAGTTTTATTTGTGGGAATTTCATTTGAGTTGAGTTTAGTGATCGGTGCAGAGGAAATTCTCCAAATTTTTGTTATCAAATTAGGGGGCGCTTCTGAGATATTTGCAAGTGTAAATTTTTATGCTAAGGATTAAGTCTCCAAAAACATCAAATTTTACCATCTTTTACGTCAGCATTACATGCATAACTCCAATTTAATGGAAATTTTTTACCACTAAGATTTTGTCAAAGACTGGGTAGGTAAAAAGTATATGTAAGTTAGCAAATTGAATGAAAAAGAATGCAAGCTTATTTGTCATTCAACGACATATTTATGAAATGATTGATGGAAATTTTTATCAAACTTTGACCCGTAATTAATTATACCAAAATCAGCACTTGTCCATTGATTTTACTTTTATCCTTGTGTTGATTACATTTTTCATTAGTAATCAATGAAAAATATTGAAAAATAACATTTTTTAAAATTAAAATACAACTTAAAATTAATTTATCTGTATTTATAATACTGATTTTTTACTTTTAAATTTTTAATTATATCATGTCATTTTGTATATCATTTTATACACATAGCATATTCATATCGGATAATGATCAATCTTAAACTATCAAGTTCCTTAAGATGGTAATTACTATTGAAGCATGTGGTTATCAGGTTATGCTGATGAAGATATATTAAAGGAAAAATGAAAGCAAATAATATTAAAGAAAGAAAGGAAACCTATTAAAAAAAACAAATATTCATGCTACTACATAAAATTCTTTTATAGGTATATATACACATGTATGTATGTATGTATGTATGTATGTATGTATGTATGTATATCGAGCATTAAACAAAGTTGAGGCTATGAAGTGCCAATAAAAATAATTCACAAGTGAAAAAGTGGGATGTTCTGTTAGCAATGATTGCCACCACAAAAAGATCTTCAAAATTTGGACAAATAGAAAGAAACAAATCAAAAAGATTGGTGGAAGCAAGAGTGAATAACTAAAAGACATGGAAGAAAATGATAAAAATTAAGAGGATGAAGCCATTTGGGTAGCATTATTATTTGATGAAGTTGGGGCCAGATCACGTACTTTTTGGTTAAGGTGGGAACCAAAGAAGCTCGCGAATTCTTTAAAGGGGAAGAGGAAACAAATGATTTTTCAGCGAACCTTTTCACTTTTAAATTTTTTAATCGTCATCAGAAGAAGAAAACGAAGAAGCTAGCAGAATTGGGTTGTTTCACTGGGGCGGTCGACGAATCATAGGGCGGCCAGTCGCCCCATGCGCACCGATTCCATTGGCAATTTTAGTGGAATTTGGGGCCCTCTAGCTGCATACACACAGCACAAACATAACACTAACACAAATCAAGAACATGATGATTAAGAATAGATTGACCCCATCCTCCTACGAGTTGCATGTTCATACTTCTCTTTGGGGTTTCTAGTTTAACCACTTATAACTTGACATGTCATCATATTCGCTATGCTTTTGCCACCAACCCTAACGAAAAAGTCCACTAGCTTTGGCTCTATTGTCCTTTCTCTCTATAATATGCACGATATCGATGACTCAAGCAACCGACTCATCCAACGTAATCATGCATAGTAATATATATTAACAAAAAAGAGTGGATAATGTTAGTTAATCCTTTTAATCTTTAAGAAATGAAAAGTAAAACACGGGCAATATTTTCAAAACCCATCACAAATATTTCCTTAAATTTTGTTTAGCAATTATCATGAGATGGATAGAATTATGCAATTAGGTCCACTCTCAAATGTGCATGTGTACATTGCAATATGTGGACTAGGGTTGTAGTTCATGGGTTCCAGAAGTAAAGTGGAACAATAACTGGAGTACATTACTTCTCGTATGAATGATAATCATGTTCTATGTGATCAAGTCATCAATTGATTAAATTTAATTTCTTGCACGATAAAATAATTTTCAAAGGATATATAATTATTATTATTATTAATGTCCATCACTTTCGTTCATCACTTTCGTTCATGATGGTATATAGATATCGGAAGCTTTTGCCTTTGATTCTCTTCAAGGCTAATGCCCTATCCACTTTTATACAAACCTTATCTTCTGCTGAGCACACTTGTATATGCTTCTATAATATTCCTCAATGTGTCATTTTGGCTCTTTGGGGTCAAAAAAATATACGAAGAAAGTATTTGAAAAGCTAGATGGAACATTAGGTTTTCGAGGATACAGAGAGAAAGAGAGATTGATTATTTTGATTCGCTTTAATAAATAAAGTAAGATATGGAGCAGTAGCATTAAGACACAGAACCCTAAGCATGCAATTTTGGCTTTACTTAGTCTTTTAGAATTTAAGATGATAATCAATTCGATTTTGGCGGCAGGCCACTTGTATCAATCCTCTTTAAAGACAGCAATTTTATATTTCATGTTCTTTTCTGTTTGCCAGTTGGTATTTATTTTAGGTTTTGTTAGGCTGAGTTGTGAACCACCACACTACATCTTTCCAAAACTGAAACTACTGGGTGGGTTCTTTTATTTTTATTGAAATTAATGGGAAAACTTATTTGGATAATTTTCTTCATTATCATCATTGCTGCACCAAAAACATTAATTTTTGAAAAAAAAAATGCTCATCAATTTATATGTGGGTATACATTCACACATTCGTCATAAATATTTTTAAGATAATCAATTAAATAATTTAAAACTCTTATATTTTCGTCCAATTTAAAATATAAGATTAAAAAAAAAATAAGGCACACAAAATAATGTTATGCACAAGTTATTATTAAACTCTTAATTAACTAATTAGTATATCGAATTTAATTTATACCCTCTACAAAATACAAAAAAAAAAGTATTTAAAATACAATGTTTATTTATTTTTATAATTATCTTAGAACATGTTTATATCAATAAGATTAGGGTTAAAAAATTGAGTAGAAGTATTACATATAAATGATGTCAGTTATAACATCATCAACACTATTTATTTTTCTTTATTTATTTATTATTATTATTATTATGATAAAAATTGTCGGATCACTCCATTTTGGGGACACTTTTTGACAGATTCCTGTAACTTCTGTTGGTTGCTTTAATTTTAATGGATCTAACACTTGGGACAATCTTATGGGACTCACTTTTTTGAAGAAGAAAGCCAATGTATAATTGCATTGCATTGCGTTGATGTCAAACTTCATCTTGTGAAACATGAAATTCGAGAAACTCCGAGCTCTCAAAGCAATTACCTTAGACTTTGAAAGACACACGAGAAAGAGAAACACTAACCATTTGTTTTGACTTGTGTGAAAAAGGCTTAAAGCATATTGTAACGCAAGAGCATCTTCCCTTGTCCGACGGTGTTGTGAGTGCGTCGACGCGTGGGCTGTTAGAATAGGCAGAGTACAGCAGGAGCCTCGTTCCCTGTTCAATACTCTTGGAAATGGAAACCCATGATTCTGATGTGAACAAATTCATGTCATGTCATGTCATGTCATGTCTTCAATTGTATTGGTCCGTATCCAATGTCGTTGGACAAACCACCTTGTCGTATTCTTCATTCTTATTGCCATTAGCCCAACATAATCTCTTCTCTAGGAACTATCTCATTGGTTTACTATTCTAGTTCTTCATTTCTCTTTACCTCTATTCCAATATGTTCATGCTATTTTCTCTTATTGGGTAACAAAGATTATTGCGTTGATGGAGCTTTTGATTCTCTAGGTTCTGAAGATGAACCACGATCTAAATGAAAATTGTTAGGCCATTGTAATTTGAGTTTTGCATGTAAACGAATACCATTGCTGCTTTTGATTTATTATTGGAATAACTTATCTAATAAAGTGGAAATAATCACTGTAAATGGTGTAGCAAGTTGTTATTCCCAAGCTAAATTTTAAAGCAGTCCGTAGTGTTATAAGACATCATTCTTCCTTTCGCTGAAACGATGAATAATGAAAATGATGATCAGGCAGCAAAGCAACTCTTTAAAGCTAACAACAAAACAGTAAACATTTACATTTAATAAAAATTCAACACTCAAGATGAAATAATGCAATGTAAAACAATTACTTTGTTTTGTTGTTGAACTAATCAAGTGTCCAAAGCTGTTTTATTGTTGCTGCAAAATCGGTCACTCTCCCTAATATACACTAGCACCCCCCTGCAAACTGATGGGAAGAATATAGATCATCAGTTTGGATCTCAGGAACTGAAACCGTGAGGCTGCGTCCTTTGGTGAACATATGTGAGAGACTTGAACATCTTTGTTTACAACTTTTTCTCGAACAAAATGTTAATCCACTTCAATATGCTTTGTTACCAGAGTACTGGGCACTTAGAAAGAACAATCCCCAATTCTTTAAGGACTTTGTACAGCTCTAAAACGTGTTCTTTGTTATCATAAAGGGACGGTTGACTATGGTCTTTATTACTCTCCTTCATCCATTGATTTACATGCTTACCGTGACGCAGATTGGGCAGACAACCCAGATGCAGATGCAATAGCAGTGATGGCATTTTTCTAGGCAAAAACTTGGTTTCATAGTCTAAAAGCATTCAGTGAAATGGGGCAATGTATCATCTGTAAACCGTATGCAGTTAAGACACAAAATTCTGTTGATTGCTTCACCAACATCGATATTTACAAAATTCAGTTGCAAACTAAATTCTAATTATGGTTCCAACTTAATTTCTGCGCTGTCAGCGCCCTTATATTTGACTACATTGTCTGGAACATTGGTTGAAACAATAGTATCGCCATTATAACCATCAACTATGAACTTACCTATTTTCAAATTTTGATCTCAACTCCAAGGCGTCCTTCTCATTCTTCCTGCCGTGAAGAACTCTATCACAGTAGTTCAGCAGTGTTCCCACGCCCATATTTGGAACCCAAACAAATTCCATTATTACTTTAGCATTGCCTTCAGTTAAGTACTCTCCAACCTTAAATAGAAAAATTCACAGGCATAAGATGGATTATAAACAAACTAATAAAGATATATCTTTGACAAAAGAAGACAATATTTGTAAAATAATAAAATTCAACCAAAAGTCTGCTTTCCAGAGACTGCTAAACGAAAACTTTCTTGTCTTTAAGATAACAAACATAAGAGGAAAAAAAGGACAAATAACTATGCAACAAACGAGTAGAAATGCATTTCAAATTGTTTTCATTGAAAACAAGCCACCTCCCCAGCAGGCTCATATTGATGATCTTAGCTTTTTCTAACAACCATTAATCAAAAAACGAGACTGTCAAACGTAACTGCTAATGAAGTTGATGTCTCTAGACATAAAAAAGGAACTGTTATATCAACTGATAGTACAATCTTTAGCTAAAACCAAATATTACTTTCAACCAAAATCCCAAATAAGGCACAGTAATACCATAATCAGATTTTATTTAACAAAAACTATCTTCAACGCAATCATATATTATTGCACAATCATTAGCTAAAATTCTAACTCACAGTAAAACAAACAATAGTATTTTTTGTTAAATGCTCTACTTCTAGAAACTACTAGTAAAAACACTACTTATAAAAGCTCTACGTGAAAATGCCAGTGATAAACCTTTTTAGAAAGATTTCAACCTATGACAAAAGAACACAATGCCTTAAGATAAGTGCCAGTTTTTTCACCGCTGGATCTCCAGCTTATCTACAGTGAAAATGGAAAATTAATGCATCTCAGAACACCCAGTACTAGTGGGGCTTTTGAATTGCATGGAAGTCATTGCATATGACATTTGTCATTCGATCACCAAACCAATGAATTATAAGATCCAAGTCTTGTTAGTCAATGTGAAATGAGCTCAAACTAGCAATTTTCTCCATAATTCTCGAAAGGTCATAAGTATACTAAGAAGTTTCACATAGATCATCGCCTTCGATATGGCAAAGAGTGCTCACTGGACTCCCTCTAAGCATTCAATGATTATTAGCGTCCATTCCATTCCCTATATTACCGAAATTTAAGAAAAATCACAAGCAAAGAGCTTTCATTTTACTGCCTATCAAAATAGATGCTTATTACAAGAACAAAGCATGTCATCACCTTTAAGATTGGATGATGGCAAGAGTCAGTCAGCAACTTCCATCAAAAAGCCATGTAACTACTGAACATTCAACAAAAAATGACTGGCATAAAAATCAGAATTCTTCTGTGTACTGGAGCGAATTCAACTTGCACAATTAGACACAGCATTCAGTAGCATGACCATACATACCTCAAGACAACATTCAGTGTGATGGAAATTTTATTAACAGAAAAATGGAAATAAATGGAAAATTTCAAAGAAGCAAAACCTATCACAACTGCAAATCAAGTTTGAACAAATGATTGGCAGACCATTGGTGAATTTAGACCACTAAAATCCTAGTTGTTACTTGGCTTGTCAACTGATTCATCAACTTAACATGCATTATTTTCTTTCAATCCAGTGTAATTTTCACTGGATAGCTTACGTTAGATAGATTCATATGCTTTTACACTGAAACCACAAGATCGAAAAAGAACCATTTAAGAAAAATAAAACAGTGCAATGAAGATCATGATCAAAGATTTTGCCAACCTCTGACATCACAGCCTTGAGCTCAGTAAAGCTATCCTCTTTGAATGCTTCATCTAGCACCTCCTCACTCTCCATCTCCCCATGAAGCTTACTTTTATCAACAGATACTCCTTGTTCAGGCAAAACCTGCCCATTGACATTTTAGAGGAAACTTCACCCATATGTCATCATCAATGAAACAAGTGAAATGCAAAATGTACCTTGAGAAGTCCAGGAGCATCTTCTTCAAGTGCTGTTTCAACCAAATCCCTGCAATAAGTTTCGACAAAAATAGATACTCAGAAGAGAAAGATTCATAAATTTTAATACATGTTGACATTAAATGAAACAGATATTATGTGACGGTCTTCTTCCTTTTCTGGGGTTATTACGTGCACATTCAGGGACTATAGCAGTTATAATCAAATAAACAACATTACTGGAAAAATTCAATTCAGAATTGCCCCCCAACGTCCTCAGTTTCATTCGATCTTGCAGTCACACATAATCTACCTCATCTCCATAAAGTTCATTGGGAATTTCCATTTCACTCTTCGCTTGCGCTTTAAAGGAAACATTACTTGAAGCATTATTACTGAGTAGATCAACCCATTATTTTCCACTGGTTCAACCTTGACTTTGACAAAGGTCTGCAGCATCTGAACATGCATACTACCACTTCCAGGCTGTGCATCACTCTGTCTATCACATGTATTGAAATTGAACTCTGCATACGCTCTCTCAGGTGAACACACAGTATCACATTTTCCCATATTCTTTCTTGATTGAGGCACTTCAGGCACTGTGCCCTTACCAGGTATTTCAGTAACAGCATTCAAAATGGGGGAATGTCAAACAAAATTGTAGACAGATTGGCCAGTGTTCAGATCTCTTTCAACAAATAGATAATATAAGTTCTGGTTCGGTTTTATTTATCACCTCACCCTTTCATAACTCAACAAAAATATCTTTTGCATGACCCACCAAATGATGTGCTCTCTCTCAGCCAATAAGACTCTCAGAACATTTTTATTCTCTAAAAGACTTTTCAAAATTTTATGATAAAACTATTCTTTGTTCTCTTGTGTAGGATTTAGTAGCAGAATTATAACTAAAATTCTCAAAATCACCAATTCCTGAAATATGAAAACCAAGACACCTTTCTCAACATTCATCTAGCATGCGCATAGTCTTATGTATCCTACTTAACAAATTCAATACTTTCAAGTTCCAATGACATATCACCAAAATGTATAACCTAGAAAATCTCTAAGCACAACAACATTTGGAAAAAAAGATTCCTATCCCAATTAATTTTTATCTATCTATTTATATGCATTGCATTTTCTTCGAAATAAACCCCAACATCAAGTAACAAAACAACCAATCAGATAGTGCGCCAGTAAACCAAAGCAAAATTATACACCATCTAAAACTTGGACTTATGGTTCAAGTTTAAGTAATTTAGAATACAAAAAAAAAAAAAAACTTCACAAAAAAAAAAAAAGCAATAAATTACTTCGCAAGGAGACCTGCCAAAGGGCAAAACTTACCTTATAACTCCCAAACAGAAAAACTTATAAATTAGAGAGAAAATAAATTGAACAGCAAACAAATAAACCGAAAAGGACAGAGCTTGCATTGATGTTCTTTACTTGCGAGCAGCCATTTTCACCTTGAAATCAATGGAACATGATCAAACTCAAAGAATACACCCCTCGATTCGGCGGAAATTACATCCGAACCACACAACCAAGTCATGTTTAATTTTCTGGTGTGAAGTAGCATTCAGTTTCGAGACTATAGCTTCTGCCAGTATTATCATAATACTGAAAAATCCAAGGCTACTGAATCGTGCAGTCGACGACTCCAGAGAAAGAAAGAATCAGAAAGCTTTAGAAGCAGAGTTTCTCTGCGGAGAGCGATAATGTTTTATTAGTACGGCGCAAGGAGAGAACTATGTAGCATCGTCGATTTTCATTGATTGGGTGGGGTGCAAGAAGTGTGTGAATCATCCGGTACAGGCCGTTGTTGACCAGTTGACACGTCCGGCCCAACTCCAATATTCTCAGTCCAGAAAAAATATTAATGAGTAATAAATATTATTTATACAATATTTTGAATTACTGTATATTATTTTATTATTTTTTAAAATAAATATAAAAAAATTATTTTATTTATCTAATAAATTCTATCGTATAATTAATATAATATATTTATTAATTAATATTTTATATTATTATTAATAATTAATTAATTAATATTTAACTTTTTAAAAATTTTAATATTATTTTTTATTTTGAGTTGATTTTACTAAATGCTGATTCGTAAGTTATATTAGACTTGGCACTCTATTTTTTAGTTTTTAGCACCTTTGTTTTATGTATATAAAATTTAAAAT
>CP135533.1:8279553-8474388 GCA_032402905.1 Khaya senegalensis | reverse complement strand
CTTTTTTCAAGGGTTTCCAGATTGCCTAAATTTTCAGAGCTAAGCTTTTTTTGTTTCATTGATCAAACTACTGATAGTTACCATCACAACTAAATACAGCTAATGAGAGAAAGCAGCTCTGAAACCGTAACAACTCCTCCGACAGTACAGAAAATTGAGAGGTTGAAGACCATTGAAAAAGAACACAAAGATGCATTGGAAAGAGCTGTAAGTTTGAATATACCACACGCTGTAGCCAACCCGGAGGAGCAACCCAAAGAGGATGAGGCAGAGCCTTCCCATGGTGAGAAGGAAAATGCATCAGAAACTAAGTCAAAGTCCAGAGGTGGAAGCAGTAGCTGGGATCAAGTGATTGAGAGGCTATTCAAGAAGAGTGAATCCGGAGAACTCGTTTTAAACAAAGAAGCCGATGCTCCCACTCCTACTCCCAAAGAATAATATATTTTGTTCTTTCATTTCTCCATATTCTTTTGTGAATGTATGCATGCATTTTGAGTATGATCGATCCCAGCTCCTATCTTTCTTGCTTATTATTAAGAGTTTGTACATTATCTCGTGTAAAATAATTGCAGACTGACTTGCTTGCAACCCCAGGCTTGTCATCCAAAAGGGAAATACCGACGTTGATTATAGAGAAAAGGTTGGTGAGTGTAGAGTCTTCAATTTTTGCATAATTGTTTTCCCCTGGACACTGCAAAATACTGGTGGAATTTTATTGCTTGGAAGAAGAATGGTGTGCCAGCTAAAGTTTCAACTACTGTTTTAATCTGAGTACGCCCAACTATTTTTACCACAGGCACCGAGGATGGTTGTCCATACGCAGAGCACCCCCAGGGCTGCCGCCTGGCCTGATTTCTCAACATCAATTATTTGTGCAGTGCTTTACACCCTTTCGTCATCGTGATGTTAGTTACCCTTCAGTCAAATATGTTTATTATATGATACATCTGTGTTTATTATGATGTTACTAACAAGTTCCACTGTTTTTCTCGGTTGATTTTCTCTCCCCTCTTTGTCAACAAATTAAAATCTTCTGTTTCTATTCAGTACATTATGCACCCTGGTGAGATATAAGCATTCACCAGTAAAATCATATCATTCTTATATTAATAATAATCATAATAGTATTTAAGATAGGTGAGAATTATGTGCATAACTTGGTACTATTAGCCATTACAGGAAGCAGCCCCATGAAGCAATTTCTCGAAAAATACATTTCACATAGACACTTAAAAGATGAAAATAGCCTGGCCTACAAAATTAGAATCCATCCTAAACCCAACTCCACCATAATTGAAGATACAAAAGGAGAAGACAAAAATGCAGGACATATAAATTCCAGATTTTTTTTTTTTTTAAAAAAAAAAAGCTACCATAAAACATGCAACAGCTTCGTTTACACCACCATGCCTGCAGATCTAATTGTGAGAGAACACATGCCCACAATTATAGCAAAAACAGAATGGGAAAAGTCACCACCCCAGTTACAAGCATTTTATACAGCTGACTTGCTAACACAAACTAAAATACTAACTCAGCTCACACAGTTGAAAGTCCACTAAGTCTGCATGGCTTCCGCATGATATTTATCCAGTTCTTTGTCAAGGTCATTTGCTGACTTCTCAACAGGCTTCTTCTTCCCCTGGATGAAGCCACGTCCATGGCCCTGGAGCTGACCACGGCCTCGACCCTGGAGCTGACCATGGCCTTGACCCTGGAGCTGACCACGACCTCGCCCTTGACCTCGACCCTGGCCCCAACCTTGGCCCCGCACACGACCGCGGCCTTGGCTATTCCTCATACCTCCACGACGGTTCTGACTGCAGCAAGATCCAGTAGTAGATGAATTAAACATTAATATCATACACAAGTCAAAAACAAAATTTGCATTAAAATGGCAGTTATCTGGCAAGAGTATTAATGCACTAAAAGACATGATGCTGCCAATCTCAGAAATGACACTTATTAATGTCTTAATTCAAAAATCATTTCACTAATGACTTCAAATATCAAACACAAAATGGACATATACATGTATAAACTCATAATTGTTTATGCAGGAGCCACAGCATGCTTGTGCAAAAGCTACATTGTTACATCTAGTCGTGCTCATCCTATTGTAAATAAAACATAGCAAAAACAGTAGATTAAACAGTGACCAATGTTGAACTTCTCACACAACTAATCTCTAGCAAAAAACAGGAATGTAGAATTAAAGAAAAAAAGGTATCCCATAGTAGTCAACTTCTGTCAGTGAACAAAGATACCAAGACCTGAAGTCCAACCACCATGTTATCATTGGTAAGAGGAAGCCAGATTAGGCCTATGGTCCAGTTAAAGCTCATTTTTGCTCTAAAAATAACTTAGAACAAGCCATATCAAAGCAAACAAGAGCCAAGTTATCTAAGCACAGCCAAATTTGTATGAACAAGAAAAAGCTAACCTTGCTCAAACTTTAAAAAAAAAAAAAGCTTTAGAAATAGCAAACTTTTGGCAAATAACAGATTAAAAAGCTCCACAATTTTTCCCCCGTACAGAGAATTGTCTTGGAAAATACAAACAAGCAAATGTGCAGAAATAATTATTCCATACATGCGCAACACAATCTAGACCAACAGATATGACCGAAACAAAATTTTTGACCAAAACATGGCTTCGATGAACTGTGAACCATGAAAATGATTAATAGGAGGAAACTTGTAAGCAACTTGAAGGCAAGTTGCAGTAACTGCAACAAAAACTCACCCAGAACCACGATTAATTGCAGCAGAGCCTCCTGCTTGACCTGGTCCCAACCTGCATGACATCACCATCAGTGAAGTTCACACAAAAATGTTAAATTATAATAAACTAATAAAGCTGGCAACACATCAATTTGAAATTTAAGTAGGTGCTCCCAGCGATAACCATCTAAACAACAAAGCACCTCATTTGCAGATTGGCCTTCTATGTAGATGTAAATTATGAGTTAAAAAAACAAAGAAAAGAAAAACTAGAGCAATATTACTTCTTTAAGTCAGAATATAAAAAGCAAATTTCAACAATTCATATAATTCCTGCTAGGAGCAATAATTTTTTACTTCTAAACATGGTCTTTGGATAACGTGCCACATTTACATCTAGGACAATGAAACATCAAACATTTTAGATAAAACTAAAATAATCATGCCTGGTAAAACTATATATTTGTCAATGAAATCAAATTAAATTAATTAAACAATATTGCTATAGCCATTGATAGCATTCATAAATCCTACAATTATAGCAACATGGTTGCTACGGACATGCAGTCACCTACAGCAACCGCTAACTAGAAGAGGTAGACACTTCTAAAACTGATGCCAAAAAGCACTTTTAATCATAACTAATAAAATAGTATCAAGCTCCTGGACTTGTACCCTTGAAGTGGTATATGCAAATACAATAAGAACAATAGACTGTCAATTAACTCAAAATTGTCACACTGTTAACCAAACACTAAGTTATTCAAATTTTGCTTACATCATAACAACTGTCCTCTTCCTCCTTCCATTTACTCCAGTTACATTCACACGAGCTGAAACAGGCACTTCTGTGTCGGTGCCCACAACTTCAATCTTCATGGGCTTTCCATCCAACAGAACATTGTTATACCTCTTAAGAGCTGCAAATGCATCACTTTTTCTTTCATACACCACTTCGGCTGAACCCTGAAACCATGTCACAAGTATAAGTTTTAACAACAACGGCAACTAACAAAGGAATCTGCCAAATCACCAACCATGACAAGCAACCAGAAATTCCACATTTAACAATTTTAACTAAAAAGTTAATCTGTACAGGCCAAATGATAAGTCAACGTTTGAGACAGTGTAAGAAATAGCCAACAAAGATAAATGAATCAGGAAACCCAAGGCTTCAAATCCTTAAAACTTAAATTTTGTAGTATCCATTATCCCCAAATGAAAGAATGCCTATTCCACAATCAAGCAAGATAGAAAAGCTAAAAGTTCTTATTGAAAACTATAGAACAGTATACGAGATGAATAACAGATGTCTTGCTGAACTACATGCAAGCAAAACAATTCCACATTCCTCAGACAGCTTATAGTTTTGCTGTGTTAGAATTAAACATTAATCTACAGCCATCAGTTTGATGAATGCCCAAAACTCATCATAAGTACCTAATAAAGAACACAATACATCAACTGACAAGACATAGATCAAACCAAATTCAAGAACAGAACAACCTGTTAATGGTTTATAAGTAAGAAAACAGGCAAAGAACTCACACTTGGGCGACCAGTCTTGTCATAATGAATGGCATATCGTTTCAGTTCTCCAATATCAGCAAAAAGATCCTGAGTTGCACACCATATCCATGAGAAAACTTTCAGAAATCTTATATACAGTATGTAGTATGAAAATGTGTAGCTTGAGCTGTACTTTTATATCATTATTGGTCACTCCAGGATGCAAGTTGGAAACATATAACTTTGTGCCAATCTCTATTCCAGATATTCCCACAGCTCTAAGGCTATCCTCAAATAAATGATGCTGCCAGGGAAAACTCCTGGGTCTGCGAATAAACTGATAGAAAGAATTGGAGAAAGAGAACCAAGCAGGAGAAAAACAAGTCAGCTTATGACAGGACAACAGAATAATTCACCATTCCTCAATATCAAACCAGATAGCAGCAGAATTCCGACAGTATATAAAAGAAACTGCTAAAGAGTAGAATCCATTTAGGTAAAAAGCTCAAGCAACCTAGTAATCAAACACCACCAAACTGAGTTGAAGGATGGTAGATGGAGTAACAGATTTGACCCACTGCTTATAGACTGTTGCTATGCTATGAGTGAGAGCTCCAGTTCTGAAGTTAAGCGAAGGTAGCTCCTTTGCAAAAAGGCCATGAACTAGGATAGCAACCAAAATCTTGCAGTGAAGAAAGTCCGCACATAGCAATAGGATCCATCATAAACTTCATGTCCAAGCCACCAGCCATCAATCACTAACGAGATTGAAACTACATTATATGAAATATGCATAGGTATAGAGAACTCAGCCCCATTAATTCTTAAGTGATGTTATGTGTAGGTGAGCACCATTTTGTATATTCACCTAATGAAGCTCCTTCACACAAAATGCTATTAAGTAGCATAACAACTTAATGGGGCACCCGAGAACCTCTGCATGTATAAATGAGATCTGATTGCAAAATCTCCACAATGTAACCCAAATAACCCACAAGTACAAAGAAATCAAGAAGGTAGTGGCAGAAATGTAACAGGTGACGATAATTCTTTAGTGTCGGAGCCAAACAAGCTTCTTGATGGTCAATGTAACATTAGAAATCCTCTTTGAATATCTAAAACGCAGTTAGTGGTCCTCTCGGACATTGGTTTCTTAATCTTATTAAAGTCTCATCATATGCATAAAACATCCACAGTTTTGAGCTTGCCTTGGCAATGGTATGTGATGATGGCCGGGCATTTGAGAGAGGACCTCTGAGCCCAGCCCCTGCCATTCTTCCACCACTAAAAGTACCACCTGGACCACGGCCACGACGGGGCCTGCCCTGCCCTCTTTCTCTCTCAACGTTTTTCCTGCTCTTTATAATGTCATCAAGAGACATGTCGACATGCGTAGCCATTGAATTTGAGGCACAAAATTCAATTCCTCAAGAGATAATAAATAGCAAGTAAACCTGCAAATCAGAGGGAGAGAGAGAAGGAACTAAGTATATTAACAAAAAACATCATAAAATGATCATCAACCATATTACGTCAATTAGATCTTAAAAGCAGGCTGCATGAATGTGTAATTGCATACGTAACTCAATGAAAGATGACTACACCAGATGCAGCCAATATGACTATTAAAAATAACCACAAATCACTACCAGCTTCATAGTTCTTACAGTATCATTATGGAACACATATAAGAGCAGGATGGTGGAGTATACCAACAATCTAATTCGTGCATTTTTCTAGAAATCATAAATACATCATTAAAAGATTGCTCATACAACAAATATAGACATGCTTTATATCAATTCTTTCCATTGCACCTAGAAATCCCTCAGCCTCACTAGCATGTTCAACGCATTTGAAACCAAAGACTACATCAATAGTAAAGAAGAAACAGAACCAGATGAACAAATTAGATGACAACTCTTAATTTTTACCAGGGGGATGAGGCTAAAATCAATGCAAATTTTGGGGACAAAAAGGCATAAATAATATCACAACCCACAGACGGTTATAAATTTTCAATCTGAAATTCAAGCACACCACAATGACAAATCTATATTCATAAAAGGTGGAGTATTCACAGTTTACGTATCAATACTGAAAAGCAGACCAAAAGCTCGAAATTTATTGTTTTTTTCCACAGTTTTCTGAACATCCCAATAGAAATTAGAGAAAAGTATAAGTTAATTGAATACAAAATATCTTTTAACAATTTAACTGGCATGCAATACAACTAATAATTTTTGCTGTATAAAAGAATTAACGATTTTTATTCAACTATGAATTCAATCAAACATACAGATGCAAATCTGGAAACAAAGAAAAACTAAACATGTAATTTGAAAAAGGATGGAAAATTGAAATAGAAAACTTTAAAAAGTAAACCAAATCATATAAAACAACTCAACAAAACATCAATTTCTGCAAAAATAAAAGTAAAACGAAACAAATTAACCAAAATCAATAGTTTTAATTTCCGATCTGAAATTGAAAAGAAAAAATAAATACCTGAGAAAAAACGAGAGATGGGATGACTCTACGGAAACACAATTACAAAATTTAGAGGAACAAAGAAAACTGGGAGTCTGATACTTGGGCCTTGGAGCTTTAATGACACACTGTTCTTGTTTTTCCTTTAATTTCCTTTTTGCCTAGGGCTTCGAGGAAAGCGGTTTAGTCATTATAAAGGGGGTTGACTTGACCACATGTTGAGAACCGTGTTTTTCTAGCGTCTACCAATCACAACCGTCCACGCCACCGTGCGAAGGGCTTTTATGTCATTCTACGATTACGTGGAAAAAGGTTTAAATGGAGCGGCCACTTTTGTTTATGTACCACTCATTAAATGAAATAATTTAGTATCAATATATTAATAGATAAAATAAATTTATTTGTTAAATCAAGAGAATTAAAAATATTGAATAAAGTATTTCAATTAATAAATTAATTTGAATTCTTAAACATTAAAATTCTATTTATTACTTATTATTATATTTATAAAGATGTGGTTTTATCACGTACCAGAACCCAAATCATGATTCCATCTTCTTTGGTAACACAATCTTCCATTATCATTTACACAGCATTATTGCCATAAACCATATATGGGCTCTAATCAATCTATTGTCTTTGATTAAGCAAATCATAAAATTGAGTCTTTTGACTATCTTTTAATATTTTTTTCACCTTTATATATGTACCAAAAGTAAAGAAGAGAAAAAAGGAGGAGGCAAGGCCTTTCATGTGGTTTTTTTTTTTCATTGCTTAATATCTAAGTAAACGTTTAATATAATTTTATTTCCGATAAAAGATATATAGGAGATTGCTTTACTATTCCTAGCTTTGAGTTGGAAATCTTACTCTGTAAGCTTCTTGTTGCCAAGTGTCAAAATTCTTATATGTTATATCATCCATATATCAAAATCGTTGTTATGTGGTGCTTTTCTAACTTTATCTCATTCTTAGATCTTATTTGAATATTCATCTTCTTCTAATGTAAGAGAAAACCACCAAATAAGATATTTAAAATATAATTCTAGCCCCCTTAAAAATATGAACATGAAAAATGTTTGAGTTATAAATATACTAGTGAATTTACTAAATTATAGTATTTTTAAGCTTGGTATCTTTGTAGATCTATGACATTAAACCCGTAAATTTTGGTTTTCAATTCTCTTATGTAAAATCCGTTGGAACATTAAATTGTACCAATGTAATAATAATGTTAGGTTGGTAGAAATGGTAGCTTCCCATTTTATGAACATGATACAAAATTAATATCTAAACAATATTCGTAAAATCTATAGTGATATTGAATAACTTGTCGAAACTTTTTAAGTATGCATTCAATGTTGTCTATAATAGTTCTAGTTATTGAATCAATTACTTCATAATCAAACAATTTTAGTTTAAAAATTTTTCTAGGTGTATGGATGTAATTAAATTCAATTTGAAAAAACTTTTACTTAAATCAACCTCTATAGTCATAAATTTAAAATATGGCTTGGTATTGGCTACGTTTTGATTATACAGGATATATATTCCTATTAATAGATTTTGAGCTATGTCAAATGATTTTTGTAATCTTAAAAATCTTTTTTATAATTTTATTTTTTACTAAAGCATAAATTTGAGTTTTAACATTAGCTAGTAACTTATCTACTACTTTTCTAATTTTCCTTGCTTTAACATGTATAAGAGTAATATTAATTATGCCTAATATTTTTGAACTAATGTATGATTTTGCTTTTTCTACACATATAGCTTTACTAATAGTAGCTTAGTAGAATGTTTTCATGCTTTTTAAAGAATTAATTTCATCTTAGAAAATTTCTCACAGGTTTTCTCTAAATTATTCAATGTCCTATGCCTATGCTCATTAATATTTTTAAAATTATTGAAAAATACTAAAACTTCTTTTTTATTATAGGAATGATTATTATGATATATCATAAGATCATATCTTGCTTCATTATCTAGGAAAAGTTTAAGACTTTCTTCTACTTCCTACAAATTATAAAAATCTCTTAAAATTGGTGTTGAAAAATTTTTAATTAGTGAAAGTACTTCATCCCATATTGAAAATATTCTTACTTTTTTGCATTTCAAAACAATATAACATTGAAAACCCTTATGTTCAAAAAATATGAAGTTTAATGTATTTAAACTATCTAAAAAATCTTTTCTATCATTTCTAAAATACCAAAATGTTATTTAAAATGCACTACTAAGCTTCAATTAGTTTAACTTTTAATGTATTTAATGGTTGAAAAGCAATTCTAAGACAAAAGTTGAAAGTAAAAGGTCCTATCTCAATTTACTTTTGTATTGTTAAACCTTTGCTTGTGCTAGCCATTTTTTTATAAAAATAATTAATAGGGAATTAGTTGTGATAAAATATTAGTTATTTTATTTTTACTAGCTTTAACATATTCAAATTTAGCTTTGTTACTTTAATCTTATATAATATCTAATTTTTTTTTTCAATTCTTTATTATTAAAAGAAATTTTTTAAAATTTTTTTTATTATTTACTTTATTAATAAATGGAATTATATTATCACAATATATTCTAATTTTAAACTCTTTCAATTGCATGTATAAATGAAATGAATTTAAAGAATTAATAATTCTTAATATTTCTAAATCTATACTAGATTTTATACTCCATACTTTTATAAAATTTCCACTAGCATACAATGCTATCTTTTCTTCCAGTTGAGAACTATTTTTGTACAATTAATTTAATTTTTGGAACTAATTTCATATCTTTAGTATTAAAATTAAAGAATTAATTTCTTTTTTAAATAAAAAATTTTTTCATAAGTTTTTTATTTTCTAAATTATACAATGCCCTATGCCTAGATTCATTATAGGCTTAATGGGGAATTTTATTAATTAATTACACCATAATGAACATATTTGAGCGGGGGGGAATACAGTAAGAAAGAGAACGAAGATGAAATGGTGTAAAACACTGCACAAATGTTGTAGCATGTGATAGAAGTATAAGAATCAGTGGTTGGCAATATCGTAGCGGAATTATACACGTTCGTAGGTCTTCTCTTAATTCTTGCATCTATTCCATAACTATTATGTATCAAAAACGCAAGGGGAAATAAACAGAAATAGAAACTACCGAACTATGCCAATTACATCATAACAAACATATTCGAGTCAAGGGGAAGGCAGTATTCAATAGCACAAGGATAAAAGAGTGGACAGCACTGCAAAATTGTTTGAGGATGCGATAGATGTTCAGTAATCAGTGCTTGGCTGAATTGTCGTTTAATTATTACCTCTGCAAGTCTTCTCTTAATTATTGCATCCAGTCCATATAAAATGCCGTCAAACACTCCTTCATCAATCTCATAACATTCTTCGTCTTCGCAAACACACTGCAGCAGTCATTAAACTATCTGAACCAGCGTTATGAGCTTCCCGAAATCGCTTGACATCCATAATCTTAGCAAGTTTACTTAACCCCAGGTTGCCACCAAGTAATCCTTGGCAGTTTGTAGCAACAACTTTAATGTCAATAACACTTGCAAAATATTTTGTGGCAGCCTCAGCGAAAGCTTTGGGGTTTGGCGGCAATGGACGATCAATGAAGAGTTTAACCATGGAGGCTAAATCATGAAGTCCGTGAAAGGTAACCCATTTGAGACCCTTATGCTTCGACAAATTCTCCCGAAATTTACAGACAAATCAGTGACAGGGAATCCCATCGCTTCTAATCTTCTCAAAGTTGACGCCGTTGTCTTTCGTAAGATGAATGGATTCCTCGACGTAATCGTCTTTCTCAGTATCGAATTCAGAAAAATTAAACTCCCACGTATCCCCGACGTTTCCCTCGTCATTAATGCCGAGTTGGATAATCTTCGTGTTGTAGCTGGTGCATCCCTCGGCGTATTGCGGAGGAAACCCGGGAACTCGGTGTATCGATGGAAAGCACGTTGAATCGAAGTAGAGCCGCATCAAATAAGGACATTTTCTGGTAAAAATCTTTCAACCAAACTGGTATGATCGTCATCGTTGTTGTTGCGAGAGAATGGTGTTATGGGGTTTGAAGATTGTGGAGCAGAGAAACAAAATAGTTGAGAGCAAAAGTAATCCCGAGTTGTGGTAGTGAAATACAATGTTGAAATTAATATAGCACCGATCTTATAAATAACATGATAGTATCACACTATAATACCATCTTAATTCATACTTTTTAACTTGTGATAAAGTTAATGAAGGAAATTTATCATTAAGATTCTCACCCTTCTGTAAAAGATATTATTTTAACAACATAAGCACGACCCCCAAAAGAAAGTCTATAAAAAGAAAGTAACATTTTCAAAGGAGGGTGAGAGAGATTATCTTGAATACTGTTATGTTGTCATTTTAATTTCTTAAAACATTAATTATCGTTATTTTTATTTTAACATGAGCATATGAAAGTTTTTGTTAGAAAAACTGGCATCTCTGACTTGATATTGTTTTGCAGTGATTACCTAAAGAATTAAGAAAGAATTTGTGAATTGGCATCAAACAAAAATTTGGTGTTAACAATTATTATTAACCTTATAACCATTTTGACCAATAATGATGGGGTATTTTTTTTTTTTAAATATTTAGTCCTAAAAAAAAACTGCAAAACTTAGTCATTTTAGTCTGCTAAGTTCGGCCAGGCCTAATTTTGGACTTAAATATGACTTCAGTTATGATGTGAGAAAATTGAGTCAAACTTATTGCAATTTATGAATTCAGTTTATGTTGTAATCGGCTAATTTCGTCTTCGTGTGTTGGTAAATGTTAGGGTTGTGTTTGGCTAATCAAATCCAGTGGCAAAAAGGACATGAACGGAGGAAAATCATGATTATATTTTTTATTTTTGTAAAACGTGATTAGAAAGAATATTCCTACTTAAGAGTTGAAGAATGAGTTGTTTGTTAAAAACAAGAACAAAAAAAAAAAAAAGAAGAAGCAAGAAAACCAAAGAGAAAACAGAGAAACTTTTAATGCTATGAGAAATCTGAATTTCATTCACTATATTCTATGAAATACAAAACTCATTACATATTAGTACTTGTGGGAAGAACAATCCAGATTCCTCTCCTATTTTTGGAAATACAATTCAAGGCTTTTTTTGACAATTAAACATATAACAAAAAATAACTAATTCAATTAACAACTTCAACTTCTTGATGCTTTTATCTTGAGCTGTATTGCAACTTCTTTTAACAGAATCCTAGAGAAACTTCATTCACCTGCACAAAACCATAATAGTTTGACTGCCACAATTGAGTATGCAACACCATTCCTTAACATCCCTCCTCAAGCTCAAGGCCATGGAATAACCTTCAGCTTGAGCCGAAAGAAGAAAAATTGAGAATAGGATACCGGGCTTGGTTAACACCTCAGCACCCTGTTCTTCACTTGGAACATATCTCTGCTTAAAACCTTGTCACGTGTATAGTTAGGTGACATTGTCATGTTAACAATGGGTACCTTTTGTCTTCATGTACATACATTAATTCAAAATTGACATAAAAATTAGCATAAATTAGCGAATTCGTGATATTTAATTTTTCTGTTGTTTCGTGTGATATGAAACTTTTGACATGAGTAAGTTGCTTAAATGGTGGTGAAATCTCTGGTGAAATTTAATGGAATATAAGCAAGTTCTGCCATTGCATAGCAGAATCATAACATAATTTTCTTCTTCAATTTAATGCAATATAAGTACTGAATATGAATAATTTGCAAATTAATATAGAGTCTCTATTACGCACATTAATTAACAGAAAAAAATGTTTACTTTTTGATAGCCAGGCTCCTAGAATAATACTATACATATATGTGCATAGCCAAGTCTATTATTATCAACTTATATATGGTGAAAGTATAGTTTGCTTTTGGGTGGTTCTTGTTTTCATTAGCTTTAATTACTTGGGAAGATTATCTTTATCAAAATGGTCATTTTTAATGGACTATTATAGTTAGCTACAACCTTTTTTTTTTTTTTTTTGTTTCTCTCTTGTTCATATTTGATCCCAATGGATCATTGTTGTTTTTGCTTGTATTGTGCTGATCTAGCCTTGAAAGCCAGTACTGGTGCTGTGTAGAAGGCACAACTAATGAAGTAGAGTTAGTAACAAAATGAAATAGGAGTAGCTAGCTAACGCGAATTTGTGTTTAATTTTGTTGGATTGAAATTAGATGGATAGGTAATTGAATAAATTTGTTCTTTGTGATGAACTGTAAAGAATTTCTTTTTGCTTTCTATTTTATGTGATGCATGATTGTCGAAAGTAATGCTTGTTGTGCTTATTGAGATGAACTGATGCTTGTTGTGATTAATGAAATGCAATAGAAAGAGGAACCACCTATGACAATGATTTTGTTAAATTTGTTACTTTTCAAAGTTATAGTGAGGCAATGAATTACAAAGATAAAACATTTATATATTATGAGAATTAATGTATGATTTATGGTAAAGGTCATGTAACTAGAAAATATGTTAAAACCCCTGTAAATGCTGGGGAGGAAATTAAGGGAATGTGAGGGAACAATGATATTAAAGGAGAAAATTTTAATATTCAGAATGCAAAAGATGATTTAAATGATGATATGGTTTTTTCACATGCTCCATAAATTTGTCTATCAACTTCAAATAGTTTATCAAGAAAAAGAGGAAACACTAAAAATTCTAAAGAGTTGAAAGAGGCAATAAGGAAAGTTGCTTCTATTGTAAAGAAAATGAAAAATTCATCCAATAGCTTAAGTCAAACTATTGAACAAGATACTAGTAACAAACATATAGAACTTGGTAATAAGTTAAGAAAAGTTTATAACTTTAAAATAATTGAGTGACTTCGAGCCATCTTTCCTTTCACTCGTGATAATATTACACTCAATATCTTTTATGGTCATTGTAATGAAAATAGAAAAATTTAGGTTAAACTTCTTTGTAATGGCTAAATGTAGTTAGTAATATTCATATTAATAATATAACCTTTTATTTTAAATTCATTTCATGGTTAAATTTTAGGTTTATTGTTATTGATAATTAATAATATTTTCTAAATTTCAATTTTTGGTATTTATCTTTATTACATCTTAATTTATTTAAAAAATAAATTATTTACTTTTTAAATTTTAATTTATGATAATAAATTGCTAAATATGTTAGTAGTTTAATATTAAAAATTTTAAGAATAAATTAATTGTATGTAACATAAAATTGGAAAATAATTATTTTTAACAATTAAATTATAATAAAATTAAAATTAAAAAATTAATTTTTAATTAAAAAATTAATAAATTAACCATTAAAACAATAGAATTTAATTATAGTTAAAATTTGAAATTAATTTATTATAAACTATTTTATATTCTAATATAAAGAATATTTTGTTTAAATAATATATAATTAAATTCATTTCTTCAATAATTTCATCCAGTAATTAAATAAAAAAAATATCATTCTTTTTTTTTTTATTTTCCTTTTTTTTTTTTTCCTTAAAACCCAACACACCCTAAAATTCATAAATGGGAATCAAAATTCATTGATGAGTGATCCAAGTAATTCAACAACCCTAAAGTTTAGCAATTCTATTCCTCAACACACAATATATATACAATAAAATATTGCACCTTACCATGAAAAAAGAAAGATGTAATCAGAAAGATAAATGGAGTGCTTATTGCAACACTCAATTCAAATTTGCACGTGGGAACAAAGGAAAAGCGTAGTTGTATTTAGAATTAGTCCATAAAACTTCACAAAGATTTGAGTTGGGCCAGACATAATGGGCCTTGGAATACAGCCCAATATGACTGTAATGCCTTCACCTAGTCTCCGTTTTCAGTTGAAACCCCAATAGACCTAGAGACAAATAAAAACGATCACTTTTCGTAGAAGGCTTGCCTTTAAGGCGCATAGCCACTTCTTACTCCCTTTCTCTCCGTCAACAGTACATTCCTGGCTGTTTCATGAACTGAGAGTTCAATGGAGAATCTAAACATTTCCACTCGGCCAAATTTAGTGTTAAACTACACTAATTTCAGAAACCCTACCAGGGGACTTTCCGGACCCAGAAGAAACTCTTTCTTTGCTCTGCCTTTCACGCTTTCAACTTCCAGAATTGCCTTCAGAACTTCCAGGATTTCCGTCTCTGCCCGCGCTGGCCCTCGTAAAATTTCCCGAAGCGGTAATTCTCCCTTTTATCCATTTGAATTACTTATATTAGTGTTCCTAATTTGCATTTTTAAATTGTAGGGGGACTAGGTGCTGATGGTTTTGCGAGTTTAACTTCTGGGAGTGGTGAACAGACGTCGTCAGTGGGTGTTAATCCCAATTTATCAATGCCACCACCGTCATCCACTGTGTACGTCAATTATTATTATTGTTTATTTTTTAAGTATTTTGGTGGTTTGTAATTGCCTTTGGTGTCACTAAAAGCGATTCCATATGGGAAAAGCGTTTTCTATTGATTAACCAGTGTTTAACTAAATGTATATAATCCTCTCTCTTTTCTTTGGATAAACAAGCATCATACGAAGAAGAAGCTCCTCATATGTGATTTTCTAAAAAGCGACTATTTTTTGGGTGAAAAAGGGTTTAAGGTTTCCTCTCTAGATGAAAGTGCTTTCTCAGTGATTGTTTTTCATTTGAAAGTGAATCGAACAACAAGCACCCAGGAAAACACCATTTGTTTAATTTTGGGTTTTACTGTAGTTAGATTACCATTAGTAATTTTTTTTGTTTTATGTGTGCAGAGGCTCTCCTCTCTTTTGGGTTGGAGTAGGTGTTGCTCTCTCAGCTCTATTTTCATTTGTGAGTATAAGTATTTCTTCTTGGTTTCTTTAGTTTCACTATTAAATGCATTTACGAAAATGATTTTCTTAACTTTTTTGTTTTTACTTTTCAATTTGTGCACAAATTTTTAACAAGTTGAATGAAATGGCAGGTGGCTTCGAAATTGAAGGTGGGTGTTTATCTTCTATGGAGTACAATGCATTTGCTGTGTTAGTTACTTTAGTTTTGTTGAAGTGACAGTTGGCCTGGCAACGGGAATATTGCAAACAGACCTGAAAGTGTGTATCCTGTCTGGATGATGGCTGAAGCTTGGTTTTGAGCTGCAAAAATATTTCAACTTTTATTTTGGATTCATAATTTGTCCTTTTGGAAAGAATAAATGTGTTTGCTGGGGGGGTTGTACAATTGCATCATGTTCTTGTTCTGTCTTTGTGAGCTTCATGTTGTCTTAACTTTGAGTAGACGCGATTCATTTTGGTGAACTGAGGTGATATTGTATATTATTTGTTGTTTAGTTTTGGAAGAGTTTGTATTCACCTCTTGCCCATCCATGTTCTTGTGTTGGATGGCTGTGTTTGATAGGTTTTCACATTCTCATTTTGCCGAACAGTGGGGTTTATTGGTATCTTATCTATTCTCTATGGTTTTTCCTTAAACTTTATCACTTTTGGATGTGATTTGGTTAGAATTTCTTTTTATCTGACTTGAAACCTCATCAAGTGGTTGCATTTTGGGCCTTGAATTCCTAAACTTGGAAAATCCTTTTAACCTTGATAGAAATATTTTTTCATTGTATTTCTTCCGAATGAGAATAATGATAATCTATTATGAGTCCTTGTTGCTTATGGGAAATAAGTAACATGGAGTTAGATTTTGAGTAATTGTATTTTTTTTTTCATTCTCTTAATTGTTTCCTTCTTTTTGTACCCAATCCTTAAATTTTAAGCTTTTCTTCAGGTCACTTTGAAAAGGGTTCTTGATCATTCTCTTCATTTCATTTAATTCCTCATTTTCTAAGGAATTTTGTCTGCTTCAGTACTTAAATAGATTATGGCTGCACTATGTCACATGTTTTGTATCATACGTCAGTGCTCTGAAAACAGTTACATGCAGGACTTGTGCAGATAACACATTATGAGTAGAACTGTTATGTTTGTTCCAATGAGGCATTTCTAATGAGAATTTACTTTGTTCAATATTTGTTTTCGATCTATTAGTCATCTCTTTCCATGTAGAACGGCATAATTTTTTATTTTATTTTTTATTTATATCTTGTGTGGCTATAGCAGAGTTTGATATCATATCTTTCATTTTTTCATTTTTTTTCTTTCATCTTTCTGATTCTCCTTCAGCAATATGCAATGCAACAAGCTTTCAAAACTATGATGAACCAAATGAACACTCAGAATAACCAATTCAACAGTGCTCCCTTTTCTCCTGGATCACCGTTCCCATTTCCCATTCCTCCGGCATCAGGGCCTACTGCACCTCCTCCGGCTGCTTCTCAACCTGCAGTTACAGTTGATGTATCTGCAACAAAAGTAGAAGCAGCTTCAGCCACTGATGTGAAGGATAAAACAGAAGTAAAGGGTGAGACAGAAGTAAAGGGTGAAACAAAAGTAAAGGATGAGCCAAAAAAATATGGTAATTAAGTAGGCTGCCCTAGATTGGTTATGAATTCAGAATATGCCTATGCTTTATGATCTGTAATATATGGACATGCTTTTCAATATTCATTTCTGTTGTTGAAATTAAGTGCTTATAGTGTCTGGCCCCAAATGTCTTTTATATTAACATGATCTGAAATGTATGTGATGCATATCTAAAGTTATCCAGGAAATATCGGATTCTCTAAGTAAAATAATTTAATTACAGGTTATGGGTAGAACTTAAAAATGTTTAATTTGCATCTTGAATTGTGTTTGCTATGGATATAGCTTGCTTGTAGATGTGCTTGTTTTATTCTTTTTCTTCTCTTTTTTGTTGTTGTTTCAGTCATGCTAGATAGATTAGAAGCTTGCTCTAATGTGTCTGTATTTTAGCATGCGCATATGGATGTAAGATGGTGGTTTTTTGAGTATGTATTGCGCTTCAGGTGAGAAATTAGTCTTCATTCAGGGCGTATCCTCTCTTTTAGGGGGTGGTGAATATAATGGTAGCAATTGATTTTTCAGTCAATTCCTGATATGCTGCGATTGTAGGGTGCATACATGATTTTTGATAGCTTATTTGTTAAGAAATGCCGATGCAATTACTACTTGCAGCTTTTGTAGATGTTTCTCCTGAAGAAACCATACCAAAAAGTCCCTTTGATAGCTTTGAAGATGTGACGGGAACAAGTCCGACAAAGGATGCTCAGCCTCCCAAGGAAGTAAGTATTTGCAGTTGAGCTGTTTATAGTGGTTGTCAAAATTATTATTTTTCTATTCAATTACTTCGATATCTCTGAAGGTTACCCAAAATGGAGCTGCTTTCAAGCATGGTGGAAGTGATTCTCAGGAAGCCCAATCTACAAGTAAGTAAAATTTTGCAAAAGTATATCTGCTTCTTGTCATTGGACTGCATTCTCTGCTGCTTGTGGCATAATATAAGTCTGTAAACAACTTCTTTGTATCAGTGTAATTAGCATATAGTTTCCTGTTGTAAGCCGTTTTCTTTTGTTCATTAAAGGGATAAATTTAAATTGTGTGGTGGTGGTAGGCTTATGTTGCTTATTTGGCTAGGTTTATGCTTATGTGAGGTACATATAGCTTTTTCGAATTGTTTTAGCAAAGTCATAATTTGATGATGGTAGTTTTGGAGAAATGCGTTTTCTGTATAATGGATAGAATTTGCACTATTTTATTCATTATTAGAATCATGTTTTGATGTAACTAATGTTATAGTGGGATAACACTACTAAATTTCTTCAAGCATTTATCCCCTCCGTGGGATAACATTCATAGTTTTCTTTATAAATTGATCCCCTGATGTTTTGACATTTTCCCTCTTTGTGGCTTTAGTGCTATTTTTAATTTTTTAGTATTTTTGTAAATGTAAACAAAACCCCTTCCCAACTGTAATGTGAGTGGGACTTGAAGAGGTTTTACTAGTTGAACCATCCATTGCTCACTTGTTGCTTTTCCACAAAAGAATGAAATATTAATTATCTAAAATCTGCCTAATCATAGGCTTGCAGTGCATATTTTGTTCATTGCATCTCCATGAAAGAAGGAAAGCAAGCAGAAAATTTTGCTTGGTTTGGCCTATTTACCATTTAAATTGACATTGTAGCTTATTCTGGATTTCATGAATTGGTTACTGGATTTATTATGATATTAGTTGGTAATAATTTGATCCTGCCTTGTATGTTTGTCATTCTATACTGTAAAGTCTAGTGTTGGTTGGTTTCTAGAATTGTTGAAATATTTCTGATTGTTATTGATTATCATTGATTTTATTAGTATTGTTCTTTTTATGTGTTAAATCTCTGTCAGGCGCCTTCTTTTCTTCACACATTATTTATCACCTGCTTTATCTGAAGTTAAGCGTCTGATTGACTGGTAATGACAGAAAAAGGAGCAATAGTGACATTTAAAGTAAAAGCTCAACAAAAAGTGTGAACAGTCTCCATTACATATTTTGACAATGTCATTTGTTTGTTCATGATCTCAATGATAGCATCCTATCAAAGTAAAAAAGAACTGCTGCACTGAATGGATACTCTGAAAGACATTTTGACTTCAAAGTTGATTCTTGATGTTTTATTTATCAATGCTACTAAATGTCTATTACACTGGTGGATTTATTTCCGTCTCAATTTTTTTTTTGGTTAATTTTACATTGGTACTCTGTTCTTTTTTGGAACTTATCAGTGTTTTAGTATTTAAATTTATTTTCTCACAAAAAAAAAAAAAAATTGAAAATTACTGTTTGTCTTTCATTTATAAAATTTTTTCTGTATTCCTTGGCGGTCAAGTTTGTGCCCCTTGTTGATGTTTTTAGTTTACACTTTCCACTTTGGAAGTAGTTGATAAAGCATTTGCAGTTATTAATGTTTTTTGGCCAGGTTATCCAAATGTTCTGGTGCTTGCTTGGTTGCATTCATGCATCATGATTGTGTTATATGTACGTGTACATGTACATGCCCGTCAAATGTCTGAATCAGTATCTAATCTAATGCTGCAACATATTTTGGCTATCATATCAAACTTTTTCCACACATGTTACCCACTTGGCATAAACCAGATAAGAGTCAGTTTTACCTTTGTAATTATTAGGAGCTCCAGGTGGCTTTTCACTTCAAAGTCGAAGTTTACAATCTCCATGTCAACCTTGCTAATTTCTATTATGAGACATGATGGATGCCTAATTTGTTTCTGTGTACTTTCTTTCTGGATTATTTAATAAAACTTCCTAAGCGTGTTCTTATTTATATATGGACAGGAAATGCAGGCCCTGGCATGACAGTGGAAACTTTGGAGAAATTGATGGAAGACCCGAATGTGCAGAAGATGATTTATCCGTAATATAGCTTCTCTTGCTTTTCTCAATTTTTTTTTTGTTTGTTTTCTAGTTCTATAATTCATTTGGTCTTGGCTCTTATTTTTTTTGGTTTCTAGTCTTGATCATTGATTTCATCTTGATACGTTGATTTGAAGTTTAAACCATTTTCCCAGATGCCATAATTATTGAGCCTGTGTAAGGAACTGATAGCTACAAGTACCTTTTGACGTCAATTAAACTTGTTCTGAAGGCTGAAATCTATATATTTGAATTAAAGTAACTTTATCTGATTTCCATCAAACAAGAAATGAAAACAAGCTTCAGGGCTGGGGTTAATCGTTATTGCTTATGGCAAAATAAGTACAAATAGGAAGTAAAATTTTGAAACCTGAACTTTGTGCTTATAAACCCTGCTTGGGCTTTATCAGGATGTGCAGTTGTAAACTCCTTTTGCTTAAAAAAGCATCTTGGGATGCTAAGTTCCTGACTTTCTTCTTGTACACTCTGTTGTTGCAGATCTCTACCGGAGGAGATGAGGAATCCCACTACCTTCAAATGTAAGTCATCCTTCAGTAACACCTCTTTTCTTGAGAAGGTTCAGTGTTGTTTCTGTACTCTGATAAATTTTGTATAACAGAATGCTGTGTAAATAAGGCTCTTTTCTTTTTTTACTGCCTTATGGGAAACTATTATGGAATTCTTTTAGAGGAAGTGCCATCTGTGATCAGCTTCTTCACATTATGGAAATGAGTTATTAACACTTGTCTATTAGCTTTGGGGAATGTATTTTGTGTACCACTATATATTTATGATGTCTGACATATATATAGCATGGCATGTGCCTGTTTTATTTTCAATATTTTTTATTTCCTAGCGCTCGCAACACCACCACCGCACACCCCCCACCATACACCACCCCCCACCACAACAAAAGAAAAGAGAACATTTCAGTAAGTTCATCACTGTTCTACATTGTGACAGAACTACTCATTCTGGTTTTCACAGTTCTCTTATCTTTTTCTCTTTCTATTTTTTAAACAGATTTGTATGCAAATGTACAATATTATTTTAATCAGTCTTAGAAAATTTTGTATATAGTATGTGTCTTGATCAGTCTTAGAAAATTTTGTATCTAGTGTGTGTCTTAATCAATTAACTCAATAATTTTTTGGCTGTTGTGCATATTGCTTAATAGGGATTCTGCAGAATCCTGAGTATCGCCAACAACTGCAAGAGATGCTGTAAGCTAACTATCATATTTCCTGTATTTAAATATTGTCTTAGGATAGCTTGTTATTATCATTTATCTAGCTTTTTGAGGAATTAGTTGCCTTAAAGATACTGATTTATGAGCCTCTTGTTTTTGTTGTCACAAAGTTGTGAGCTTTATGCATTCTTAAACTTATTTGATGTTGTCTTCATGTTCTGGTTTCAAGTTTCTAATATCTGTATTATGAACATTTTGTCTGACACAGGATAAACCCATCAATTTTCAATTTAACCCATTGTCTATTAACTTAGTAGACGGTTGAAAGTCTTTAAATGACTATTTTATTGTGTGTGGAATTGGTTCCTTCGAATTCTACTTCTTCTTCCGCTGCTTTTTCTTTAATAATAAATCTGTTATAATTCATACAGAGGCCCTTTTTTTATTCCTAATACTCTTTAACTTTGTTCCTCGTAGCTCATACTCATAAGTCGTATCTTCGAGTGTTAAATCTTATATTATGACTTCATTCTTCTAATTTTTGTTGGATTACTTTTAATTTCTGTAATTACATGTGGCTGCAATATATAGCCAGGTAGCCTGTGATTCCACCTGTTGCATGTTACCTGGTTTATGAATTTTTAATAATATGCATGTTTTGGTGCTTTGATTCAGGTAACAAAGCCTAATCTGCTTTAATTTTTCCCAGCACCATGCTGTGATTACAACTTTTGACCCATGAAGCTAGATTAAAATCCTGAATAGTGACTATTTTTGAGAACTCACTCTTCTAATTAACTCTAATTTTTTTTTTCCAATAAGTTCTTATTTGAATTTGCTTGGCTTAGTGGACCTAAATTGTATTTCCACAATTTATGTTTGTTACAGAAACAATATGGGTGGAAGTGGTGAATGGGACAGTCGGGTTATGGATACCCTCAAGAACTTTGATATCACCAGTCCTGAGGTTAAGCAACAATTTGGTAAATTTAAAATTGCCTAGCCTCTGGTTGCTTTTTTGTCAGAATTTTAGTATTATAAATGTTTGCTGTTTGATTCATGAAATTGACGGCATACTTAGATTTCTCAGATTGTGGTTGTTCAAGTTTTAAGTGCTTTCATGTTGGCGCATAAATTCATTCAACATTTCCTACTAAGATCTATCTCACTCCTTACATGGTTATTGACATATATATATGTATATATTATTTCTGAGTAAAAGGTGGTATGACATTTAAAGATGGTCGAGCCGAGAACAACTATAATCTTGTGTATTGAGTTCTTTTGATTCTTCACCTGTTCACATTCACGGTTTCATTGCATTTCTAGTTAACATGACACTGCATAGCAAAGACAGCAACAAAGAAATGTTGTAAAATTCTGCTGCTCCCTAGAAAAGGGGGAAAAACCTTAAAACAAGTTCATTGATAATCAATGAATATTAAAAGCGATGTGATAGCTTCTTCATTTTAATGTAGATATATGTATTTTTTGTGTGTAAAATTTTTAAAAAGATGATGTACTTTAGTGAAGACTCAAAAATATATAGATAATATGATGCTACTTTCTTGCCATTTTATAGATCAGATTGGACTTACACCTGAAGAAGTGATGTCGAAGATCATGGCCAATCCTGATGTGGCTTTGGCATTCCAAAATCCAAGAGTTCAAGCAGCCATAATGGATGTATGTACCCTGAGTGCTTAATTGATCTTCTAACTTTATATTTTTCTTTCTTCTAGACTAATCTTTTATTGAAGATCTCTAATATTTAAATGGTTTTGCAGTGTTCACAGAATCCCATGAGCATTTTAAAATACCAGAATGACAAGGAGGTGTGTTCAGATTATTGTATGATCTCAGTCATATTTTGTCTTCTTGTCTGTCTCTGTGTGTGTATGTGTGTGTGTTTGAGTGTGAGGATATCCCTATTTTTGTTAATTGGGGATGGCATAATGCCTCAAATCATTGTCTTTTGTCAGTCATTGTCTTCTCATCATCAAGTTGATTTCACACAAGATAATGATGAAAATTTTACATATATATATATATATATATGTATATAATCTGTGTGTATATTATGGGAATGCCAAATCCTTCTTCAAAGCAATTGTAAAAAGGTTTAAAGGTATAATTTGGGAAATATGGTATAACTTGTGTATGAGATAGAGCATAATAACCTGGAGAATTGCACTGAAACATCTATTTATTTTTCATCTTGTTTCCATTTTTCAAAATTAGGATGTTTTTTCTTTCTCTGACAAAGTTTGCTTGAGAGTTCTGGTTATTACATGAAAATCTCCAGCAGATTTTCAAACAAAAGTTTACGAAAAAGTTAATTTTGTTAACCAATAGTGTAATGCTCTCTGATGAGCCATTGGACTCATCCAGCTTAAAATATTCTAATGTTACAGAGCTATTATAGGATCAACAGCCAAGTGCATCGCATGGACTTAAATTGCTAAACATTGAATTATATTCTACTTTGTATGTTAATTTACTTGTTCTTTATTGCAATTGTTTATATCTGACCTGTCTTAAATGGAAATTTTGATGGATTTTTTTCCCTTGCAATTCTCAGGTTATGGATGTTTTCAATAAGATATCAGAACTGTTCCCTGGAGTGACTGGTTCATCCTGATTTTAGTTTGTTAACAGATGCTGTGTTCTGGGGATTATCAAGTTCATACCACTTCTTTATCGAAAAAATAGGGTATAAATCTGAGTACAGTAATGCCAAGACTTACAGAGTCTTTGCTTTGTTCTATGGCTAAAAATGTGTCAGTTTTGGGAAAATCTTTCTGAGAATCCATTTATAATGTGATTTTTGCAAGTTTTGGTTAGCTGCTAGTGCATGTAGATTCCTATTTTGTTGGCTTGCAATGCTTCTGCTTAAACAGATACATATTCTTCCTTTTACAAAGCTTCAATATATAGTGATTGCTCTGAAATTAATCCATCTCTCTCTCTCTCTCTCTCTCTCTCTCTCTCTCTCTCTCTCTCNTTACTTGGCTAAGCAGTAAGCAAAGCAAAACTCCTCAAGGAAAGAGACAAACCAGCTGTGGGTAAAGCTTGAACTGGTTTATGGGTGCTCAAAGTTTGAAGATGAGAAGCAAATCCTCTCCCTTCTATGTCCGTTTCTTGCTTCTACTCAACTGTTATCTAAACAGAAGCTTTCATTTCAGATATAATAATTGGGATTAATTAATATAATTAACTTTTATGAATAATTTTATTTAATAAAATTAAATGCAAGCACCAGTCTATACGAAATGTCCTTTTAGTTATTTATAAAATAATTTTAATTAAAATTTCTTATTTAAATTGAATAAGTAGAATGTTGTTGTATTATTATTATTTATTTAATTAATATATTACTTAATTATTAAATTATTGTTAATTAGGTAGTGTAGGATAAAATGACTACAGCCGCACACACCCTAACATCTCTTATCTATCTATAAAAAATTAAAATTATAACCCTCAGGCTGTCAAAAGCAGTAACAAGTTTGGGCGCGAGTCTCTCCTTCTTCGACAAAATGCGTACCAGACAAGGTTCTAAGGCAAAGAACAATCAGTCCTCAGGTCAGTTTCCCTTCTCCTTGCTTTAATAAACTCTAAATCCCCACCTGCTGTTTTCCAAAATATCATTTCTATAGTTATTATAATTAATTTTCTGTGCATAATTTCTGATAATAAACAACCTCTTGCCAGGGAAGGAGAATATAATGGGAGGAGCACTGCGTGATTCACGAGGTGGACATAATGAGAGTGGTTTTGCTTTCTTACCCCAGGGCTTTTCTGGTTTTTTTTTCATCAGACAATTGTCAAAAAAGCATCAAGCTTGGTGAATTTGACTGAAATTTTTACTATTATTTAGGAACTCTAGCTGAGACATCACGGGAAGCAGTTGGAAAACTTCTTAGACGTGCTAGTGCTCGTGGCTCATCGCGGAGTAAGAAACAAGATAAATCTGTTGGCTCGGTTAGTTCCATTAATGATTTATCTATTTTCTTTTGTGTATATGTTTGTTGGTTTGCAAGGGAGGTTTGACCTGCTAGATTGGATAATGCACCCTTGTCTTTTTTTCCCCTCTTAGGAGATTGATTTGTTGTTTCCTTGGGCTAGAGTTATTGGACATTTTGAGGGCTTATTTTAATTGGAAAACAATTTGGCTAGTGATGTTTTCAAAAACAGTTTACACACACACACACACACACACACACACACACACACACACACACAACAAACATAAACCTAGTTTAAAATTTAGTGGCATTTTTTTTGGGATTTCTGTGAGACTATCCAAGTTCTAAATAGAACTCCAAGTTTTTTCCCCTCTTCCAAATTCACTAACACCTTTTTTTTTTTTTTTTTTTTTTCTTTTTTCAATATGTTCTGTTATTTTCAACCAAAGAGTGGGTCAAAAGTAACTGAAAGCGAAGATGTAGATAAAAGGGTTACTTGGAATGATGTAGATGCTCAAGGGTGTGGCGGAGGTACAACAGGAAACCCATCAATGGAGGTTGATGGGGGGAAACTTCAAGACAATGTTTTGGATGGTGGGGAGGAAATGTATGACTCCGATTGGGAGGATGGATCAATTCCTGTATCTTGTTCCAAAGAAAATTATCCAGAAAGTCAAATTAAGGGTGTCACTGTTGAATTTGACGCAGCGGAATCTGTTACAAGGAAATCTATACGTCGAGCTTCTGCGGAAGAGAAGGTCATTTGCACTTCTTTACATAAGACTGATCATGACATGACATGTCATTTTTCTGATGGTATAATTTTGCAGCTTTTATAATGAACTTGGGAGTTTCTTTTTTTTTGCTACAGGAATTGGCTGAGCTCGTGCATAAGGTTCATTTACTCTGCTTACTTGCAAGGGGCAGGTTAATTGATTCTGCTTGTGATGATCCTCTTATTCAGGTTGTCTTTGTATCACTTTGAGCTTATGATAAATTTGATCTCAATCACTTCTTTTGTTTCTTATTGATAAAATAATTATTTAAAAAAAAAATCACCTCAGTGGTACTCTTCTCTTACTCTCTTGCTGTGTCTGCATATATGCATGACACCTGCATATGCCAATGGATCTGTGAGGTATCTTTGATATTTATTTGACATTTTATAAGTCACATTGCCGTTTGGTTTTAGCATCACTTTCCTTGCACAAGGATTGTGTCTAGATCTGGAAAAGTAGTAGTTTTGATATTTATAAAATCTCTCACTATCTCTCAAAAGTCAAGTGAAGCTAAACCAAAGGGGAATACAACACAATTACACAGAATAAACTGGGAAAAGTAGTAGTCTTATTTGGATATTTATAAAATTTCTCTTTTTGAAAACACTCGTGTGCTTGCAATCGCACTCATATATTGAAATAGAATGAGATAAAGCATGTTTCTTATTCCTTTTGATATTTTATTATCATGGCAGGCATCTCTACTCTCTATTCTGCCAATACCCTTGTTGAAAATATCAGATGTCTCAAATCTCACAGCCAAAGCTTTATCTCCTCTTGTCAGTTGGGTATGGCTATATGCATCCTTGTCCTGAACCAGCTGTCTTTGATTATAATTAATAACTGTTGCCCTATATTTTGATGCTTCGGCGGAAAATGTGCAGTTCCACAGCAACTTTCATGTTAGAAGCTCGGCCAATGAAGGGAGATCAATTCATTCAGCTTTGGCCTGTGCTCTTGATAGCCGTGAAGGCACTCCAGAAGAGGTAGTTTCCTTGTCTATTTTACTACAATCTGCCTAAAGATAGGGTACCTTTTTATTTTCTTTTTTTGAAGAAAAAATTTTATTTCTCACCAGTGGTGGATATAATACGTTGAGGAGTGGTTGAAACTTTGCAGCGTTTTATTTTATTTTTTTCCTTATTGTTTGTCGTCTGCTGAATATCATGCTGTGGACACTTGCCTATGCATAGTGTAAAGCAAATGGGGGGAACTATATGATATATATTACAAATTCTAGTGACTCAAAAAGTAAGTGGAAGTGAGAGGGAAACATGTGAAGTGGAAACTAGCTAAGAGCTGTTAGTAATGGAAGCACAACTTGGCATGACTTTTCAGTTGCCAATCAGTAATGTAATACCTACTTAGCTGAAAACTTTGAGTCTGTTTCTCCATTCTGTTTGTGCCCATTGATTTCAATCCATTGCTTGTTTTCCACATTATAATTGACAACTGACTTTCTTTATGTTTTGCCTTTTTTTTCTCCTTTTAATTATTAGTTTTACTGTCACCATCCTTATGTATTGAGGAAATATTATCATATCTTTGTATTTGACCAGAAATAAGTATGGTCATGGAGTGATACATGCAGCAGGTATGTATATATTGATTATTCTTTGAGAAAGAATTACAGAGTAAGTTTCCTTGCAGATTGCTGCATTGTCTGTGGCATTGTTTAGAGCGTTGAAGCTTACAACCCGGTATGATTATTATATAACTTTGAAAGACATGCTTATTATTAATATTTTTGTTTTTGTTGCTCTTAATGTTTGTGCCTTTGAATTTTTTAATTTTTTATTTATTTTGAGTTTATAAACTTTCTATCTTATCAAAAGCTATTATTGTTCTCAGGTTTGTCTCAATTCTAAATGTTGCCTCCTTAAAACCTGAGGCTGACAAAAATGATTTTTCAAATCAAGATGGCAGCAGAGTAGGTGGGGGGATATTCAGTTCTCCAACACTGATGGTTGCCAGACCAGAACAGGCTTCTACATCTCCTGTTAAACCATTGTCATGCAACAAAAAGGACAATGTATGTGAAACTTCTTCACGGGATTCCCCTGAAAGCAGTGACACCCGATCTAAAAAATCTCCCATGGCTGGTGAGTTGAATGGTGGAATGCTGGATCTGTCATCTTGTGAGGCACACTGTGATATCTCTGAAGCAAGCCTTTCCAAGGAATCTCAGGGTTTGAAGAGGAAGGGGGATCTAGAGTATCAGATGCAGTTGGAAATGGCTCTTTCTGCAACAGCTGTTGGCACTTGTAAAAGTAGTGTAGGTTTGGATGTGAAGGACTTGAATAGTAATTCATCGAGTGTCCCTCCGGTAAAAAGACTGAAGACAATTGAAAGTGGAGAATCTTCAACTTCTTGCCTTGGTATATCTACGGCAGTTGGATCAAGAAAAGTAGGAGCTCCTCTGCATTGGGCAGAAGTATTTTGCAGTGGCGAGAACTTGACAGGAAAATGGGTGCATGTTGATGCTGCCAATGCAATCATTGATGGGGAGCAGAATGTAGAAGCTGCGGCTGCTGCATGCAAAACGTCCTTGAGATATGTAGTTGCTTTTGCTGGTTGTGGAGCTAAAGATGTGACGCGCAGGTTATGCATCATCAGTGATTACTTAATTGTTTAGCATGTTTGAAATTGTAATCTTAAGTTACTTTTTAATTGAGCATAACCTTAATAGTGATTAGTTGTTTGATTGTACTTGTAAATTTTTTGTTCGTTAACTTTCAGTGTCATTCTTGTTTTATTACTTTCTGTGTATTTTTTGCATTGAAATATTCCTGTTAGCATCTAAAGAAGGTTGAAAAGAACCTTAGATACTCAGGTTAGCTGTAAAATAGTAGGGATTTATAAACCTTTGTAGAGAATAGATAATAGTGCAGCACATCATCAAGAATTAGCTTAATGTTTTACATATAACATAAAACATAGTAGAAGAAGAAATGGGATTTGGCAAATTTCTCATTGTCATTATTTATATCATCTCCTCCGTCACCTCTAGTAATCTTCTGGATGGAAGTATGTCATATTTGTTTCTAACATTTCTGCAATAATGATCTTTTCATTATCAGCTTCCTGTCAAAATTAGAACCCGATTGCAATGTTACTGAGATGTTATAATGAACCCATGAAGCTAGAAAATGTTTACATTTGCTACATAGATATACTTCCTCAAACATTTTGGTGTCTTGGAAGTAAAGAGAATTAAGAAATAGCTAGTTTTTAGTGGCATGCTCCTTGGACAAACATATTCCTAATTCAGTGTTGTTCATTATTCAAATCGTCCTTTTTCTTTCTGTTAAGGAAGTCTGCCATTTTGCTTCAGTTTATAATAAAATTTTCATTGAGAATTATAGGTGGTTACAGTGCATGATTTTACTTTGATCCTGACAAACTTCTTAAAGTTTGTCAGGCATCATCAGTTGTCTTAAAGAAAAATATTAATCTCTTTTTGCTACAAAAATCGTGTTGGATGGTCACTTGAATTTCAGAGATTTGATAATCAATTGTTGCATGACATCAGTGCCCCAAGGCATTGTATACCAGTTTGTTCTTTTTGTTTTTTTGAGTTCAGCTGCTGTGTTTAAATTCTGATGACAAGTCTGTATCCAGTTGAGCAACTTGAAAAGATTATTTCTAATTCAAAGCCTTTTTCTTTCCACATTAGCAAGAGTAGTTACTGATGTGGCATTGTACAGGTACTGCATGAAGTGGTACAAGATAGCATCAAAACGAGTTAATTCTGCTTGGTGGGATGCAGTATTGGCACCATTGAGGGAGTTAGAGTCAGGAGCAACCGAAGGTATGATCCACTTGGAAAAGAACCATGTTAACACCTCCAATAGACCTGAAGAATTGAAGACATCCAATTACCCATATCAAGATGGTTTTCCCAGGCATGTCAACATGCCTGGAGATTCAACACTTGATGACGAATCTTCTGCAAAGGGTTCCTTTGTTGCTTCCAGGAACTCTCTTGAGGATATGGAGTTGGAAACTAGGGCACTAACTGAGCCTCTGCCTACTAACCAACAGGTCTGGTTTTTTTCCCCCACTTTTTACCCAGTCTGAAGGTAAAATGAATAGATATTGTCCGATTAACATGACTGTACAAGTAGCTATGCCCACAATTAGATATTCTTTCTTTTTTTTTTTTTCACCTGTAGATAAAACTTTTTCTTTTTGCAGGCCTATAAAAACCATCAATTATATGCTATTGAAAGATGGCTTAATAAGTATCAGATAATTTATCCGAAGGGCCCCATTCTGGGTTTTTGTTCTGGTCATCCAGTTTATCCTAGGACTTGTGTGCAAACACTCAAGACAAAAGAAAGGTGGCTGCAGGAAGCACTACAGGTTAAAGCCAATGAGCTTCCTATGAAGGTCTGCTCTGGCTAATGGGATTCTTTTGCATTAATATATCTGATTTACTGTGGTTTCATCCAAATTAGTTTATTGCCTTTAGGTGATGAAAAATTCTTCAAAATCAAAGAAAGGACAATTTTCTGAAATCGAGGATTATGATGAAGTTGATTCTAAAGGAAATATTGAACTTTATGGGAAGTGGCAATTGGAACCATTGTGTCTCCCTCATGCTGTCAATGGGATTGTGCCAAAGGTGAGTGGCTATTACCTCTCCATGGATGTAGGGTTTGGATTAAAATGTGGTATATTTTGTAATAATTGTGAGATAGGATATAGATGGCTCAGAATATGCATGCACATGGTTAAACTGTTGCCTGAAAAGTAGAAGAAAGCTTGTATAAATCCACAGAAACATGGAGACCTAGATGCAAGACATACAATATATTAGGAGTACAATTGAAAAGTTCTGGTCTAAAAATAGGCAAATTAGCTTTGGTTTGTTTCCTCTACAACTTCATAATTTTTCACTTAAAAACAATGCTTCAAAGATTCACACCTATTTGTTTTTTTCAGTTCTTTATGAAGCTGTATTGCCACTGAAAGTTGACTTCTATTTTGAATTCTAGAATGAACGTGGTCAAGTCGATGTGTGGTCTGAGAAGTGCCTGCCACCAGGAACAGTACACATAAGGCTGCCAAGGATATTCTCTGTAGCCAAAAGACTGGAAATTGATTATGCACCTGCTATGGTAGGCTTCGAATTTAGAAATGGTCGCTCTACTCCTGTCTATGATGGTATTGTGGTGTGTGCTGAGTTCAAGGATATAATATTAGAGGTAAGTATATCTAGACTTTGTAGTGAAATGCATTTTCTTGCTACAGGTGAAACTTTTTAGGAATCATTAAGTGAAAATTATCATCATAAAGATCCCATTTGGAGTAAAAGTAAAATAGGATAAATGCATCAAAGGATTTTAGAACTTTTTCTCCAAGATTGAAAGCTTAGATATTTTTCTTTGATTTGATTATTGATTTGATTTTCTCCCTCCTCAACTATGACATGAGTGAGTTGGATTCAAATTTCGTATTTCTTATACCATCTCAAGAGATCTTATTGGCCTAGCTAACTGATACCTGGGGCTATGTCAACACATGTCTTATAGAATTTCTGTGATGAAAATGCTTAGCTTGTTAAGGTTTCCTTGACTGTTACCCAAAAGGTATCAATACATGTCTTCTAGTATTTCTGTGATGAAAATGCTTAGCTTGATAAGGTTCCTTGACTGTTATTCCAAAAGATCTCTGCATTCTCTAAATTATAACTGTATCCACCTATATTTTACTTGAGTTTTAAGCCATTGAGAAAATTCCTTCATCCAAAAATTTTTGATCACTTGTTTTCTAGGCATTTGTGCAAGAAGACAAGAAAAGAGAAGCCGAGGAGAAGAAAAGAAGGGAAGTACAAGCCGCCTCGAGGTGGTATCAGCTTCTGTCATCCATTGTAACTAGACAACGTTTGAATAACCGCTATGGGGACAGTTTATCTTCACAAACATCCAACCACAATCAAAACGTGAAGTACACTAAGGTAAACGTTGGCGTTGATGGTAGTCAAGATGATCGGCAATCACTGGAATGTCAGCAATTAGATAGACGGGATGGTAAATCCTATGCTCCTTCTGCATCACAAACAGATGAGCTTGAGCATGAGCATGTATATTTGATAGAGGATCAAAGTTTTGATGAGGAGAACTCTGTGCGGACAAAGCGATGTCGTTGTGGCTTTTCAATCCAAGTGGAAGAGTTATAACACTGATGTTGAGATACTATATTGCTTTAATTTGTGACTTATATTCATCCTTCGTTATACAGTCACATGCTGTAAATAACTATCCTCCTTTTTGCTTTTAGATTTTCTCAATAGCATTTTCCTTTGGACAGAACAATTATAAGAATTTCCTCTTTATCTTAAAGAGATGGTATTGATATTCAATTATGTTAGAGCATGTAAATTATCGTGGCAAATCTTGTATGGTTCTTTTTTCTTCACTCATAAAAATTTTATTTATTTATTTAAAAAAATTGTTAGTCTAATAATTATATCACTTTGTACGGATAAATTTAAATTTGTACGGCATTCATAAATATTAAAGATGAAAAATAAAAATATTATCTATTTTTTTTTATTAATGCGGCTCTAACTTAATTAATTTAATCTATTAAAAGATCAAGGGATGAAGTAATTATTATTGTAAATATGTTAAATAAATTTTAACAAAAAATGAATGTGATTTTTTTTTTAATATTTTTAGAAATTATTTGCATGTAAATTAAATATCTCTTTCTGTTTTTTTTATGTGATCTAAATTTTGAATCCTAGATCTTTTTTATGCATTTTTTGAGCTTAATATTATTTTTTATTGCACTACTTTAGTTTTCAATCTAATATTTGAAGGTTTGGCTACATTATCCGCGTGTAACGCTTACAACCAAGTTCATATAACTGTTGGATTAGTGTAAGTTAGATCCAATATTTGGACTGCCAGTTACCTTACAGGAAGGAAACCAGGTGGCCTGTGTTTGCATTTAAAAAGTCAGGGAAGAATTGAAGTTGGGCTTACATTTCCTTTATCCATTATGATCTTGCATTTGTATTGAGAGTGATGGGAATTGCCAATTGTGAGAAGAATTAATGAAATACTTCATTATCATTAGGTGATAAGTATTATTACATTTTTATGTTTTGGCAATCCCTCAAGTGGCCTACACTTAATTTAGTCATACATTTGTCTCTATCTTACACATGCAAAGCACTTAAAGTATACTTCCTCCTAAGTTTTGGCAAAATTATAAATAAATAGTATTATATAAAAAAAATTATACATAATTTTTTTGTAAATAATTGACGAGTACATTCATTAATTGTTGAAAGATAATTTATAATTTTAAATTTATCTTCATATTTTAAAGAAATAATAAATTTTAGAGTAATATGTAATAACTATTTAAATTTAAATTTAAAAAATAATTAAAGACGATATTGTGAACTAAAAAAAATTGAAAGAGTTTATAAATTTAACATATTTTAAAATATTTTAAAATTATATTAATTACATTTGTTATCTCATTATCATGTTTATAATTTTGTTTTAAATTGGTTAATCAAAATATGTCAAATAAATATTAATACATTTAAATTTGATGAACAATAAAAGTTAGGATTTGGGTCGCTGCTTCGGTTGAAAACCTTCATTTCTCCTAAAAATATCACATATTAAACCCCCCACTCCTTAACGACTAAATATTCCAAATCGTCACTTTAACCATTGAGAACCCAGTTTAGTTGGGATGAACAGTGAATCTGTTCTTTGGAAACCTAGAATTTATTAGCTAACTTTTGTGTATGGTGTGGATTAACTATTGTACAGCAGCTGTATTGTTATAGGTCTTTTTTTTTAACTTTTGTGTTATTATCATGAAAATTAACTAATGAATACCAGCTATATTATTATAATTATTTTTTAATTTTTATATTATCATTATAAATTTTTTATTTATATTATAAATACTATTTATTACATATTTTAAATTTTATAATTACATATTTTAAATTTTTTATTTATATTTTAAATATTATTTATTTTTATTTTATTTATTTTAAATTTTTTATTGAACATTTTAAAATTTACGTTAAGGTTATAAATCTCACATTAATGAATATATAGTATAGCAATTGTTACTGTACTATAGTTGTTTTCATGTAAGATATAAAACATCTTTTAGGGTTTATAGACCTATTTTTTATTTGACTTAATCCCCTGAGTATATCCTGACCAAATTTAACTTGAACACATCATTGAATAAATTAAATCCGTTACAAAGTTAGCAATAAGAAATAAAATAAAAGTCATATTTCCTAAAAAGTATGCAGGGAATGAGCATGAAAGAACCTTTAGATGACATGATTGAATATGATAAATAAAACACAGATGGTTTAGATTGTTAAAATAGCATATACCTCTTTTTAAATTTAGTAAAGTCCTGTATAAATATAAATTTTTAAAAAAATTAATAAATAATATTTTTTTAACAAAATATCATTATGTACGGCCATTAATTGACTGATTAAAATAATAAAATAATTAAAATTTTTTTATATATGTATATTTTATATATTTGTATTTTTTACATACATTTTTAAAAGTATAAAATTAACAAAAGTATCCTTAAAGTTAATATAATTTGATAAATATGTATAAATTATATGTTAATTTTGACATGATAAGACCATAAATTATATGTATGTATAAAATTATAAATTATTTAATTTAATAAACATATATAAATTTATATAATATGAATATATTCAAATTAATATTTTAAATTTTTTTACTTATATAGAATTATTTTAATTATTGTGAAATATTTTTATAATCATTAAAAAAATATTAAATCAAAAATTTATGAACGGAATTAATTTCAATAATTATACAAATATTTTACAATAACTAAAATAATTTTACACAAATAAATAATTTATAATGTTAGTTGTATAGATTCATATCATAGACTTTTATATATATATATATATATATAGAGAGAGAGAGAGAGAGAGAGAGAGAGAGATCAAATAAAATAGTTTATAATTTTATTTCTACACAATCAAATAATTTATAATCTTGTCCTATCAAAATTAGCACATAATTTTACATAATTTATATGTATTTATGATATTAAATTAAATTGAATGTCAAAATTTGAAAAATAATTTTTAAGAATAGTTTTTATTGATTTTTTAAATTTGAAGAGAAATATATGAAAAATATTAGTATCTAAAATTTATAAACATAAAATTATTTTAATTATTTTATTAATTTAATTAGTCAATTAATAGTTAAAGATAAAAAAATTATAATTAAGGAATATTATTTGTTATTTTTAAAAAAATTTATATTTATATGTCATTTTATCAAATTTTAAAAGAGGTATGTAAAAATATTTCGGTGTTTGAAATAGTAAGTTTAGTTATGGGAGGTACGGTGATAAATCTTTTAAGCTTGTCATTTGTTGGTAATACAAGACAAAATTTTTGAGATTTTAAATCAATTTTATGCCTATGTTATTTACATTTCTTTCTCACTGTGAAATATTTTCTCTACATGTTATAATTGGTCATTCGCATCATATTCTAATTGCTTGTAAACATGTAGTTGCAATTTTGTTATGTTTGATTCTACTAGCACATGTATCTTTAATCAAGTTTCGTAATAATTATATTAATTAATTTGATTTTTTTTAAGTTGATAATTTGACAAATCGATCATCTTGTTGATAAAAATTGTGATTTTCTTGGGGGTTAATTTTGTAGTATTATTGAATGTTACATTGAAGCAAGAAAGTGGTATCATGTGAATAGACAAAGTGTCATTTTCACATAATAAATTTTAAGTTATTTCCCCGAAAGTATTTGTGGGCTTTGTATCTAGTTCTATCTACTTCAAATTTTACTGAGTATCCGATAATTATCCTTCCTATTTATTCAGAAAATGCAAATGCAAAATGCATGGTCTCTTGCTTGTTCTCATCGTTGAAGATTCCAGAGCTTGTTGTGGACAAAGCTTACAGGACAGTAGTGCCACATAACAGAACATTACATGTACCCTAGGACTATCATGTCATTAGCTGCCTCCAAATGTCATAAGTTCACATGCTAACTAGCATTTAGAATTTCATGATTCTGCAGGAATGTGATTGATGGTGACCCACCCGGCCCGGCAACAACACTTTGAGAATGACAAAAAGAAACATAAGAATCCAATCAATTCATGTACGAAAGGGAAGTTGTTGCTGTTGCTGTTGCTGTTGCTGTGCTATTGGTCTTTGTCGAGCCAATAGTCTGTACGAGGTTCTTGCTTTGCTTGCTGATTAAAATAAACACTGGAGTCATCCGATATCAACCCTGGACTCATTTTTCTACTGTCATTTAAAATTTACCTCTGTAATTGTAAAATCAGAACAAGTCCAACCAACAATATACAGAAACAATGAATTCTTTATTTATAGACAACATGACCAATTATTGGCGCATAACATGTATTATAGAAGCTCTAATTACTGGAGAAATTCTCATCAAGGATGAAAATTTTATAAACAGTGAGTCAGGTACATCTAAAATTCAAGTCAATAAAAGACAAATATTCTCATGCACATTAAATTTGGCATCTAACACACTCAACTCAAGCTGAATTTACTAGTAATTTTAACCAAAAATTTCCAGATTTTCAGGTATTACTATCATTTGCATAAAGTCAATATTTCAAGCTAAGTAACATTACGATTCATGCAAATCATAAGAGAAAACAACATAATTAAACCAAATCGTCATTAGCATCAATCATGTTCTGCATTTAACTAAGAGACCACCAAAGCATCGACATCAACTACACCATCCAATTCTACATTGCAGTTACAACAGGACAACAAAACTAACACGACCACCAATTCTACAAGCACAGAAACAACAATACAATGGACGACCACCAATAGGACTCAAACTAAAGGTTCTATTGTTGAAAACTCACTTCAGTCAATGAAGGCTTCACCTTTGGGGGCCGCCCTCTACCCCTTCCTGTCCCTTTCACTGTTGCTGTGGCTGTAGTTCCACTGATACTTCCAGAAGGCCTTGCCATCTTCCTGGGCCGTCCCCTCGGCTTACCAGTTCCTGTTGCAACCTTAGGTTTCCTTGGCTTTGGAGGAGCATTGGGCTCCTTAGATGGGTGGCCCGTAGGCCTAGCTTGACCCAGGACAGTGCCCGACAATGTTGGGCTCTTTGGCTTGGGGGGTCTGCCACGGCCCCGCCTTGGGGGTGCATTAGGGTCAAATTTCATATAATTGTTTTTCCAAAACACCAGCTCCCTGGTATCTTTCATTCTGTTTAGGTGGTGTGATAACAGTGTTGAGTGCCCAGTTGGCAATTGTCCATATTTTGATTCAATGTACTTTGATATCGATGTCTTGTTTGAGCCATTCTTCTCATTCAATGCTTCAATGGCTGACAATATCATCTATTGAGGATAAAAACTATGAGTTAAAAAAATATAAACATACCAAACTACACAAAATTTAAGGGAAAAAACATACAAATAATAAGTAATGAAGCCATAAATAACAATGCTTTAATTTGCTTAAACAAAATCTGTATCACAGATTCACAATACCACTCAAATATCAGCCAAAAACACCACTGTAGCTAAAACATACTGAACTCTAAGGTCAACGAAGATATTTTTTATAATTTAATTATGGCAAAAGAGAATATGAAGTAAGGGTTTGAAGTAACATGGGCGTCTCTGAGAATTTTCAGAAAATCTTTTAAAAATCTCGAAACTGCCCAGAAAAACAAAAAACGAAAAATAGAAGAAATTTGAAGTAACTAAAAGACATTCGCAAAATCTTAGTTTGATGCAGAATTCCCCTTCTAAATTTTCGCATATCAAACATCACATATAATCAATAAAGCGTTGAAGCAAATAATTTGGAAGAATCATATCTATAGCTCAGTTTTTTTATGAAAAAACAAAAATGCAACATAAATACCAGACAAATATGGGCAAGCATTCATAGATTCTTCATATTAACATACAATAAATGAGTAGAAACAACATGTCGTAGATATAGTTTCTCCTATATTCCCCAGAATCCCTTTTTTCTTTTTTTTTTTTTCTCAGTACTCAGAATAAAAATAAAAAAACAAAGAAAGTCAAAAATAATAAAGATCAATCACAGTTATAACCCATTAAAAAGTTTTAATTTTTTTTCGTTGGAAGAGTTTTTGATGTACCTGAGGATAAGGAGGTAGCAGCGGAAGCTTATTGACATCTTCAGCAGCCATTAATTCTTCAGATTTTCAGACGAAAAAAAAAAAAAAAAAAAAAAAAAACCACTCACTCACTGGCTCACTTAGTCCCAGCTTCAATACCAACAACATCAACAATAACAACAGTAACAGTAACAGCAATAACTAACAGAAAAACTGTTGATTTTGTTGTGGGAATAATACCCAAAAAGATTTGAGGGATGGATTTTACGAGAGGGCTAATATTTTCTTCAGCTTTGGAGGTAGACGGCTGGAACTGGTTCACGGGATGATGATCCAACAGCTCACGTTTAGTCATGATGAGTTTTTCATAGATCGACGACGTGGCGGAAACTTATTATTACTTTTATGAGGCTTTTGAAATTACAGGATTACCCATGGTATGAGGCAGTGGTGGTTTTATGAAAGGATTATGGTCCCCTCTTGCCACGTATTAAATTAAATTAACAAATAAAAGTGGAAAAAAAAAAGAGAAATATGGTCCCCAACATCAACATATATATATTTCAATCAATTAGAATATTCAAATTAAATAGCATATTAACATGTGAAGGGTTATGTCTTTTTCCTTTTATCTAAGCTTATAATACATGAAAGGTGTCATAATTGATTATGGATTTAATCCTATTTTAAGTCATCCAATCAATTTTTTATGCTATAATTTTTTATAACTTTTCTTTAAGATTATGACATTATTATTGATACTTTAATTTTAATCAAATTATGTTATAGGATACTTTTAAATTTAAAGAGTGAAATATATGATACTTTTAAATTTAAAGAGTGAACTATACTCTCAAATCTATTAATAATATTATAAATACAATTTAATGATAGTTAATTTATTATATTTTAATAAAAATATACTAATTATAATACAATTAAATTAGATTAATTTAATGACTTTTGTTGCACCAATAAGAGTAATACTATACTTTTCAAATTTTATTTTAATTTTTTATCTTAAGTAATGATATAATTTTTATTGATTAGATTGGAAAAAAGGGTAATTAATCATTCTAAAAGTTTTAATATCTACCATCCAATAAAAGAAAGTAATGTTCTTATATAGAGTTAAAAGTTAGAATAAAACTCGAAAAATATAATATTATTAACTCATCAATCTTTTTCTTTTTAAATTGATAAGATACGTTTATTTGTCCGTGCAATGTTTAAAAATATAATATTAAAACTTTCAAAAAAGATTTAAATATAATTTCAAAAAAGATTTGTATGACATCTTAATAATGTATTATTAATTCAAAAAAAGTTCAAAAATTGTTATTATCCTCCTTTATTTGATTGAGAAGAAGTAAATGACCAAATTAGACCAATTGAAACAAGACACATATTAATGAATAGTATTATACACAAAAAGTTCAAATATAAAATATTTATTTTAAAAAATAAAAATTTATATATTTTGAACATAAAATTTAACATAATATTTATTAATAAATAATATGAAAGTATGGATATCAATTACTATTAACTTTGTGTCATAATTTTTTATTGGCAATTATGCCCCTCCAAAGGGTGATAATCCATTAGCATTTTGGAAATGGACTAATACTCTTAATTTTTTTTTTTTTTTTATGTAATTGGTTTATGAATGTTAATGATTCACTCTTTTTAAGAAAAGAAATTATTATACTTTTAATTCACAGAATTTTTTTGACATTTGTTTGAGCAGAAAGAAAATTCACCTTCGGTTGCATTGTGGGTTGAGTAGCCAAGAGAATTACGGATGGCAAATTTAGCCTCAACGGGGTGGTGAATTACACCTTGCCTGTGAAAAATGGTCCAAACAGTTCCATGGTATGATACTGCAATTGGATTCAGCATAATCTTAAGCTTCGATATTATTATCCTCTTGATTAACTGTGATCAGGAGATATTACTGTAACTGCTACTTGCGCACAATGAGGCTAGACATGGAAGCAGTGCCTAACGATGATCCTACACCAAAAGTCACTTAGCACAACACATACTGGAATTTTGCAGGCCATAATGCTGGGGATGTGCTTGATCATTCACTTCAGATACGGGGATCTCTGGTTACCCCTGTAAACCAGAATTCTATTCCAAAGGGTGAATTCTTGCAAGTTAAGGGAACTACTTTTGATTTTACTTCAGAATAGGAAATTGGCATCTCTATCCGCGACGTTCCTGGCCCAGGGTATGATCACAACTATGTGCTTGACTGTGGGGAGGAGAAATCAGGCTTGAAGCGTGCAGCTAAGGTGAAGGACTCGACTGGTTCGATGGTGTTGAACTTTTGGACGGATGCACCAGGCATGCAGTTTTACATGGAGAATTAAGTGAATGGTGTTGTTGGAAAAGAAGAGGCCGTTTATGAAAAACATTCAGGCTATGCTTGGAGATACTGGGATTTCCGAATGCCATTAACCATCCAAATTTTCCTCCAATTGTTGTTTTTGAGTTCTCGGCAGAGTGAATTTGTTGACTTGGAAAGGAACCGACGTTTTACTTAATTATAGTCAAACAGACAGATAATATCACTTCGGTTTTGCTCAATTATAGTCTTCATTTTTCATTTTTGGGAATTTGTGGTGTATGGACCTTTACCCAGTTTTGGATTTGATAATAATACTGTAGTGTGAGATGTGTGTGCAATATTACTTTCCCCCTGGTTTTATCACACTGGGAAATTGATTGGAACAGCAAGATTTTCGTTCAATATGCGCAAATATTTCATGTGGCATGGTTTTGTCGCATGCTGAGATTTGAGATTAGGTTGCATCATTTCAGTATGTCAGTGCTCATATGCAGGCCTATACTAACTAGGCAGGAATGAAAAGCTTGGATAATTGAACGAAAATTGACATCTTTTCTCCAAATCTTGTCCTTGACATTCTAACTACTATCATGATATTTGCTAAGCCATTCATACCCATATTTGTCTCACTGGAGTCATATACACCTAATTTAGAATATATTCATTCTCCTATTTTTAGGAAAAGTAACTAGCCCTGTTAACTTGTTGGACAAGAAAGGCGTCTAAGCAATTCAATGACAAACTCAATGAACATTGTTTTAAACTAAGTGTCTCCAGATCCTGGAAACCCATATCACCATATGATGTTAAGCAATTCAAAGACTAGCGAAGAAAGAATTATCCCTTCTTCTTCTTCCCTTTCAAACCTTCCCCCTGTTTTCTCAAGAAATGTAAGTTAAAAAGACTCAAATTGACTCCCATTTTATCTGACCTATATAAACTTGCAAATACTGTAGAGGCACTCTCGATTATCTTTCAACTTTTCCAAGGCAACGAGGAGGAGATGCTGCAAAACTCGGGCTCTACATCATTTTGTAGATTGCCCAAAAGAAATGTTTGGGAAAAACCTTCGCATTTTTAGTCTGCATGACTTTCAATAATTTATTTAAACCAGACCAAGATCAAAGAAAAACAGTCTGCATTTGTTTAAGGAATTGCTCACATACTTGAAATTTAGATGAGATTGCTGTAAATATAATATGAAGACTACCTCTTGTCTTCACTTTCGTTGTTCTTCTCTGTAACATCACCCAAGAGTATCACCACTCATGTTTTCTGCACGGATTTCAACAGCCCTAAGGTCACAAAGATGTTGCAAAATCTCTTGGAGAAGATCCATCCCTTTGTCTCCCTTCTGTACAGAGCTCATACAATGCTTTGGAAACTCTCTATTTGCTTTCAGAGCTTGTAGCCTGTCTTAAACATGATCCACCTCCTCTTCAATTGCTAGTCTTTTGCTATCAAGATCAAATGTGGAAACTGAAGAGTTTTCCATTTCAAGAGATTCAAATTCTACTAGTTCTTCATATATCAAGCCTTGTTCTGTTTCATTAGCTGTTGCATCGAAAAGAGGAAGGAGGCTCTTTGCCATGGAAGCCATAGATATTCCGCCAGGATTAAATCTATCCTTATAAAAAAACATTTGAGGCCCCATTTTCTCCTGGACTTGTAAAATCATAATTCTCATCAATCTCATTGACACTAAACTTTGAGGACTGCTCTACTGATTTGAAATCCTCGATGAATTCATCGTCACCAGGCGTGAGTAACTTCTCCTCCTATACCTCTAACTGATCTAGAATGGAAAGCCTTTCTTCCTCAAATTCTGATAATGATTCATCCAGAGCCGTTATATGCTTAACGCAATCTAGAGCCATTTCCTCCAAATTTAGAACTCCGTCAGCTGGAGTGTTGTCGCTACTGTTTTCCTGATGGCCACAGAAGATGCTGTCTTCTTCATTTGCTTCGCGATTAAGGTCAGTGGATAACTCATCAGCATCTTCCGAATTGATACAAGAAGCAGAAGAGTTTCTGCTTCTTTTGCTTCCATTAATACTTCTCCTCATTTTCTCTTTTGCCTCATAATCCAAAACCTTCTTGTGACACATTTCCAATTCTTTCCCAAGTTCTTGTTTCTTCCTTTCTCTCTTTACCATGAGCTCATTCAAAAATTGCAATGCATCTTGGTCATATTCAGATTGTTCTTCCATCATCCACTGGTATTGCAAAGCTTCCATTTGCATTGCTGCCTTCTCCTCTTGAAGCCTGGTTATCATAGCCATTGTCCGGTTAGCAGCAATTGCAGAGGCACTCCTTTCTTCCTCCAGCTCTGAATATAAGGCGCTTAGGGTTTTCCTTTCAGCTTTAAGAGCTGATTTTAGCCGCTCAATGGTTAGGAAAGGATCACTACCTTCCATCTCGCTTGCCACACTGCCATCTAAAGAATCCTCTGTTCCTGATTCTCTTTCATCGAACAGTATTAGTTTCTTGTGCAAGTAGTGGAAACTATGAAGAGAAGTTGAAGTATCTGGAAACTTTTCCTCCTTTACTTCATTAAGCTCTGAACGCGTGGATGAGTTATGGTTTATTCCTTCTTGATTCTTACCAGCCAAATTTAACTTTTCCCCCACAATACCTGTCTCTTCTTGCTTGTGACCTAGTTAACAACCAAACTTAAGTTATAGAATCTTATCAGAAAATTCCTTAGAACTGAATACTTCATTACGGATGGAAGAAAGATGGAAATTTGCTGCTAACCAAGATCATTCTGAACCATACATTCTTTGGAGATGTTAATAACTTCACCATGATTGTAGTTCGCGGAAGATTGGTCCTCTTGTCGGCATGGCAACGAGGAAATTTGTTCTTGAGCTTGAGGGTGACCAGCTTCATCGTCGGCTGCTTCTATGCTTGCCAAGTTATTGAATTTTGTTTGATCCACCAATAATTTAAAACCCTTTGTTTTCTCTGCATTAGCTACTTTTCATCAATATTTTATTCATTCAGATGAAAATAGAGAGCAAATGCTAATAGAGAAATATTAAAAATTATAATAACTTCTGTTTACTAGTAGGGCTATCTTGTTCCTTCACTGTTTCTGCTTCGACTTCATTGATATCAATGGATAAAGTTTGATCTGCTTGATTAGTACTAACTTTTGCGCACTCGTTGCCAACTTGAACTTGTACTTCCTCTTCAGCCTTTAGAAACAAAGAGTTCTTAACTTCTTCCACATTTGTCTCCGATCTGTTAAGTTTTTCACACCTTATCTTCTCTGTAGTCTCATCCATTTTGATTAATTGTGCATGTCCTAAGACATTGGTTTCTGTTTCGCCCTGTAATGCAGAATGAAATGATTCACTTGCATGATCTAGCCCTTTCAGTAGTTCCTCTTCTGGTTTGCAGGATCCTTGATTCTCAGTGGTTAATGAATCAATCAATCCAATAGGAATTATGCGTATAAAACTACAATCAACATTTCTTTCTGAACCCATGTTGATGATTTCAAGTAAATCATCTTTACCAGAACAACATCGAATGATAGTGTCATCACAAGAACAGTGACCGGAGTTTGTATCTGCTTCCTCTTCATAAATTTCTTTTTCTTCATATTGCAGGTTTGATACAGACCTTGAACAATTTTCCTCTGCAACTTCCGTAAGGCCAAGGCTATCAACATCTGAGATTACCAGAAACTCGTCTCCATTGTTTGTTTCAATCTCATTGTCAATTTCATCGTGAATTGACAGGCTTTCAGGTTTCCTTTACTCTTTGCACTCATCTCCATTCTTGTCATCATCTATTGCTTCTATTACCAACCTTCCTTTGTGGGTATAATGCAAAGCGTCTGAAGATGACTTGAAAAGCAAGTAAGGCGGATAAACTTTGCTTTTCAGGCTCTCATTGCAGCGCGAACATCTGAAATCCTGATTATCATCTTCAATTTTTTGTGCATTCACCAATGAAATGAATGCTACCCTCCTTGTCATTCCAATGGAGTCATCGTTCTGCCGCGGCTGAGTTCCGTGCACATATTTTGTGTTTCAGCCATTCTCTGATGACTTGAACAATAACGCAACATGGAAATCTCAGATGGTATGTGTGTCACGTGCCAGATTTCTATAGGAGTTTGTATTCTCTTCAAGTTCCAAGACGTGATCAACTCTAGAGCACCATACGCAGAGTGGTTTAAGGACAAAATAGTTTCCAAATTTTCTGATAAAATAAGTAAACAAAGAGAGCCTGTGTGCAATTTTTCGATTCATTTCTTGTTAAGGAAACTTGGGATTCTAAATGTATAAAAATAAAAGTGAAAGTCAACAATTACGAAACATAGGTGTCAAACACTGGCAGGCATCATGAAAGGCTACAAGAAAGCAAAAGTACAGTAGAATAAGAGAGGGAAGTGGATCAAATTAGGGCATTGTGATGCTGACTCGATAACTTTTGTGTGAATAAAGCATTAATTGATTTGCTGGGATCATGGTCCATGTCGCTGCGTTTGCTTTTGGGCTTCAGTTATTTTTGTTCTTTCTTTTGCTTTTTGGAAAGTTTATTCCTGGATTGAGGAATCACTAAGAATTTTAATCCAAGTTCTTCATAAAATAGTCACCTTAATTAAACAAGATTACCGAATCAAATGCCAAAAGCAGACGTTTGTTAGACAACAAAAAGGTGTTGGTGGGATGTGGGTATACTAGAATAGAAATTTGTAGAGTAAAGTTGGAGAAAAAGAGAAAATAATCTTAAAGTAAATGAAATAAATAATAACAAATAATAATATAATGTGTAAAAAAAAAGAAACAAATTTGTAGATGGTATGCTTAAAGTCACGTAACATTTTCTTTTCTTAATATACTATTTACCTCCACTAGTTCAGTAATATACATTAATTAAGCAAATACATTTATAGAATAAATGAAGTATTTGTGTTTGCCTATAATGTGTATTAATGAAAACAAATTTGAATATTTTTAAATATTGCAAGCCTACTAAAAATTAATATTTTATTTCTATAGATAAACAAAATATTGAAATTTTGATATATGAAAATATGAATTTTAATGTAAGAAATTTTAGAAAAATAGTGAGAGAAAATAGGATAATTTTGGTTGTTCTTTCTTATATATCAAAATTATCTCATACCTATTTTTTATAAATGTGCATACAATCCTTTATAAAGACGTATCTATTCATGGTATCATTTTATTTATGATTATTAGATTATATTTAAATTTAATTTATGGTGTAAATTAAATCAAAATATAAAATAATATATTAAAGAGTAATGTCTATTCAAGCCAAACTGTAGCTTAACACCGTCGCACTATATATAATAAATAATAACACAAAAAGTTGGCCATTACGGCTTAGTGCGGTAGTGTCAAGCAGCATGTTGGGCGCCTGGCGCTGCAACACCCATATCATTGACTTTGTACATTAAGGCCACACATGCATGAATTGAAAACCTTGACCAAATAGAATTTTAGGTGAAATAGTCCTACTATGTCAGTATTACTAACGTGGTGAGACTATCCAATTAATGAGTGAAAAAAATATATTTATTGATAGTAGGTAAAAAAAATCAATATATGATCCCATAAATTTCTTTTACTATATTAATGGAATAATGAAGTATTATATTGACTTTTTTTACCTACCACCAATAAATATATTTCTCTTACCTCATTAATTAAATGGTCTCACTACGTCAACAATGCTGACGTGGTAGAACCGTCCTATCTAAAATTATCTCCCTTAGCCATTAAAAGCGTAATTGATTTTGACATTATTTGTGTATATATACTCACAAGTGTATGCATGCTTGATTTGTATATTTGGCCATTAATGCATGAACAACTTTACTTGTATATATATATATATATATATATATATACACACACACACACACACACACACACACTCATACATACATGTATTAGTTTGACAATTATCTCCAACAAAAAGTAGATCAAATAATGGACCTCTCAAAACCAGTTTTTGTGGACCTAAATGACAGCCTGGTGTCACTGCATGATATCAACAGAACCTACTATCAAGTGGGCCCATTTTTATATGAGCCTTCTTGGGAATCTACAAGTATATAGCATGTGGTATGTATACATGCTTTGAAGTTGGAAATTGAAGTCACATTTGATGTAACGTCACAATCTAGATTAGTTTGGTTCATGAACCTGCAGATACATGATAGCATGATCCAATTTCTTCTTATTGGTAATCTTGTCTTATGAAGTCCAGCTTCCGAAGTTAGTTGATTTTTGTTTTATTTGTCAATTATTTCCCATAAACGTCAATCATAATATGATTAATGCATTTAATACTAAAAAACAGGAGCTTAGCCCAAACAAGATGTCCAAATAAGAACATCCACGCCTAGACTGATAAACTATCTATCCAACCATGAGGTAAATCAGTCGCTATTCCTCCGATACGAAAATAATTATGCATCATTCTCATATCGGTGGTAGCTTCGAATAGATCATATACTAATTCTCTTTCTCTAAAAATATAGAAGAAATGAGTCTGCGTACTAATATCTACAATAAAAGGGCCAAGCCACAACAGAAGATAAGCTATACGACTCAATTCCAACATAATTACTCTAATATAACCAGCCCTTTTAGGTACTTGAATATTTCCCAACAGTTCTGGTCCATTTACAATTATTGCTTCTGTGAACATAATAGCTAAATAATCCCAACGGGTTACATAAGGCATGTATTGTATAATTGTTCGGTTTTCTGCAATTTTTTCCATTCCTCTATGTAAATAACCCAACACAGGTTGACAATAATTAACATCCTCACCATTTAGAGTAATGATAAGATGAAGAACACCGTGCATTGATGGGTGGTAAGGCCCCACATTGCCTAGCATTGAATAGACTAAGTATTCACCTTATCAATATCTCAAATCAATGATGGATTCTATTTAGTTCCTAAAAGGGCACCCGAATTGGACTGAACCAACCGTTTGTCAGGTTATTATTCTCTATGCCTATCTACTTTCAAAAATCAATAAGAGAGTTTGTCTGCCAAAAAACTCGAAGCCGCATTGGCACAAAATTGTCATGGTAGAAGAGAGTTTTTTTTTTTTCTTCATTGTTAGTATGAATTGTAAGTTACAAATTCATTAAGGAAGAATTTGTAACATTTAAATTATGATCCTTAACTCCTCTATTATGTTTTTGTAATTCTAAAATTTAAATTCAAAATTTGTAACTGCAACATTAAGTGGCCATAAAACCTCCATTAAATATGAGAATTTTTTGATGAGAAAAATTTTATAAATTGGGAGATGTTTTATTTTGTTAAGATCTCTAAACTCAAAATTTTTGTTAAATACTATCTTGATAGGATTTAAAGAGTTTAGAAGATTTTGATCATATTTAGAAACGTTAACAAAAGTAATGGTGAGAGATTAGTAATCTATAACTTTTGTACTTAATTTCTTTAATTTTAAAGTATACTTTAAGATTATATACTTATATTTGGTATTAGAGTATTTACACCAAAATTATAATAAAAAAAAATAGATTTTTTGGACTAAATTACATAGTATAATTTAATTTTGTCCAAAATTTAAAATAAAATAAAATATTTAATGGATTAAATTGTTAAAAATGTACACACGGACAAGTAGCCCAACGGTTAGGAATGTGATTTTTCAAATACCAAATCATGGTTTAATTCGGGCATTTCAAATTTTTGATGTAATTAATACAAAAATAAAATGCAAAAGTCAGGATTCGAATCTAAACCCAATTCTTCGTTATACAAGCTCATAGATAATATTCTATGTCATATTATTCATATTTTATATATATTTCATATTGATAAAATATGATAATGTTCAACCCTTAATAAAATTCATTATAAATATGTATTTTTGCAGTATCATAATCTGCAAATATATTTAATATCAATTTAAATGTTTTTGAACTGGTAGGAGATAATTATAAGATATAGAAAGAGAAAGTATTGTTATATTTAAGGTGACAGAATATATATTATATTATATTATATCAAAAAATGAACCGTCATCTATTATTGATGTTAGTACTTCGGCACAAATTAAGTTTTACGAACGTTGAGAGTAATGTAATCGCCTTAATGTAATGTTCATAAGAACTAAAATTTCTACTAGTATACGTGGTTCAATCGTTCAACATGATGATTTACGTGCTTTAATGAATAGTATTAATGAACAGTTTGAATCTTCAGATAAAACACTAGCCAATATCCTTATTTTACAATTTTTTTCCCATGAAACTCACTACTATAACTAGTATGCGAGAACACATTATGAAGATAAAAGGTATTGCAGCTCAACTGAAAATTTTAAATGTGACAATATCTAAACTTTTTCTTGTACACTATATCTTGAATTCACTTTCACAATCATATGGACTCTTCAAAATTTTTTATAACACATATAAAGTTAAATAATCCATTAATGAATTATTGACCATGTGTATTCAAAAAGAATGGAGGTCAATCGCAAAGATAGGAATGAATCTTCAAAGTACATATTTGACAACAAAAAGAAAGATTAAGAAGAAAAGGAAAGATAAAAATACTTGTTTAAGTTAAAATAAAAAAAGAATTCAATTTTTTTTTTTTTTTTTTGCAATGCAATCCTTCTTTATATTTTTTTTTTTTTGCAAAAAAAAAAAAAACATATAAAGAAGGATTGCATTAAATTTCAGCAATAACTTACTAAGAAATATATATTTTTTTCTCTTATAAGTTATGAATCTAATATGGTTGAAATTTATTATAACACATAGTAAATTAATTTTCTTTCTATAATTTACATTACGAACGTTTTGCAGAATTTGCAAAACCTAAGAAAACCAGTGGAAGCTGAACGCTTTATCTATTTTAAAAATAAAATAAGTTTATCTTTGAAGGTTATTGGGACATACAATTTAGTTCTCAATAATAATTTTGTAATAAATTTGAAAAAAATCTTTTATATTTCTAATTTTTCTAGGAATTTAATTTTTATTTTTAAACTTATACCCTATAAATATTTCTTCAATTTTTAATTTTTTTGTGAAAATTTTTTATAAATTTAATTTTATTAGAAATGGTACATTGTCTAATAATTTTTTCTATATTAATTTACAAAATAATGTTTATTTTAACATAATGCATACTCATACTAATATAAAAATAAGTGTTATGAGTGAAAATTATTCTATATTGTGGCATCGGAGATTATGACACATCTTCATTGAAAGAATCAAAAGGTTAGTAAATAATAAAGTATCTAATACTTTATATTTTACTAATTTTGAGAATTATGTGAACTGTATAAAGGGTAAATAGACTAATAAGTTAAAAAAAAGTACCAAGAAGAGTTCGAACTTATTAGAAATCATACATACAAATATTTGTAGTTCTAATATAGACTCATATAGTCACAAGTATTTTATCACTTTTATTGATGATTATTCACAATTTATGTATTTCTATTTATTGAAATTAAGAATGAAATATTAGATACTTTTAAAATATTCAAAATTGAAATAAAAAAATAATATGGTAAACAAATAAAGATCGTGAAATCTGATAAAGGTGATGAATACTATAATAGATACGTAAAGGTTGAATAAGCACTTGGACCATTTGCGAGGTTTTTTCAAGAGTATAAGATTGTTGTCAAATACACTATGTCTGATTCTCTATATCAGAATAGCTTAGCAGAAAGAAGAAATTAAATATTGTTGAATATGATACGGAGTATGCTTAGCAACTCCAAACTTTCTAAATCTTTGTGGATATAAGTTTTTAAGACAGTTGTATACGTATTAAAGTGGGTTCCAACTAAACTAGTTTCCAAAATGCTATTTGAGTTATGAAAATATTGAAAATCGAGTTTGAAACATGTATGTATTTGGGATTGTTCTTGTGACATAAAAGTTTATAATTCACAAGAAAAAAAAATTAGATTCTATAACCATTAGTAGATATTTTATTGGATATTCAAAAAAATATAAAAGATACAGAATTTATTATCCATTATATCACATTAAGTTTGTAGAATCAAGAAATATTAGATTTTTTGAAAATAATTTGATAAGTGAAAGAGATCAATTTTAGAATACAGTTTCTGAGAATAATCATTCATGATTGTCCACTTCAAGTACTAAAATGATTGTTATCAACAATATCTCTTCTGTACAAATGGATGTTAATCAAACAACGGTTGATATTCAATCAAATGATAATCAAATTTCACAAACTGGTGATATTTTAGTAGATCAAGTTGTTAAATAACTAGTTATACAACATACTCTTTAGAAAAATATTGAAATAATATTAAGAAGATCTATTAGAGTAAAAAGATTACTAATTTTTAGTGATTATATTGTATATTTACAAGAGTCAGACTATAATATTGGAGCCATAATTAATCCAAAAACGTTTTCACAAGTCATGAGTTGTTAACAATTTGACTTATGGTATGATGTTATGAAAAATGAAATGAATTCTATATCAACGAATGAAATATGAAATCTTGTTGAATTGCCTAAATGGTTCAAACTCATAGAGTATAAATATATCTTTAAGACTGAAAAAATTTATTAGGCAACATTGAGAGATATAAGGTTAAACTTGTTGTTATTGGATTTATTTAAAAAGAAGAAATTGATTATTTAGAGATATTTTCTCCTGCGTCTAAAAATAATTTTTTCTGTGTAGTCATGATATTAGTAACTCGTTTTGATTTAGAGTTGTATCAAATAGATGTAAAAATAACATTTTTTAATGAAAATTTGGAAGAAAAAGTTTATATGAAACAACCTAAAGGATTTTTTTCTAGTGATGGTAAGAATTTGGTTTGTAAACTTAAAAAATTCATATATGAATTGAAATAAGCCTCCCAATAATGGTATTTAAAATTTCATGAAATTATTTTTTTATTTAATTTTGAAGAGAATATCATAAATTAATGTATATATATCAGAATATTAGTAGGAGTAAAATTTGTTTCCTTATTCTATATGTGGGTGGTATACTACTTGCAACTAATGATAAAGAGTTTATATATGAGGTAAAACAATTTCTTTTTAAAAATTTTGATATGAAAGATATGGATGACATATGTTATGTCATTGGTATTAAGATACATAGAGATAAACATTGAAGGATTTTAGGTCTAAAAAAATTTCGGATAAAAAATTATTTTTTAAGTGCAGCACAAATTGTTAAGGGAAATAAATTTAATTTGAACTAATATCTTAATAATAATATCGAAAATGAACAAATGAACAACATTTCATATACTTCATCTATTGCAAGTATTATGTATGTTCAAGTCTATACAAGACTTGACATAACTTTTATAGTTAAAATATTAAAACGATATTAGAGTAACTCAAGATTGAACCACTGGAAAGTTATAAAAAAAGTTTTGAAATACCTTTAAGAGATCAAAAATTACATACTTATGTATAGACAAATTAATAATTTGGAAGTAGTTGATTACTCAAATTCTGACTTCATTGGCTGTGATGATTCAAAAAAATTAACATTTGAATACATCTTTATATTAGTTAGCAGAGCTGTATCTTGAAGAAGTGCTAAGCATTCATTGATTGCTACTGCCATTATAAAAGTCGAGTTTGTTTCATGTTTTGAGGTTACTTCTCATGAAATATAGTTAAAGAGTTTTACATCTGGGTTTAAACTTGTGGATTATATTTTTAGGTCATTGAGAATATATTGTGATAATTCAGATATTATATTCTTGGTTAAGAACAATAAAAGAGAGAGTCAAAATAAACAAATTGATATTAAGTACTTAACCATTGGAGAATGTATTAAAGAATATAAAGTGGTCATTAAGCACATCAACACTGAATTGATGATTATAGATTTTTTGACAAAAGGCATGCTACCATTAAAATTTAAAGATCATGTAATTCATATAAGACTTGATTTTAGTACGTAAATTTATAAAACTCTGACTATTTATTTTCTAATAAAGTGTACATATTTATTTGAACGAAAAAATAAATTTATATTGGACTTAAAATAAATATAAGATTTATTCATTAAATTAAAGTCATTATGTTAGACCAAAAATAATCATAGAGTTTATTTATTAAAATTACTACATTACAGTTGCAATAAAAAGTATCATACATTTATAATATATAGAAGAAAAGTTGTCAATTTTGATAATATATTGTTATGATTCATGTATATTATTTTTTGTATATGAGAATTTAAAATTTGCGAGTCAAGTGGGAGAATGTAAATTACAAATTCATTAAAAAGAATTTATAACATTTAAATTATGACCCTTAACTCCTCATTATGTTTTTGTAACTCCAAAATATAAATTCAAAACTTATAATTATAGTATTGAGTGGTCATAAAACCTCGTGAGAATTTTTTAATAGAAAGAATTATATAAATTAGGAGGTATTTTACTTTATTAAAATCTTTAAACTCAAAATTCTTGTTAAATACCATTTTAAGAGGATTTATAAAGTTTAGAAAATTTTAATAGCATCCAAAAATGTTAATAAAAACAATGACGAGAAGTTAATAATCTATAATTTTCGCACTTAATTTCTTAAATTTTAAAGTATACTTTAAAATTGTATGCTTACATGAATAACTAGTTTGTAGATGAAAAAAAACTTTAAATTGCTTAAATATTGTCGAGACAAACACCAAAATTGTTGCATACAAATATTTTATGACATTAGTAGTAATTTATTCCGCTAGTTCATAGCTATTCAAGCAATACCAATACTTGTGCCTACATTTTTACCAAGACAATATGAAGCAAGTTGAACACTTTTAAGCATAAGTCAAAGAAGATAAATGCAGAACTTATAGAGCCTTTCTTTACATTAACTCTCATCAGTGGTTTCATCCCATAACTTTGGCCATCTGTCTATTCTATGTCCATTTGGAAGAAGGGAAGTCGATGTTCCTAGGAATTAGAGGAACCTACATGTAGAGATATTTACAGTATAATTGTTAGACTTCTCAATTTGGATTTGTATCGTGATTGGCTTCTTCACTACCTGATCTGTTCACTGGCTTTGAATTATTCATCATAAACCGCCAGCTATCTCCCTCTTCCATTTCCCATTGTTTCTTCAGTTCGTAGATTGTTTTGGATGCTACAGCAGCAATTGTGAGGTTACTATCTTCAGCCAGTGTCTGCAAGAGGAAGGGTGAACATAAGTTACTGTCATTTGGAAAAGAGGTATAATTATCATCATTTGCGAAACCATCAGATTAAGAAAAAAACACAAACCCGTAATGCTCCATGCCTGCATTACCAAGAGTCCACATTGATGGAGCAATAGCTAATGCATTGGCCAATGCTTGTCTAGACCATAGAGAAAAGATGCACATGCGAATGACTAGGAATTGAAAACATATTAGAAACAAATTTTAATCAGAATAGCAAAATTTGTTACTTAAATTCTCATAGGTTCCGTGTCTATGTCCTTTGTCAAATTACTGATGATTTATGTGGATATCCAACTCAAGTTCCTAGTATTGCTACAAGTAGTCATTCGGGCTTGTAGCATATAATTATAACAAACAAACAAATGACCAGCACACTAGTGTCAATGTCCATTGGAATATGCAAGTTGAGGACTCTGAAATGATATGAAAAATAATTCAGATATGACCAGTAATAACAGTCACAAAAGCTTGTAGTATGCAAGTATTGCATGATGATTAAGTTTATTGGGCCTAAAACAAATTGGTTGCCATAAAAAAAAAAAAAAAAAAAAAAGAAAAAAGGAAAGAAATCCTCCTTGGTAACTGTCTTTAAGTATCAGGTGAATAGTATTTATAACAAAATAAAATTTCCTTTGACATACTTTCTTACAAGGAACCATGAAAGATAAGTTTCCCACCATATATACACAAGCTTGCAACGCATTTGCAAATGCAAATGAGCAATTGAAAATTTTATGCTATTAGATTGAATTTTTAAAACCAACATCACATCAATGGTTTACCTCATGCTTTCATCAAGAGAACTTGAACACTCTGCCAGCAATGAAACACTACTTTTGCCATCCATTGCGTCAAGATCCATAAGAGTTGTGATCAACAACTCAAGCTGTTCCAAATGAGGAGATTGGGTAATTAAAAGGAAAAAACAAAATGAAAAAAATCTTAATTCTACCAACTTCTCCATTATATAAAAAATATGAATCCATGAGATCTGAACCTCTTCAAGATCAATGTAGTCAATTCCATCTTCTTCAGAAAGAGCAGCTGCCATACTTTGGTAAGCTTTCTATACACTGTGAAATAAAATGGAAACATATTTTTCAATATACATTTTGATGGAAGAGATAGCACTAAGTTTGGCATAAAAAAAGACCTGAATAGCAATAATACGATCGGTAGATACTTCCCTGGGGAAAAAATCAAGAGTTTTTCCATTTTTCTCAAGCATTATACATTCCATCATCTCGGGATCTAATGAAGAAACATTTTACCTGCACAAAGGGCTGAATGCCAATGATATGTTAGAATTTTATAGTTTCAAAACAAAGTAACTTATGACAGTTCTGAGGAAAAGAGAAGAAGAAACAGTAAGGGAGACATGCTATCACCAAATAAACTTACAATTTGTACATCTTGCTCACCATCATGTCATGGATACTTTTGACAAACTGTAAACCACAAAGTCAAAGAACTTAAATTCCTTCATGGGGCAGATATATTTTTTGTTAAAACAACTACATTGTATTAACTCTTTTTTATTTATTAATATTGGTGGAAACATATAATTATGGGGAAAAGATGATGAAGATGAGATTTAGGCCAATTATCCAATGCTGAACGTGAGAAATGGTCATGTAGAGTGATTCCAAAATCTGGTAATGCAATAAAAATGTAAAATAAATTGTCAATCGAGTTACCTCCAATGCCATTAGAACATCTTCTATTGTACGTTGCTTGGCATGGAAATTAGCACACCGTAGACTAGCCTGAAAAATAGCAAAATGAATGCAACAGGATGTATTACACTAAATAAAACTATTCACAACATATGCAACAATATGTCCTTAGGGACAAGTATATGACAAAGCTATTCATCCATCTTGAATTAATTAAATTACAGCCTTAAAAAGGACAACAAAAGTCAAAAAAATATTTGTTTTTCACATTACTACCTTTTTGTTCAGATCTAGTATCCCTTATATCTTTTTCTCTTTCAAACTTTTGAGGTTAATTCCTCTACCCCTCTTATATTCCCAATAAAATATTATAACCTATATGCAATTGAACTAGATCTTTATCACATATAAATACAAAGGTAGTAAAAGGCAAATGGACAAATCAACTTTATGACACAAACATAAATGATAAACTAGTTTTCTGATGTTCTGCAGTACCGCATGTTGCAGTTTTTCCTTTTTTTTTTTTTTTTTTTTGTTAATAACACCGTACACCTTACATGAAACAATATATGAATGGAAAATAAAATAGAACATATGAGGTACCTCAAGGGCTCCATCACTCCAATGCTTATCAGCAGCACTTTTCAATCTATATTGAGCTTTATCTTTGAATACAAATTATCAAGAGAATACAAATTTATAAATACAATTATCACAAAATGACCGAAAAAACAAATTTATATTACCAAATAAATCAAAGTTCAACATATAGATATACATACAGTAGCTATATGATGAAGATGTTCAGCTTTTTACTTTACATCACGGTCAATTTTCTCTGTATCCTTTCTTGCCCAAGCTATTAGCATAGTCGACACAAGAAAATACATCAGTTTGACATGCATCAAATAAAGAAGATCGTGGCATAACTACAACCACATTTAAAAGGCAAAAAGGTGGGGAATAATTCCAATATCCTTTCCATATGATTTAGACCAATAACCTACCCATTCTGCAAAAGCTTAAATAGAAACTAAAAATGAAATGCAATCTTCACCACAGTTTGAAATAAACCAATGCACTCCTTGGAAATTCGAAAAATGATTGTGTGCATGCATGAAAATAGACTTAAGTGAAATGGTGAAAATTAAATTCATTTCACATGCTTTGACATATAAAAGTTAGTGGTTGTGTCCAGACTCTCATGGTAGAAAATATATGACATTTACAAAGCCATACTGGAATAGTTCACGACATCAAATGCAAGGTGAAAGTGTTTACCATTAAGCTTAAGAAACTCCGACCCAAGAATAGCAATGTCTTGACATGCACGAGTGTCCAACCTCATTATACTTCTGGAGAAAATTGAAAAATTATGAACAAAGATCTTCAATTGAACAACATTTGAAGAATAAAATGTCAAGATAATGTGTTCAATACCATTTTTCAATTTGCTGCAAATGACTGTTCTTTAGACTCATTAAACACAACCAGTACCAAATTTCGTACATATTTCGAGAAAAGTTGCATTTATTAATATAATAATTAATATTCATCATATGTTATTCACCCACAATTTGCTTGAGTTTTGCATGCAACTGCTAATTGTCCACAAAATTTCTAAATCTTAAATGACAGTGCAAGCTTCTTTATCATTAACTAACACAATGGACACATAACATAAGGATTGACCACCCTTATAGCAAACTTACTTGACTACAAATGGGCACCAGTAGGATTTTGGATTTTACTGAAAAAGCAAGACAATGACATTACGAGCCCCTTCATTTACAAACTTTGCATCATTGTATACATATTTACAAGCTTCACCCAAGGCCTGACAAGAGTGAATACTTCTCTTGGGAATGACTGGATGTTTGTCTTCCTCTTCTGATACTTACATACTGATACATAATAGGATATTTCTAAATACAACATCAAGAGTTGCATCATATAACTTTGCATGCACATTTTGCACAAACATCTAGGAAAAAAAAAGTTATATCACCAAGTAAAGAAGCATTAGAGCCACTTTTAGACATAACTTGGGTAATTTCTACAAGAAAAATAAACCATTGACAAGGATTTGAAGAAAGTAAGAAATGTGACCGCTAAAAGAGAATACAGATAGGGAAGGCTTCTTCTGAAAATGGCATACACCAATGTGTTTATATAGTCAAACATTGTTTCTAAAACTCTAATTATGCTTTTCACTAAAAAAAAAAAAAACTAATGGCCCTATCTTCTATAAAGATCTTTAAATCTATACGTCAATGCAACTTTGACTGATTCCTAACTTGATACATAACAACAGCGTTACTTAGAAATATTAGCATTATTAATACTAACTAAAGGAATCATAAGTTTCATGCAAGCAATTATTAAAAAATTTACGTAATTGCTTCATGAATGATGCATAAACACAAAAAATATTCGCTTCACATCATATGCTTATTTTATGTCTTATAAGATGGTTTCTTGATTTTTGTACTTGCAATTCAAGCCTCTAACTATTTCCACGAATATGGACTTGAAACCCATTTGGCTATCCTACACATTCTAACATTCACATTAGAATTAACTTTTATCTAGATCAAATAATACACACGAACTGTGTTATTATGCCTTTTGTCTTTGGTCCTTACTGGTTCTCTATAACAGCAAGAAAAGTCATTCATTTTCACCTACATATTCAGGCAAACAAAGAGTGTGCATCATGTGCCCAGGCCTAAATGTTAAAAATCCATCAGTATAACAGCTCATTCCAAACTAGAACATAACAAAGCTTGTTTGTCTTTGTAAATGATGCTCAATGATACATCTTTTTGGGAAACTCAACACATGTTCAATATAGTAAATAGAATAGTTATTGAGCTTCATTACCTAGACACATCAGAGCAATCACCATAAGGTCGAACGCATTCTTTTGCTTTACCATTGTGTGTTCTAGTTGAAAAGCATAAAATTGAAGACCTTTAAAGGACAACGAATCTAATAGGCTTCCCACATATACTAGACAAACCCTCATTGGAAAACCTCAATTTTGTTATCGAAAGACATCCATTACTTGCTTGCTGAAGCTCAATTCCTTTACTCATAGAATGTAGTTTATTGTGCACTGTTGTCTTCGCAAGAGAATGTACAATTCCATGCGATCTAGAGGCAGATATCCCCTTCGTCACAGTAGGACAACTTGAAACCTTGCTTGCAGTAAGTGCTATGGTTAAGATCAAGAAGAAAATGGAATGACCACAACCAACATTTCCCTCGCAATAGCTTAAAGCTGCAGCAAAACCAATACTGAGATAAAATGTCCAGTATTTAGTTAAGGATATCCTAAAAATCAAATACATATATACAACAGAAGGTTCTCAAGGCATGAAAGATGAGGAAAAAAAAGGGTTTTAATTTCATTACTATTATAGTCAAAGAGATGTAACATCTAACTTAATCATAATAATACAATTACTTAACGAGTACTAAGATAGGTAGCTCTTCGTAGCATGTCAATCTATGAGATTGATCCCACAATTTGTCCATAAAAATTGTTTGCAGCACTTTCTTACCTATTGGGAATTAAAGCTTCTTCTAATTTTAGGTATCAAATGATATCTTGAATAGCAAAATCTAGATTTCAGTGAATTTGGTGTGTCTCTCAGAAATCTCATTATACTTTTATGTGATGACTTTTCCATCAAACTTGAATATTCTAGGCTTTCACAAGTAAATTATTTTAAACCTGATTGAAAATAGTAAAATTTGTTAATCCCATGTTGTTCTGAGTTATGACACTTGGATGTCTTCAAAGTATTAACAACTTGACTCAATGCTTAATTCTCATAACCATTGAAGCACGAATTGGACAAGTAAAATCATCAAACTGTGTAAGAATGGTATAATGTCCATCTCTTTGTCGACCAATAAGTTAATTGAATTAAAGTCAACTAACCCCTGATGGATGAGATTAGTCTTTAGGAACTGTGAGAAACAAGTCTGAGGGTATAAATATATTGATTATCGAGACTCCTAGAGCAAAAGCTCATATACATTAAAAATCTCACCAAAGCAATATGAGACAATGGTTTGAGATTAAATATGCTTCCCATGTTGATAAACCACCTTATCCAATTTCATTAATTCCATAAGAAGCTTGGCATTTTAGAAATGGTTCCTAATTTTATCTATAGTTTTATTGCTTCTGTAATCATTTTAGAAACTAATAGAGTGGAAATACATACCCTCAATTATAAATATAAAACACAAAAATATTAGGAACCTTTCTCACTAACTCACTCAAAATTGTCTCTAACACATTGCTTAACTGAGTCTACCACTTCCTGGTCAACTGCTAGAAGAACAATACTTTGCATTTACAAACATTAACTTAATATTTTGCTAACATAAATTAGCTATAATAACAAAAGCAAATCGTATCACCCAAAATTATCTTTGCAACATTTTACAGATGAAAAACTTTTCATTTCAGTTTAGTAGTTACAAGTTACCATAGACAAATCAGTATAATAATATTTTTTGTCATATATGCACAAATCTACTATAATTTCCCAAATTTTGAATTTGCTAGCAAGTATCAATTTATTTAATTGGCTTGAGAGGTTACCTCAAATCTAAAGCATGAATGGAGTCTATCAAATTCCAAGACTTATTTCAACTAGTTTGCTATACACCAATTGGTTTTAAACATGATTAAAAGTTCAATCCTTTACACCTATTTTTGAGGCAAATTCATATTAGATCCTTCGGCTATCAAAATACTGCATTTTTAATATATTATGAAATCCCATCTGAAAGTTTGTGAAATTTCAATTTCATGATGCTCAAAGATCAAACTTCCAACAAAAACACCATCAATCACGTGAAAATCAAGCTCATTACAGAAGTTCCTAAATACCCATTGAATTATGCTGCTATAAAAGATCAATACGGACTAAACCCCATAAGAATCATAATTCTACCACTGAACAAAGACTAGCAAGACAATAACATCGACAGAAAAAGTAGGCAGATGATCACACAGGTTCACTAAACAACCTAGCAAACTATAACTATGACGAAAAAACAAATGGAACACACTTGGGATATGAGTAAGAAGTAGTCAAGGAATCAGCTAAGAAAGCAAGAAAAGCAAAGAAATTAATGAACCTGTGGAACATCTTGAGAACTTAGTGACTTTGCAGAGATAGAGAGCAATGGTAAAAAGAGTAGTTAATAAGAATATAATCCATGAAAAATAGGAAGAGAAATGTGAACCACACCCTTGGCTTGTGGCCCAGTGAACATCTCGAGTGACCAACAAATTACTAGCAATGAATTTGCCAGTGGGGTACCTTTATGTACATAAGTATGTATGCATACATCCATGCACGTGCATGTATACTTATGTACGTATGTGAATATTTGTTCCTCTACAATCATAGTTTTGCGATTGTTACGTTACAGTGACCAAATGTTACGGATATGGTTGCCACGCAAGGACTTTATTGACAATATATTTTACATAATGACAAAAATGCCCATCCATTTTGGACAATTTTTGGGTGTGTCACTCTTTTAACCTCTATAATTTATTTTCTTTTAAAGAAAATGGTAGACATTTGAATCAGTTGCTTGAAATATCTTGATTTTTACGATTGAAAATCTTTGTAGAAATGAAGTATAATTTTGAGATATTATGCATTGACAGCATGTGGAGAAAAGAAAAAGAAATCTTTGGGAAAACTTTTAAAATTATTTTGTTGGATCTCATCTACATCTTCAATTAACTTTTAGTAAAATAATTGCATTCACTATTTTTGAATAATTTTATCTCACAAAGTTATTTATAAATAAAATATAAAATAATGAAATTCGTGAATAGAGTATAATAATGGGCACTGATTAAAATCAATTATGTATTTATATATTTTAAGTGTAAATGACTATTTAAAGTAAAATTTTTTAATAATGGTGAAATTGATCATTTTTTGTAAGATTGAATCTTTGTTAATATTGTTGCTCACATGAATTAAATTAAAATGTTAGTTTGATATTTAATAAATAAAAAAGAATTCAAATCAAGACTATTAATAGCTTTTTTGAAGTGGTAGGACTATAGCCTTCAAGGCTTCATTAAAGTAATATAATATATCTAGCAGGCAACCAAATATTTGAATTTAAATTGGGAAATTTAATCCCACATACACTTCTTGTTTCTCAAAATAAAAAAAGAAAGCAATAATTATAATTAAGAATAGACTAGAATCTCAAACAGCATAATGAAATTAAAGTAACCCTATTAATCAGATCAAAGCAAATAGTTAACACTAAAGTGACATCGATATCAATGAATATTGTAGGATTGAATCTTGATCTTAGATCTTGAATACACTTATTAGAGATTTCGGTTTGATATATATAGAGAAAAGTTTCATGGGCATTTGGGTCCTCCTTCCTTGGTTTTCCAGTTGTTGTAGCAAGGGCAAACTTGCTTGTTTCCGTAGGTACCAGGAGGAACACAAAGGCATTTCGAGCAGCATTTTAGGCAGAAGAACATGCACGGCTTCTTGTGCGATGTTGCCGAACATCGATATGTACACTTTGGCTGGCACTCTGAAACACAAACATCACCAAAATATAAATATTAATTCATAACTCAAATGGGTTATTCATAGGCCGTGACATTGAGCTCATTTTCTCATAGCTAGATTTTTACCCGATGGCCGGAGCTTGCCACCGCTGCGACCATAAGCCTGTTCAAAGATGATAGCAAACATACATAAACGACATGTAAACAGAAATGTGATAATGTTGTCGGTGTATGGACCTACCTCAGCCACACTGGAGAGTGTAATCAAAAGAAGCAGAGACACCAACAAGAAAATGGAGCTGCGGGAACTGGCCATCTTAACTAAGGCTAAGCAAGCTCAAGTGCACTCACTCTCAAAGCACAAGTAAAAGAAGAAGAACTTGGAATGAAGAAAAGAGGAGAAATTGTGGGGTATATATACAGGAAATTTATGGTAAGAATGGATGAATGGAACTATGCATTAAAGCAACAATCAACTCGACTCAAGGCGTGAATATAGGGTTAACCAACAAAAAAAGGAAATAGAAAAAGTGAGCGGTAAAAGCGGCGTGTCTATTGTTTAGTTGTTTAGCTTTAAGCTTTATTTGTCAAACATTGCTATGTTAGTTTATGTCTTTTTCTTGCACCTATCTATCATCATAATCATAGATCTCTTCCAATTTTTTTTTTTATAAGTGGTTGTTAAACAGTTACAATGACATATTACCTGTCTCCTTTTCCACTAGTTAATAGTTTCTTTTGAATTTTATCATTTTAGTCCCTAAATGTTTACATTGTATTCGATATCGATATGGTTTCTCATTTATATCAAACAAATCCTTTAACTCTAGGTAAAATTCTCTATTATTAAGTTATAGGCCATGGTAATATGATCACAAGACTTAATCTCCCAAGCATATTATAATTACTTTAACATCACGATTAATTCAAGTTTCATTTAAGATTGTGATGTTTTAATATATTTTAAAAGTAAAATTAAAAGAAATTTTCAATAAAATTAAATTTTAATAAAATTTGATAATATTTTCACTAAAAGTTTAGGGATGTAAATGATAAAATCCTATTATATTTGTCAATAGGGGATGGAGTTAGGATGTGATCCGATTGTGGGTCCCCGTGAAGAACGGTGGCACATGTGTGAGAGAAAAAGAGGAGAATGAGGAACTGGTGATTATATTGTTGAATGCATATTGTGTGATTCACCGACTAGACTATACCCACACTTAATCATGAATCATCACAAATATCATTCTCCACCTAATTTTATTACTAAAGGAAATTTTTCTTGAGTTCATTCATTTCATCTAAGTTTTTCTTGAAATATTATATAAATATTAATTAATTATCCTTCTAACACTCAGTATTAAGTGAATAATATTAATTAATTAAACTAAAGAAAGTCATTTCAATTGAAATAGCCAAGTTTAAAGAATGAAGATATTTGATAAAGAATGACAAATATAATTAAATTCTAGTAGCTAGCTAGATATTTTATACTTTGGATTAACCAATGAATGTCATAGAATAAAGAAAATACCCAAGTGTTACCTTTAAAATCCTCAATGACACACAAGTTAGAACTTGCTGAACATGGAATGCAAAACTCTATCTAGGGTTTGTCATGTTTGACATTCTTAATGTGGGATTGGGAATGGGATATTCTTTGTTTTGAAGAAAGAAAATCGAAGCTCTTTTTTTTTGTGTGACATAAAATAATTTTCTTTGATGGCAATTATATCTTCATTTTCATGACACTCAATGACCAAAAGTTTTTGAACTTTCATTATTTTAAATTTTACAATATTCTTCCGTACTTTATGATTTTATTATTTTAATTAATCTTTTCTCCTCCTCATAATTTATTCCCAAAATGCCAGTAATTAATTCTTTCTAATGACTACTAACTACAATTTCATCAACAAATAATTAACAGCAATGATATAATTAATAAATTTAAATAAACAACAATTTGTAAAAAAAAAAATTATATTCCTAACACTATTCTTGATTATTTTATAGTATTTTAATAATTTTTTATCCCCTTACATTTACAAATTCACATATTAATTGAAATTTTTTGTACAAAATACTTAAGATCATCGATTTTTTTTTTTTAAATAAAAAAAAAGCTCACATCTTTTTATATAATTACTTTATACCCTTTTTATTTTGTCTTTTAATGAATTTAGAAATTTAAGATGTAATCATTTCGTGACCTTTTGTAAAATTAAAGTATGGCTAATACAAGGAAATCATGGTTATTGAGTGTGCATTACAATTATTTAAGAGTTAATTATTGTATTAAAAAAGAAACTTAATCTATAACAAAATTATAAATATAGAAGACTTATAAATAAATAGAGGTGAGAAAAAAAAAGTCATCATATATGTATGTATGTATGTATGTATGTATGTATGTAGGCATGTATGTATTTTGTTTTCAAATGAGTTAAAGCTAATAAGATAATTGGTATTATATTTATTTATTTTGTGTTATATGTTTTTGTAAATTATTGATTATTTTAAAATTATTGGGTCGTTCTCACTTTTATTAGGGGAGAGGGTTAGATTTTTGGCTTGATAATTAGAATATATGCTCTCTTAGATGTAAAAACTCGGATCTCCATTCAGAGGAATTGTACTTTTAAACGGTAGTCATGTGAATTTTTTTTTTTTTTAGAATTGAAAAAAAGAAAAGGTTCTTGACTTTTAGTGAATACCAATTGTCTTATCAAGTTTGGTGTGACATTACTTTCAAAGATGCCATTCTCTACTAAATCTAGAGCTGGCTTCCAATAAATTCCAGTGTTGTGATTATAATAAAATAAAATAAAAAACAAACAGACAGACAAACAATTTTCAGGTACTATTTTCAACCATTTAATTACAGTTTTTAAAATTTTCAAAAATGGATATTTGAAGTCCTCACATCTGCAAATTTTCAGGCTATAACCCATTGATGATTTATATTTGAAGAATATATGTTATTGTATCATTTGAAAGAGTGAAGTATGCATGTATGATGTTGAAGAGTGTTTTGAAAGGAAATCTCTATTGTTTGCATTATTGGTGAGGTTATATTCTGTCCTGAATACAATTTTAATGGTACTTGATCAGTTATGTAGAATGCTACATTATTTGTAGATATATAATAATATTTATTAAATCTATTACAAGAATATCTTTTATTGAAATTAAATAAAATGTTTACTATTTTTTATTTTTTAATTTTTTAAACAATAAAATAAAAAAGGATAAGTATCTTCCTATTATCTAATTCCTTTCTCAAAAGGACCAAAAGGAAAGATACATTATTTTCTGCAATTGCAAAGCTCCTTAGGAAGGAAATTCCCATGTTTGTCAAATAGCCCAAAATCCTGCAAACAGGACTTCTGCATAATTTTGAAAAAGTGAACAGTGTAACTATCTATCTTTATAATTTTAAAGTAAATCTTCTGCAGATTAAACATCTGCAAATAGATGTCAAACTAATAATATTTTGAACAATAGAACACTCAATCAACATTGAAGTTAACAACAATTAATTTAAAATATTTCATGCAAATCTTTCACCATTTCATTCATCTCTATAGGCAATTTTGCTTTGTTCAGGATTTAAAGCTTCCCAAAACTATTAAACTAGCCACTATGAGACCATAATAAGTCATAAAACTGACTCAATAACTGAAAACCACACAAAAGCGTTTTACGCTCACGGTAAAATTACAGCCGCCAAGTAGGCTTCAACTGGGAAACTCAACCTCTTGTCTATTTTGTAAGGGGTTACTTTGTATAACTTATCTTTGCCGGAGATTATCTAAACCTATAGGATTGGTTGTCTGGCATCGGCTGACGAACTCCCCAGGAGAGTAGCTATGGAAGGTCTTAAGGTGAGTTAAACATTTCCGACAATTTCTTCATGTCCCAGGATTCTGCATTTTGGGACATGACAACCACACCCACAGCCAGAGCAATAGAGACAAAAATTATGCCTTTCAAGAATCCATGGCCTTGCGACAAGTGCCCCAAAATCACCTTGCAACACTTGTCTGCATCCTTCAATAATGCAAGGTGGTTAGCATCTTCTGCCTCCTTCAACTCTTCCTCATTCTACAAAATTACCAAAAGGAACAAGTTAGCAGCAAAGTATTGCTCGGTTCCATTTGTTCAGTAAATTCAATTTCACAAAATCAATTGACCATAGGAATTTCAGTTCAATCAAAGATATAGTCCAGATGCCAGTTGCAGCAACAAAAGTCAACAGAAAAATACACACACACACACATTATGGAATCGATCAGTAAATGATGTTAACCAAAGACTAAAGACTGACAAACATAAGTTCATACCCAGAAGATTTTGAAAAAGAAGAGCTGTAATGGCTTTGAAATAATGACATCTTGTTTAAAATGTCAGAAATACATTACCTTCTGCCTGAAACTCTTCAGAGTTTCCCTCAAATGGTCACGTATAGTATCTTTAATGGAGCACTCCTTCCATTCATTGGACAACTTTCTTAGAATTACATTGCTCGCTTCCAGATTATCCAGATATAGCATGTCCTATTTCACAATTTCCAAATTATTTAGAGAAGAAACAACAAAATTAAATGATATAGAGAGAGGGGAAAAAGTGTCTCAAATGCACAAATGAAAAATCATATAAATCTAACAATGCTCACCCATTGCTTGCAACATTCAGGGTTTTGAGTCAAACACCAAATAAAAACATCATTTGCTTCCTTTGATAATTCAGGAACACCTGCAAGAAGTGTCACACATCAACTTAAGAAAGATTCCATTGACCAGGTCCAAACAATTTTCAACTACCAGAAGGGATGGTAATCTGTCACTAAAAAGCAGTCTGCTTGAGTTCATCAGTACCTTCTCCCACAGCTTTGACTGCTAAGTTCAGTATCTGCTGTGCAACTTGCTTCATTGCCTTGCTTCTAGGGGAACCAGCAAGGGCAACCTCTTTCAAGATTGGATAAACAGCTTCAAACCTTTCAGTTGCCTAAGTGAAAGGTACATTACAAATGTCTCAACCCAAGTTCCTGTACAAGTTCAATCAGGTATTATGCAGATATTCCACAACAAACCAACCTTAATACGACAAGATGGTGCTGGAAAAGTGGCTCGCATCAAAACATCAAGAGCTGATGGTGGTACCAGGCGCTCCCCCTTTTTGACAGCACCATTTATTAAAATAGGGCGTGCTTTTGGGGACAACAAAATCCTAATTTCACCCAAGAGAGACAGAAAGTCAGAAAGAAGTATAATTATCTTCTGTAATGTGCAATGTGCAAATGACATAGCACCCCAAACAAAAACGCACAAACATAAAAAATAAAATAAAAAATAGAAGATGGGGCAAAACTTATGAGATATTTAATCTCAAAGGCATCCAACCTCTCCACCAACTGTAAAATCAAGTCTCTGGCCTGTGGATTACAACTTGACTTCCCACTCAGCATGGGCAAAAGAACTTGCACCCAACTGTACAGCCCCACAGTCAAATCTCCTTGAGCAGCCTAGACATACAAAAATGCAATTCAGGGTTTCAAAATCATATTCTTAAAACACTGAGTGAGAAATTATGTCATCAATGTTCTTTAAACTCACCTGAGCAATTATCCAGACAGTGACAGAAAGCTTATCTTGTCCTTGGTATTTTGGGTTTTCTCTCAATATAGGCAATAAGCTGATCAATACATCAGGCTTCCGTCTCAAAACCATGGCTAAAACCACAAATATGGCTACCTGTATTAGCAACACTATGTTATATATCAATTACTGAGTTATGGGAAGATATATCCAGTCTAGGTAGCATGGTGAAATGCTATGATTGCTTTACAATAAAGTTTAATAGCTTTAAGCATCAAGCTTTGAAAAGTTTTGTCATGTAAAAAGACAGAAGTCGTGTAAATAGAAAACACTTCTATTTCTCTCATGTTTTTAAAAACTTAACGTTCAAATTCCACAAAGCACACCACATATTCAAAGATCAAAACAAGTTTAAGACTCTATAAAATGTAGACACAGAAAGATTCATATAATTATCTCCGATATCTTGCAAGGGGAAAAAAAAGTAGTAAATCCATTGACAGCATACAGAACATTGCCTAAAAGTAATGAGCTTACTATCCCAAAATAGTAGCTCATTAAGAGAACCAAAAATATAGGGGTTTTGCTAAATAGGCACAGATCATCCAACTATGCACACAATAGTAGCTCATTAAAGGAACCAAAAATTTAGGGTTTGATTAATAGGCAAGGGGTTTTGATAAATAGGCACACATCATTCAGCTATAAGCGCACACGCACACACTTTTCCAAAAAAAAAAAAAAAAGATCACAGATGATCCCAGTTTTAGGATATTCTATCATTTGTATTTCCATGTACACACACACACACACTTACTTTTCAAAAAAAAAAAAAAATGAATGATCCCAATTTTAGGATATTCTATCATTTGTACTTCCGCGCGCATACACTCACACTTACTTTTCAAAAAAAAAGGATCATGGATGATCCCAAATTTAGGATATCCTGTCATTTATATTTCAGTGACTATTTTGCTACTTTGATAACAGATTTTGATATTCAAGATATCATTGAATCCTTCCAGCCAAGAGAAGAGTAACAGATCACTGATATCTAAATTTCACCAAAAGTCTGCCAGAGAAGGAAGTAATTCATTCAATGGAAAGGCGACAAACACATAATTCCACAAATCTTAAACTGATGTCAAATTTGCAGTGCACAACATTAGTTCATATTTCTAAGTATTGATTACAGGAGACAAGTCCCAAAATCAGCATTGCTAAGCACTTAAGGAAAAGAAGATGTTATCAAGATCTATAACAGAGCACTAAGGACAACAGTTAATTTCGAATTTACTTTTAAAATCATTTACTTGCTTCAAATATTTGCTGATTGACCCTGTCCATCATTTAATACTGAACAAAATAGGTTCCTACCACAGCAAATTCAACTGCTGATCTCATCAAATTTCAGCCATATAAGATGACATGAGAGTAAGATGAATGCTCAACTATTTTTCCACAAAACAATGAAAGAGAATTGCATGGTAAAATTTCAACATGCATCAAGTATCCTCCCTTTTTTTGCAAACCTGCCAGTTAGGCATATCAAGGAATATGAGTGCCTCCTAGCTGCACCACATGGCTCTCTTCTGGATGGATGATGGATTTTATTTAGGAATGCTTAAAGTATCACCTTTTGCCATGGGCCTTGGAAATGGGAATATGAATCATCCTATGGTTTCCACATTCTGTTGGTTTAATGCAACACAAGCACATGATACATGTCTATCACGGTATGCACTACAACATTAGTAGAGTGCCCATACTTAAACCAACACATATATTCTTGCCAAACAATTGTTAACAATAATTTCAACTAAAAGCCAAAACCTTAAGTTTTGGAAGCTGTCAATCTTGACACTGACTCTCCATACCAAAATGTGAAAAACATGTCCATAACGCTGAATCTCCTAAAACAGCATAAAATGTGCAGGAAGCATATAAAATAAGAAATGACTGGAAATTACCTGAGACTTTGATGATGTTGGCTGGACAACCTTTTTCGAACTCTTGACAGCTCCTTGATGATTTGCAAGGTCAGCAAGAATGCTGTCCAGGGACCATAACACAAAGGATCCAAGTGCATCAAAAGATCGCTGGTTCAGCCAGTCAACTGATGTCCTATAAACATCTTCAGGGATATGCAAAAGTGGGATCTGTGGATGAGCAACATTAACAATTGGACTTTTCAAGAATCCTACATCTATTAAACATGTCCAAAAATGGCAAAATACAATCATGACATAATTAGACTGCTCAGATGTTAAACAATTATAATGACAGAGAAAGTTCATTCCACAATGCCGAGATTTTTGGATACAGAGTCTTGTGTGGACAGTTGATCAGATTAACTCACCATTATCCAAAGGGTCCTACACCTATTAAACATGTCCAAAAACGACAAAATACAATCATGACATAATTAGACTGCTCAGATGTTAAACAATTATAACGACAGAGAAAGTTCCTTCCACAATGCCGAGATTTTTGGATACAGAATCTTGTGTGGACGGTTGATCAGATTAACTCATCATTATCCAAGGGTTCGTAAGATATTGTACAAATTTCTGATGATGAAATTAGATATTATGCCAACAAATGTAATACAAAGAAACCGATTGGTGAAAATGTGTCCAAGAGAAATTGAAACCAATGATCAATTCATTCATCATAGCTCGGATCCTTTTAATATCGTTCTCTTATAAACATTGAACAAAAACTTAAAACTATGTAAAAGCCACACAATTAAGATACTTTTTACATTTTAATATATGCATGCATTATATATTGCATATCTGAATCAATTTACCATTAAAACTCCTATCACACTTCAAGCTTGGACATTTTCTTGTTTAAATTGTTATCTAGCACATTCAAATTGGTAAATCTTACTCACATCAACCAGCTTGGAGACAGTGGACTCCCTGAACGTCTTCAACCAAGGGAACTGAGACGAACTCACGGATGCGAACGCCCGACCAAAGTAATCAGCGAATCGCATCAGCTGTATATCCTCCTGTTTCTCATATGAACCCTATCAAACAAACAAAGAAAAATACAGTTTTACCAAGGCATGCACGCACGGAAATAAATTAACAAAATTAAAAATTTCTAAATTCAACATTAATTTTTTTTTTAAAAAAAAAAAAAAATTGAATTCTCTCTCACAGTTATGTCAATAAGAAAAGCGCCAAGATCACCAGCGTCGATTCTCGCCGCCGCCGCCGCCACCGTGACCTTGGGCTTTTTCGGCTTTTTCGGCTTCACCTTCTTCACCTCCACGTCAGCGGCAGAGACCTCTGCCTCACTTTCGTCGTCTTCATCGGAATGCCTCTTCGATCCGTTTCCAACGACGACAGTGGTGGTCATCTGAGCCTCCGCCATTCGGCGGCGCCGGTCCTCCGAATGCTGCTCAATAGACCGGAACACATCGGAGGTGGCAGCACCACCATTAGAGCGGCTACCAGGGAAGGAATTTTCAGAGTGCGACGGTTTTGAAGACTTTTTCCGATACGACACCGTTTGCCAGCCGCCGTCGTCTTGGTAAGTTCTACTCAATCCTCTGTTTTCTAATTCATCCTCTCTGAGAATTTGTTCGATAAGCGCCGAATTCTCATCCATGGCTGTGAAACTGCGTTTTTTTTTCTCTTTCCCTCTGTCTAGTTCTCTCTTCCAAACGACAATTCCTGTAGCAAAGTATACTGTGTCTACGTCGAACAGAGATCACAGCAAGAAAAATATAGACAGCGAAGGCGGGTCGGGTTTTGAAGGAGACGACGACAAAGAAAGGAACTCTTGTGCTAATAGGACACGTGTAGTATTTGTGTTTGTTTATTAACGTATTTAGCCTTAAGTATTTGGATGAATAACGTAAGTGCCACTATTTGAACTTGGGATGCTTTTTTTTTTTTTAATAAGTAAATATTTAATTTTCTTCTTTTATTATAGAAAATACTATCTTTATTTTGCTAGAGGGAGTGGTGGTAGGTAGATTAATGGAAAGGAGCATTTGTATAATGAATTTTTTTATTTAAATAATTTTTATTTGTGAAGTAGAATAGAATTATTTTAATAACAAAGTCAAATGATGTTTCTCATCCAATTAATGGGTGTGCCTAACACATTATTATTACATTATTGTTGAGATTTCTTTTTTTTTTCCTCATTTAAAAAATTTATGCACTATTCTCCCCACTTGATTTCATTTTTATAAGTTAAACATGTTTATTAAAAATAAATTAATCAAATTACTAATTTTTTCTTTATATAATTAAAATAAATTTTTACACAATAATAATTAATCCAAAATAAAATTATTATTATTACTAATATTTTCATTTTTTAATGTTTTTTTAGAATAATTGCAAACATTTTTATGTTAAATATTATTATAAATTTATTATCATATATTCACCATGTAATGTAATAGTTATATTAATCCTCGAATTGTTAATGGTGATAGGGATTGGTCTAGTGCTCCTAACTCACTCTATTATCCATTATTGTATTATGTAGTCTGTTTAGGTGTTGCTAATAATTTGTATATTTATTTTAATAGTAATATTATTATGTTAGTGATTTTTTTTCTTTAAATTAACTGAATTACTATGTTTTTAACGTGTATATAAATTAGCATGTAACATAAATCAATAAAAAAAATATATAAAAATTACTCCTCACATGAAAATTTTTTATTTCTATTTCCTATTAAATGTATTGAAAAATAAAATGAAGAACGGGGGTTAAAATAAAAATATTTTTTTAATCCACTTGTTAAATTTATTATGAAATTAAGTAGGAAAGAAGGGTTAAAATAGAAAATAATATTTTTTTGTTGTTACTCGATCAATTGTCATCCTTATATATAAAGTTTCTAGCATCACTAACAACAGTACTCGTTTATGTTTATTTGAAAATATTTTTTACTAAGGTGATTGAAATTTTTTTTTTATTTTTTAGTCACCGTCAAATTTCAAGACTTAATTCTAAAAGTGATGAAAATAATCAAGCGTGAATACAACAAAATTAGTGGGAGTTTTCGACAAGAATAGTCTTTTGGTTCCTTGCGATTAATAAAGGTAATTTAACTTATTATCTATCTAAACATTTTTTTTTCAATCTCTAGATCTCTTATTTTCACAATTAAAATGAAATTATATAGGCTTTATATCAAGTAAGAACAATCATATAAATTAAATAAAAATGATTTTAGGTTAATATTCAGTATCAAAATAAATAATTTATTTAATTTTGAATAAATTATAATATTTGAAGTCATATAAATAATCAATAACAATGTGATTTTTAGCCAATTTATTTTATAAAATTATGTGGTACAACACGAAATTTTGAAACTAAATTCAGCCAAAATTAAAAATTGCGGATTTAATCCTGGTTTAATTTTGTGGACAAAATGAAAGGAACGGCTAAACAGAGACAATCTACTCGATTACAGCACTTTGCAATTTGAAGGAAACATGGAGGGTAAAATGGGAAGGTGTTGAAAACGATACTAACAAGGACATTTTCTGTGTTGTTAGTGGGGACCACCAAAGAATTTTATTTGTTTGTTTATTTATCTACTTACCTTATAGGGGTTTCAATATTTACTGTTCCAAATCCCTTCGAGATTCTCTCACCCAATGGAGCCCACAGAATTTTACGCCAAAAGTTAACCCACCCCTCTCTACGAAACGGCTACCGTTATCTCTTCCGTCAACTAATAAATTTGACTAAATATAATTAGTTGTGTAAATAATATATTATCTGTATATTTTAATTTTTGTGTCATTTATTTATCAAGGGCCAACTCATAACTCAATTTAAAATTTAAAATTGTTATGAAGTAATTGAGTATTTTTTAATTTAAATTTCACATAAATTTTATATGATTAAATTAATATATTTTTAATTGATGATATTAAATTTTATGTGTGCATTAATGATAGTATAAATATTAAACATTAATTATGTAAATAAAGTTTAGTTGCAAGTCAATTAATTTAATTGATTAAAATACATAATTATTTTTATATATTAAAATAATTTAAATAATTATAAGTATTTTTAAAAAAAATAAATTAAATATTTTTCACCTAATCTGAAAAAAGAATTTAAGTTTCGTAACTCTTGTTTTATTAAAAAAAATTTTTAAATGAAGTAATTTTTTTAAAATTATTTATGTTGAATAAATATTAATAATATTTTGTTAGAAATTAATAAAAAAAATTAAAAATTTTAAAATAATTCTATTTTAACTAACTTAAAAAAAAATGTCATTGAAAAAGTTTTTAGTTTTTTAGCGCCGGCGGTTGCGTAATTTTGGAAGTTGTCCCGTGCTTTAAGGTGTCTCAAGTCACGCACTCGCGAGGGAGTTTAGGATAAGGTGGCAACTCAATCCTCTGGCAAGTCAAACAACTTGTAAGATTTTCAGTGCAAAAGACAAAACAAAGCCAAACAGAAATTCTAACTATATTGTCCACATAATTTTATATATATATATATACCTTTTAATAATAATTTATTATAAAATAAAATAAAAATTGATCACTTATCAAATGTTGAAAAAAGTAGTATAGAGAAATTTTAAATTTTTTTAAAAAATATATAAATAAAAATTTTCATCAGTTATAATTATGTTTATGAAATTTATAAAATTTTTATCGACGAAGGATTAAAAATTATATTATTTTATTATTTAATTAAAAATTAAGTCAAAACTTTTTGTTTACTCCCCCATAATCAAATATACTTACTATTATGTAATCATATATGTACTTTATATTAATAAATTAATTTATTAAAATTTAAATAAAATACAATTACAAAATATAAACACTACTGAAAAAATAATTTTTTTTGAATTTTTAGTTATAAAATCAATAAATAAGTTTTTATAATAATGTTTTATATATATAAAAAAAAATTAATAGGTAATAGAATTAATTTATTTAATTTTTCTTGAAATATGATTAATCAAAGATAAGATTTGATCGACTTTAGTTTTAAATAGGTTTCACTCTCTTTTCTTTATATTTTCTTCTTTGCCTCACGATTTCTTCCCTTTCTTTTTTTCTTTTTCCCCCTCTCTTCTATTCGTTTCTATTTTGCATTGCAACCTCTTCTCTTCATGTCACCTTTTTGACTTAAATATTGATAAGTTTAGTTATAAATAATGTAGCTAATTACGTCAGGCTTACTTTCCTAAAAGTAAACAAAAAAAATTAATTTAAAAATTTTGTAAATAATAAACAAAATAATAATTAAAAATAAAATAAAATAATTTTACTTATTTCATAAAATGAGTTGGCTAAGCTTAGAATTATAAAGAAAATGTCTAACTATTTTTTTTTTCAAATTGAGTATTGTAATTTATGTCACATTTAAAGCTTAATATTGTGCTAAAAAAAATAATCCACACTTAATTTTAAACTTGAGATTTTAATTTTAGAAGTCAATCACCTTTGTCAAATTGTCTCCGAGAACCCATAATTTTTCTAAAAATATTTATAGAACATTTCACTTCAAATATATAAAATATTAAATAAAATTTTTATATTTTTAATTAGGCTCCTAATTTAATTTCTTAAAAATTTTAAATTTAATTTATATTATCTAATTAATAATAATATATATTTTTTTTAAGTGTGAATTTAGCCAAAAAGTGTCACATTTAATTTATATTATGCAATTAGGAGGTTTGGGGAAAAAAAAATAGGGATATTGAGACACTGGACTAAATTATTGTTTCTATTTTATATTATATTCTTAAAATAATATTTTTATTAGTATTATTATTTTTTGTGAAAAAGATAAGAGGGCCTTGAGATATTGAACCAAAAATCGGGGTGTTGGACATATTTTATTACTAATCAAAATCAAACACAAAATATACCCTCTACACTAAGTTATAAAAATTAAAAAAAACAAAACAAAACAATAATATTCTAATTCAAGATATCATATAAATGGTATATAAAATTTCAGCTATAGTATTTAAATCAATATTAGTAATGGTATTCTTATCATTTTGTTTTTCACCAATTCTTGCATATATCAATGGAATATTGATCAGCTTGATGTACTTGAATACTTTATGATACAAACCAAACTATTATAAATTTAGCAATTGCCAGCAGATGTTCATGTTAGGCATATTATTAAAAGTTCAGACCAAACCCCACTTATATCTTCCTGTTAATAAAACTCTAAGTACATAGACAACATCAGAGAGCAACCAATTCCCAACTTACATGCACTTGCATTTCCTATACAATTAGCTCTAATTAGTTGCCTGCTGATTTTCCTGAATAGGGCCTTCTGTTCAGTAACAATGGTCCAATAGCCTGCATAAGCAAATGCAAACCCAAAGAAACCGGAGTTACTTTTTTTTTTTTTTTTATAAAAAAATTTAATAAATCGATAAATGTTAAGAATATAATCTTCATTCATATAAATTAATGTGACATGTTCCATTTCAATGATTTACTTTACTTTTATGAAAATATAAGATTTTTTCGTAAAAATATAAAATTTGTGATAATCATATAACATTATTACTTGATCTTTACGAACGAGTTTATAAAAAAAATACAATAGGTGAGAAGCAAACTCAACTTAAAAAAATATAAAAAATATTTTTTTTTTCATAAAATTGTCCAAAACAGATAAAATTAATTAATTTAATAAAAATAAAATAAAATAAATTATTTACATAAATAATTTTAAAAATAAGATAATTTTAAAATTTGTTTAATTATTTTTATTTATTTATTTTTATTATTTTATTTTTTTTAAATGTGTCAAATCATCTTAAAAATAAATATTTAAAACGATTAATATAAAAAATATCATTAATATATAATAGTGTTATCTTAAGAAAAATTATAAAATTTTATTATATTTACACACAAGATAAAATTTATATGTTATTTATATACCTGGAATAGAACATGGGATGGATGCAACGTGGATTGGGAGTAATAAAACCAATCTCGTGGCACTAATAATTTAGAAATTGTTGTAAAACCAAAAGCAAATGGCTGCCACCTCCCGTTGCGGCGCGGACACCGCCCAAATCTTTGATTTAATATCATATTAAACCTCTTATGTAATAACTATTAAATTTATTGTAAAATGTGTTACACCTTTTATTATTCTCTATAAATACAATTTTATATTAAATTAAAATAAATAAATAAAATTTATTAAAATTTTTAATAAAAAAGTTCTCTGTTTTTATTTTTCTTCTTTTATGTATGTGAATTACTCGTAGAAATATAAGTAGAATGGATTTTAAATAGATATTGAAAAATTCACATGTTAAAAAAATTTAATATTAAATTTGTATTAAATTTGTATTAAATTTATAATAAATTTAATATTTTATTATTAAATTTATTTACATTGATATTTAATATTTACCAAATTCATTACGAATGTCTATACATTTTTATTAAAATTTTAATATTTTTAATTATAATTATATTATTATTAAATATTAAATTTATAACTTATCTAACTAAAGCTATAAATTTTCAGTCTCCATGCAAGGTTTGCTTTGCTTATTGAGGGATTGACTGCCTTCTGCTGATACAATGGAAGAACCACCTATGCAAGGGAGAAAGATTGCATAACAATGTCAATGACAATTAAGTAGAATTAAGGCAAAGAGATTAATAAAAAATTGAACAAAGCAAGGCATTTATGTTCATGTCCAACAAGGAAGAGTAGTAAGTATGTAAAAAGAAATCAGCCGGCAATCTTTAAAAGCTATCTTAAAAACGACTGAACCACAGAATTGGCAGCAAGCACTATATTGTTCACAGTTGATATTTCTTTTATCCACACAATTTCACACAATTGGCAGAAATTTTTTCGACATGATACCAACACTAGGCACTAACACGACGTACCTTCATAAAAATAATGTTATAATATCGAGTAAAATAACAAAATTTGAAAAGGAAAAAGACATCTAATACTAATGATAATAGAGAGAGGACAAAGAGAACATAAAAACATATAAAAACAACAAGAATTACTATTTGTAAAGTTTGATTTTCCGCATGACTTACAAAGTAACCAGTGGACTATAGTTTTGCATCGGAACTAGTGTCGAATAAACGACAGTGGGCGATGGACAGAGGCAAGGGGCAGAGGCGACATGCAAAGCACGGGGTGAGATTTCTTTCTTCCCGTTTAGGGATGGCGGCCATTCAGGGTATATATTCATAACATCAAATGCTTCTTGGTTTTGGTGCTTACAGAAAAAGAACTAAAAAATAAAAATATGCAGATATTTATTATAAATTTTTGCAAATATTTACCTGCACTAGTATATTTTTTGTTATAAATTCGATAAATTTTTTTTAAATTTATCTCAAATTTATTAATAAATATAATAAATTCGTCTCATAAAATCATATACTAGTAAATTTAAAGATAAAATTACCATATTTAGTTAATAGTTTGTATATAACACCTAATAAATATGATTCAAAGTTGCAAAATATTTATGTTATACTATTTTTATAATATTATATTACTTATTTTTATGTAATTATTGTTATAAATAAATTTTGTGATTGTTATTAAATTGGATCTTTTACACCAAAAAGAAAAAATAAAATATTGTATATATTTCATTAATATTATTGTTGTCACTGGAAAAAATCCAGATAATTAGAACTAGAAGTTTTAAATCTCAACTTTATAACTTGAAATTTTAAATCCCAATTTTAGAACTTGAAGTTTTAAAATATGATTAAAGAGTATATAATTATTCTAATTTTTACTTTTCATATTAGTTAAATATCACTCACATCTTTTTATTTTTTTAATATATATTTATTATCTTTCATTTTGATTATTATATTTTAATTTAATTATTGTTAAGTCAAAAAAATTAATATCACTAAAAAAATTCAAACTTAAAGTTTTGACATAAAGTTTTTAGCAAAAAATTGTAATTTTAATATGAAATCTTATAAACATAAATTTTTAAAATTTATTTTAAGATTAGAATACGAAGTTCTGAGAATAATTTCAAAATTAGAAGGTGAAGTTTTAAATATTAATTCTTATATTAGAACTTGAAATTTTAAATTTACCAATTATATATGAAATAAAAATTTTGAGTATATTTATATATTTTTAAATTATGAAACTTTAGCATAGCAATTTCTTATTAGAGGAGTATTTGGGATTTACATGTGAATAAAAATTTGAATATATTCCAATACTATTTGTCACGAGTTGAATATTTATTATTAATTCAAAAAATTAGTATATTAAATAGTGTTATCTATTCGTTTTTATAAACTTAAAATTATAAAATTAATTTATATTCTATGTTAGGTGAAACAAGATATTAGGTTGCTTTTGTAATTCTATTGATTGAAGCTAATTCTTTCTCTCTTTTATGTTTGTTATTGAGAATAGTATGATGTGATATTATGCTAATCATGTAACTGTAAAGGACAATCTAGTAATATAATCATATATTTTTATTATTATAATATTATTCTTGTAATATCATTGATTAAAGGCTATTTTCTAGATTTGTTATGAATTATTGAAACAATTTTATGTGATAAAATTTTTACTAGGTAATGAATATGAGGTTCTAAGTCTATTTATATGCTCCTATTATATTTTTATAGTCTTCCCACGTTAAAACTCTATCACAATACTTTGTATAGGAACTTGTATTTATAATATTATTATTTATTTTTATATATATATAAATATACAATAATATTAATATACAAACTCTCTTGATACAAATTATTTGACAGGATTATAATATTATCACATATATAATATAATTTATTATTTTTATTTTTTATTCTCGTGAATTTTAATTAATTTATATGAAAATGTAAGGAACGTTGCAATGACATGATATTTTTACGTACATTTGTATAAATTAGTTTGTACTTATATTATTACTTTGTTGTATAACCCTAACTGAACACTTTTTTCTTTATTTATTTTTGTTTTGATATTTTCCATAAATAAATGAAAAATACCCCTAAAGAATAATAGCAAGACAGCCACTGTGCATTTACTGTATGAGTTCATACTATGAAGCACACATACATGGCGGCATACAAATTTAAGAATGATTCCTTGTCCCCAGGAAAATATTAAATTAGATATTTTCTATTTTGTTATTCATTAGTCGTATTTTTAAAACAGTTTTAATGCCACCTTACTAATTGTCTCGGCTATTGGATTGAATGAATGAATAGTTAAATATTAGTTTTTAATTTTAAATAAATAATTTAAGTTAAAAAAAAAAAAAAACAGACTCAGATTATATGTTTATAAAAGATCTAATTAATTTGTATTGAAAATATAATTTTCTTATTTAATATATTTTATATTAGAGTAATTAAAAAATATAATAAATAAGAAAATTTAAAAAGTTATTATTTCCCTAATTCTCAGATTTGAGCTCACATACATGCTCTATCTTTGCTCTTGCCAAAATTTTGTATTGCCTACCAAAGTATTTTGGTGGCTAAATTTTAAAAAAATAAATAAACAGAAGCAATTAAATAAATGTTATAAATACGTTTAAATTTTTGATGTAATAATTATGTATCATTTTATAAATGTTAATAATAAAATAATTTTTGAATTTATATTATTTTAAATTAATTTTTAAAAAATATAAAAATTAAATAATTTATTTTTTTATATAAAAATTAGGGCAAAAATCGTTAAATTTAAAATAAATGAATAAAATACAATCAATTTTGAGTCTCTTTTGAAATTTCTTTTGAAACAATCACACCACTGTTTTACAAAGATTCTCTGTTTTTTTTGCCTTTTCCATTCTTGTTCTGTTTCCTATCCATTCCATCCAAAACTAGTAATTGCAAGAGGGCCTCATAAAAGAATTGATTGATCATGATGAATTAATCGTGGGATAAAATAACTTGGTGAATAAAAGCTCATTCCAAGTATCTTGAAGGCCAGGCAAACACCAATGTATACAATCAGCATAGCTAACTGGGTTAGCTTGCTGCTCTGAAGTCAATGGACTCCATTGCTTCTTGTAAATCGACGTGTGTGCATCCTTGCGATAACTCGAAAGCTGTGTTATGTTGACAAATGTAACTGGAAATTTTGAGTTTCCGAACACTTCTCCGATCACCTGCATTATGCTCTTCTCGCAATCTGAGGCCCAGAAGTTTGGATCTTCTATCGGAGTCGTCTCATTGTAACAGTTTTGTCCCGGTTCACCTCCCCATTCTATGCTCCTGCGAAATTCCATTACATTAGTCTCAAATTTGGGCAACTGAGAAATCAAAACTCAATTTATGTAATAAGATTAAATTTTATAGTGAAGAAGATCGAATTTAAGAGTACTCACTTCCAATGAGAAGGTGACATGCTAGTGAAAAAGACTCTTGTCTTTCTAGGATCCATATTCAACTTAAGCCATCTCACCATACTTTTCATGGCCATTCGATATGCATCCTCAGTTGGCAGCTCCACAATTGCTTTCTCTCCATCATCAAATGATCCTTTCCTGTAAAATTGATCATGAGATATTTGCTAGCTAGATTATGACTATCAGAAGGAATGACTAATAATATAAAGAAGTGAGATGAAGAAGCTACAAGATCTTCATCTTTTGGCCAGTCATCCACCATAGATAAGTATTGAACACAAGAATATCAGCTCCTTTCCAGTGTCTTCCATGCTTGTTTATCGATCCTTTCCTCACAATTCTATCAGTTATTCTATGAATCACAGCGTTGTCCGCGTTTGATTCAAGCAGAAACGGCGCCCAGTAGAATTCAATCGTTGCGTTGTAGTCCTGATAAACGCACAGAAATGAAGAAATCGTATAAGGACAAAGATAGTGATTGACACACATATAATATTATCTATAGCAAGTTAGATTTTGTCACCTTGGCTGTGAAGACAGTGAGTGAATCGAAGGTTTGCATGGATTTCGCATTTTCAGGGATGAGTCTGTGAAGAAGGCAGAGCATGGAAACATACTGACCACGATTCAATGAGTCACCAACAAACATCATCCTCTTTCCTCGAAGAGTTTCCAGCATCAATGTCGCATTGAAACTGCATATATTAAGTCAACACATATCACAATGAAAAGATCAAATCTTCAGTAAATTAAATTTTCTGATGTCTTGCATCCCAAGGAATTGTATCTCAATTGATATAACATCGTACTTGACATTCATAAAAACCATCACATAGATGCACAAAAATAATGCAAGTATAAAATACCTGTCATTTGCTGATATAATTCCATCCCATGCAACATTAGCTAGACATAAATTTCATATGTATTGTTTTATGATAATGGTCTAGCAAAATTATAGAATGACAGACAACATTTTCTTTTTCCGATTTTTAGTCTTTTTATTAAGATAAATGAAAATACGTAACCACTTTGGTTAAAATGTGTGTGTCCCTAAAATCTTTGACGATTTCTCTTCAATTTATTGACTTTTTTGTACTCTCTTAAGTTTATGAGTTTGACAATTTAACTCTTAAAAGTTTTATCAAATACCTAAATTGTTTGACCTTTTTCTCTTTAATTTATTGACTTTTTTGAGCTCATTAAGTTTATGAGTTTGATAGTTTAACTATTAAAAATTTTATAAAATATCTTCTTTAAAATTTATGATAGTTTTATTTTATGACAAATTTTATAAAAAAACATATTTTTTCTCTACATTATTTTGCTTAAAAGTTAATTAACTAAAAGATAACTATATTCTTAATTTATTAATTATTTAAAAGTAAAATCCTAATTTATATCATTATTTATTTTTGTAGAATTTATTAGGTATATTTTTTAAAATAAATAAAATAATATTTTATTCAAAAAATTATCATCTAAATTATGTAATTAATTAATTTAAAATTACTTACTATTGCATATAAAATTTATAATTTATAATTTATAAAAATATTCAAATAATTTTAATTAATAATGATAATAATGATTACATTAAAATATTTTATTTTTTATTATTTTTAAAGTGTTTTTATATTTATATTAAAATTTAAAAATTAATATAAATTATTTTTAATTAAAATTTTATATTATTCAAAATTTAGAATATATTTTAATATTAAATATAAATAAATTTAAAAAATTAAATAAGAATGCATAAATTATAATTTTATTTATTATTAATAAATACATTTAAAATATATTTATATTTTAATTAATTAATTAATTAATTTATGATTAAAATAATAAAAAAAATAAATATACATTTTCACAAAACTTATTACAAATAACATTAATACAAATTTCAGTAAAAATTCCTACGATACCCCGTTAACTCCTGTTAAGCCTAAGTTTGAAGATAGAATTATTTTTAAAAAATGATTTGCTTTTAGATTTATCCTTTTTTTTTTTTTTCAAAAAAGTTGTTTTTTTTTTACATCCCAGACAAAATGATAGACTACTGACAGATACTTCCAGGGATCTACTAGTTCTTGCCAGTTGTCCCCCACGAATACACCTATCAACGCATGAGCCGGCCATTTAATTGAATTAATAACAAAGCAAACTCACCAAATTTCAGTATTTAATTCATGGGATGCTTGAATCTAACAGCCTTTTTTCTTGTTACAATGTTAAATTAATGTCAGATAGACGACGACGTACGAACCTGGGAAGATCACAGCCGTGAGGCTGCCATCTCAATTGCTGATACTCTTTATCAGGCCTGCCATGATCTTGACACGTTAACTGTGGCTGTATGTAGGGACACTCAGACTCTTGGTAAAGCGGCCGAGTCAAGTCGTCCCTAACCCACCTCCCACTGTACACGTCACAGTACTCGTCCTTCGCTACCTCTTCCCTGTTCTTCTGATCTTAACCCAAAAACAAAGCAAAAACTCAGAACTAAACTAAAATATATATTCGTGGTTTAAAGTTTAAACAACGAGGATAAGTTGACTCACCGGTTGTTGTAAAGGTGGGTTGCCGGCGAGAACTGAGTTGGTGGAAGAGAGAGATGTGAATGAAATCTTCTCCGTAGAGGATAGCAGCGAAGAATATGAAGGCTAACAGGGTGAAGATATAGGCAGAGAGACGAGCCTTTCTCACAACAAAAGCAGAAGGATAAGAAGAAGAAGAAGAAGGGAAAGTTGGTTTCATTTTTCTTCTGTATACTGTGTGTAGTATCTGTTTTCTCTGTAGCAGTATATGGAAATTGGAAATTGGAAATTGGAAATTGTTTTTTCTGCTTTTCAAAAACTGATGATATCTTTCCTCTCACCAGCTGGCCTGGCCCAGATGGCTTTGTCTTCCTCGGAGGATTCTTCCAATATGGAAAAGGTGTTGTAAATTAACCTGTAGGTTGGACTGTTGGAGCTTGGAAAAGAATATTCAATGGGTTTTAAACTCATAATATTTATATATTAATTAGAAACAATTTATCTAGTTAAGTAAGATCAGTAATCATAATTACAATAATTACATTATGGTACAATATGACTGAGCCATTAATAGGAGTTGGAAACTGAGTTACAACTGTGATGCACGTGACCAAGACCTTTGAACTATTATCATTTTGTTGTCTTTGTATAATCCAAAGCACGGTAGAAATATTTTAAGAAAAAGTATTAAGAAAAATAATTATCTTAATTTAATTAATATAATAAAATTATTTTATTAATAAAATAAAAAATTTATTTATTAATAATAAATAAAATAAATTAAAAAATTTATAAATATTTTTTATTATATTAGTTAAATAATTTTCTTTTTAACTTTATATTGATAGATGTGATAAGAAGAAATTATTTACAATTTGTTAAATATGACAACAAGAAATTATTTATAATTTGTTTGTTAGGTGAACCACTTCTAACTTTTTGTAATTATAAATTAAAATTCTTTCTTAACTTTGGTATAAGTAGTTAGAGATGACAAAATTTATTATTTAATTAATAAATAACTAATCAATTAGAATAATAAAACTTGAATTGTAGTTTAGTATAGTAGAAATAAAAATATTTTAAAATAAATATTAATTCAATTAGAAAGTTAAATATTATTTTCATAACAAGCGTTGAGAGCTTATTTAATTTTTGATTAAATACTTTATGTTGTTGAATTTAATTTTTTCAAATATTTTGATAATTTGTATTCTAACTTCATACAAAATTTTCATTTAGTTAAGTACAAAAGTCATTTTTTTTTTTAAATTTTCTTTTTTACTTAAGGTAAAAGTATAAATGACTTCAATAAATTTTTTGAATTAACTTATTTATATGTTTAACCATGTAAAATCTATCCTTTTTCCTTCTTTTTAAAGATATATGAGTAAGTATTATGTTATTTATATTTTAATTTTTTTATTAATTATTGAACATTTAAAATTTATAAAGTACTAATTTTACATATTTTTAATTTAAAAAAAATAAGTTAATAATTATGTTTAAATATTAAAAAAAAACATATGCATAAATTGTTGAATATTTTAGATTTTATATAAAAAATAATATAAAATAAGATTGAATTTGTGAAATGAATCCAAACATAAATTCAACACTATTATTATATGAAATAGTTCTAATCACCTTAATTTATACACAAACGCAATTCATAATTTATGACAAAAATTTAATTATAATTTACTATAAATTTACATAAATAATCCTAATAATCAAATTTACATAATCTTAATCAACAAGTTTAAAGGACTAATCACAATCTATTGAAAAGAAACCAATTAAACTAATCAATTTAAACTAACACTAGATACTAGAATTGTTGCCGTCTATGTTAAGATCTAAACAGAAAGCTACGAAGATGGAGGCTGGAGGGTAGGTGCTGAACACACAATTGACATTTACAAATTTAAAATTATTAAAAACTATTAATATATAATTAATATATAATTATTTAAAAATTATTAACCTAGCAATTAAATATTAATTTTAAATACTCACAAAATCATTGATTATTCTAAAAGAAATTATTGCCTATTTCTATTAGTTTCCTCTAATATATTATATTTAAAAAAACACATAATTATTTTTAGTATAAATATAAAACAAATACAAAAAATCAGGTAAAAGATTTTCATAATAGGAATCAACTTTTATAACATTACCTTCTAGGTTTAGGAGTAAAATTGTTATTTTGTATAAATTACATTTTATTTATTTACACGTGCACATAGTAGAATGTCTGTATAAATTTAAAATTTATAGAAAGTATTTTATAATACAGTCATAATAAATTATTGTCGATATAAAATATTATTTATTTGTTTACATATGTATTTATTTGAGTATGGATATTTTGTAACGTGGGTTTATTTGATGGGCTTAGAAACTTGGGTTTATGATATTTGATTTTATTTGAGGGATTAGTTGTTGGCCCAAATCTATTAAATTTAAATGATGAATTGTGATAGTTGTTAGAAATATTTGTTAATAAACATTAGAATAGAGGTTAATTGATATTTAGTATGGTATATGAAGAAGAGAAAAATTAGGTTAAGTTATTTTAGGGTTTCTTAGGGTGACGGGAAGAAAAAGAAGAAAAGAAAAAGAAAAGAGGAGGAAAAGAAGAAAAGAGGAAGAAGAGGAAAGTAAGAGAATTTATTTTTTAATTTAGATAAGATATTTAAATCTTAGGTTATAATTTATTTTTCTTATTATTTGAAATATAGAGATAAACTTGTGATTATAGATTGAGAATTTATATTTAAATTATATGTTATGAATGAGTTGTGAAATAAAGTTAAGTATTGAGTTTAGTGATTGCAGTGTTTTCATTCATTAATCTAAAATAATTGAAATTAGATTTTAAAAAATTTATTTTTGATTTAAAAAATAAACTCATGAAATTTTAATTTATCACTAGTTTTATTTGATTTGTAGTTAGAATAAATTTATTATGAATTTTTGAAGAAATGTGGTAAAAATTAAAAATTATTGTTTATCCAACAGTTTTGAATCTTTTTATTAAACTGTATCAATTGGGCATGATTTCTAAACATTTCTTATTTTTTTTCATATACTAAACTCATGAAACTTTAATTTGCCACTAGTTTTATTTGATTGAAATTAGAATGAATTTATTATGAATTTTTGAAATAAGATGCTAAAAATTAAAAATTTTTATTTATCTAACAGGTTTAAACATTTCTAATAAACTATATTGATTGAGTGTGATATCTAAAGGATTCTTATTTTTTCTATAAATTATAGATTTTTTATTTTTTCTATAAATTAGACATATGAAGTTTTAGATTGCCACTAGAATCACTTGAATTGGAGTTGAAATGAATGTATAATAAATTTTCAAAGATGTGCATATATGTAATCTGTTTGCATACTACTTTTATGATAAATACCTGTTATTGAATGGTTAAATTTGAAACTTGACATTGAATATGTGTCATGAGTTGAGTGGTTGTTAACATTAAGGAAAAACTTTTGGGTTGTACTTAATATATTTGTTTAGTACAAAATTTAATTTTTGAGTTATAAGTCTTAAAATTCATAATGCATGCATTACTCATATTATAAATATCTAGTTAAAGTTTAAAGTTTTATATTAATAATATAAAATTATTTATATTATATATAAGCTTGGAGAGTAGAAATATAAATTTGCATTCGTGAGAGAATCAACAAGGGGGTAGACTTTCATTCTAATATGATGAATGAACTTTTATAATATCTTATCCTTAAAAAAAAAAAAATTATATATATAATAAGGTCATTAATAAAAATAATATATATATATATATATATATGGTTGCATGAAATGAGATTTTACGCATCTGTTTTAAAGTATGCTGGGTCATAAAGAGTTATAAGATTTGTTGGCAAAATTTCATAAAATATTTAAATTTTGGTGTATAAACAACTATTGAGCATATTTGTTTAAATAGGTTACATTTCTTATATATCTTATGATGATAATGTGGCTTTTGTACCAATATAACATATAGACTTTTATATATATATATATATATATGTGTGTGTGTGTGTGTGTGTGTGTGTTAGATATTTTTGTAGCTATAGTGCATAGCCTATGGCAAGCCTTTGAGATACATAGGTAAGTGAAAATTAAGTAGGGTAAGAGTGGTAGATGGATATTGATATGCTCCCTCAGCATATTTTGTATTGATTTGATTATGATGAATTAATATAGTCTTTAATTAAATTATTTAATAAACTATATAGTTGTTTTGTTCTTAATTATTATATGTTTATTAAATCGAATATTTACACATTATGCATTGAGTTTACTTTAACAGGAAACTGAGTATATTTATATAATTATTCTTTTTTAATATTTTCAGGTAATTAGATAGATTTTAATTTTCTCGATGACTGAGTATTGGAGAGATTGTTCTTTCTACGATTCAGGTATTCGACTGAAATTGATATTTAAGGTCCACTAGAGATTAATCTTGTTATTTCTATTTGTTGTTGTATGAGAAAATTTGCAATTCCATATATATAAATTTCAAATATTGATCTTCACATTGTGTAAACTTGTTGAGATCCTAAAAATTTGATTTGAATAGTTATTTATTATAGTTCATATTTATTTTACATGATTTAAATTTTATTTTTACCTTATGTATTCTTAAGGTGTGTTCCAATTAAATGGGACATAACTTAAAGAAATACGAAGATTGTTATGTATCGACTATCTGGAATTGGGGCATGACAGTTTCATTGGTACTAAAACTCAGTTTTATGCTGATTTTAATTGTTTTATATAGATTTTCATGGTTTAACATTTCTTTGAAATTTTTAGTGGATTGATAAAGTTGAGTCGAGATTTTGTATCCTTAAATTAAAGTAATTAGGTATACGAGCTAATAAAGTTTTATTTTTATATGTATGCCATTTTTTCCAACTTTTAAGACTTGGAATGCGTTTATAGCTTTTTGGAATGCTTAGTATGACAGAATCCCACATTAAATAGGAAAAAGGTACTTTAGGCTTTATAAGGGCGGGTTCTACTTACCCTATTAAACATATCTTTTGGGGAGAAGATAATAGCCCAGTCCGTGACAAGTGTTATCAGAGCTAAACTCATTCCAATTTCAATGTTTCAGCGAAATATCCACACATGTTGAATATGTCCATAAAAAGGTCTATAAATCTCGAAATATAGTAGAACGGGTATCCAAAGAGTCTCATTGTGATGAAGGCATCATAAGATTAAGTAGGGGAGAATGTAGCAGAATCCTACATTGAAGAGGAAATAGACATTTTTGGGCTTTATAAGGGTGTGTTATGCACAACCTATTGGATATATTTTTTGAGGAGAAGGTAATGACCCAGCTTGTGACACTAGGCTCGCACTTAAGCCCAAACCTAAACACAATCTTAGCCTATGCGGTGTCCTTTTGGTTATCCTTTTGGGACACCATCTAAGGCACCAATTGTACCAGTAGCTCTTGCTACTCTTGCAAAATCATCTAGACTGGTGTAAAAGCTTTCAAAATTAATAAAAAAAAATTAGATAGCTTGAAAGTACTTCTTTTACAAGTACTATGAGAGCTACAATAGGATTTGGATGATATAAGATTAAAGGATGATGAAAAATTAATGGTAATAACTCAATTACTAATGAATAGTACTGTTACATGGTGGTTAAATGTAAAGAATAGATATACTACACAGTTACTTTGACCAAATTTTATTTAAAAGTTCAGGGGTACATATTTTACTAATTCCATTACAACCAGATGAAACATGAATTTTTTGGTATTAAGATAGATGAGAAAATTGGTTATAAAGTATGAAGCTTAGTTAAGAGAATTAGCAGAGTTTGTACCAGAGTTTGCTACTGAAGAAAACTTGTATGTTAAATTTGAATAGGGGTTGAATTTAGAAATTAGGTAAAGACTGCCAATAACTAGGAGATAAAACTATAATGAAGCATACAATTAACAATACAGCTAGAGAAATTGATTGGAGAAAAAAGGTCTTATAGCACATTTCAAAAAAAAAGAAGATCTTAGTGTTATGGTAGGACAATCTTAAAAAAAAAAAAAAAGTCACAATAGTGGATTAACTAATAATGCTACTTTTACCCTAAACCTAGGAGTAACATCACTTTTCTCTCCTCAAGAGTAGCAGGCATATAGAGGAAGTTCATTAGCTTTTAGATTTACTCAAAATATTTAGCCAATTTTTAGAGATAGACAGTGTTTAAATTGTTAGTAATATCATAGTAGTTCTTGTCCAATGCCATGGATGTGTCATAATTGCATGCAAACATGGCATATTAAAAGAAATTATCTGTATTTAGAAGCTTCAGAGCTAGCTAGTCAAGTGACTCAAAACCTAAGTTTAGATTTTCCTCAACACCAGCAGTCAGTTACCACGACCCACAAATTGAATGTGGGAAGCACATCAGTTAACCATGATGTTCTAAGAGATCATTCTCGAGTTCAAATTAGGGTGTTTGCATTAAATTAGGAGCAGGCTCAAGTAAATCTAGAAGTGATAACAGGTATAGTAACTATATTTGGTTAACATGCATATATACTTATTGACCCTGGGTTTAACCGATCTTTCATCAGCATTATATTTGCACAACATACTAACAAAAATCTCACACCCTTAAAGCCCAAGTTGGTTATATATACAACTTTAGGTTAGAGATTGCTTAGAAAGACAATACTTAAAGGATGTAATGTTGTGGTGAAGAGAGTGATATTGGAAGCAAATTTGATTCCATTGAATATTCACAATTTTGATACAATTATAGGAATGGATTGGTTATCTTAACATTGAGTTTCAGTGAATTTTTTATCAAACAAGTAGTGTTTAGAAAGCTAGACAAGTATGAGATAATCTTAGTTAGAGAATGTAGTATAATTTCAACATGTGTGATTTCAGCTATAGAAGCTAGAAATTGATGCAAAAAAGGCGTTTACCTTATCTTACATATGTAATTGATATTTTAATTAGAGGAATGCAGTTAAAGGATGTTCCGGTTGTTAGGGAGTTCCCGGATGTATTTCTAGAAGAATTACCTAATTTATCACCTTTTTATGAAATCGACTTTTTTATTGATCTTGTGTTAGGTACCTCCCTAATTTTCGTGCCCCCATATCAAATGGCACCTACAGAACTTAAAGAATTAAAGATATAGTTATAAGATCTAGTCAATAAGGGATTTTTACAACTTAGTATGTCATCGTAGGGTGTGTCAGTACTATTTGTTAAGAAAAAAGATGGTACTTTAAGGTTGTGTATCAATTATAGATAGTTGAATAAAGTGACCATTAAGAATACATATCCCATACCTAGAATAGATGATTTATTTGACTAGTTATAAAATGCTCGTGTCTTTTCTAAAATTAATTTGAGATCGGGTTATCATTAACTAAAGATTGGAGAAAGTGACATCCCTAAAATAGCTTTCAGGACTCGATACAGTCATTATAAGTTTCTAGTGATATTATTTGGATTAACAAATGCTCATGCAGCATTTATAGATCTGATGAATCATGTCTTTCATTCTTACTCGAATAAATTTGTAATTGTGTTTATTGATGATATATTGATATATTCGAGGAGTAAAAAAAAAATATGCACAACATCTTAGAATTGTATTGCAAACTTTGAGAGAGATACAGTTGTATGCCAAATTCTCGAAATGTGCATTTTGGCTTAAAGAAATTATATTTTTAGGGTATGTTATATCAGGGGATAGAATCTTTATGAACCTTCGCAAGGTGGAGCTATTGTACAATGGGAACACTCGAATAATATTACAGAGATACGAAGCATTTTGAGAATAGCAGGTTATTATAAAAGATTTATGGAAGCGTTTTCCTTGTTGACAACCTTGTTAACTTACTTGATTTAAAAATAAGTAGAGTTTAAGTAGGATGATCAGTGTGAACAAATTTTTCAGACATTGAAGAATTACCTTATTTTCACTCCAATACTCACACTTTCTATATCAGGTAATAGCTATGTGGTTTTTGATGATGCTTCAAAGTAAAGCTTGGGTGTGTTTTAATATAGTATGGGAAGGTGAGTGCTTATACTCCTTGGCAACTTAAGAAACATGAAGTTAATTACCTTACTTATGATTTAAAGTTGACTGCAATAATATTTACTTTGAAGATATGGAGACATTATTTGTATAAAGAGCAATGTCAGATTTTCACCGATTATAAGAGTTTAAAGTATTTACTAATACAACGAAATTAAATTTAAGATAACGAAGATGGGAGGAGTTGATTAAGAATTACAATTTAATAATTAACTACTATATAAGAAAAGCTAATATAGTGGCCAATGCTTTAGGTAGAAAATCCTTTATCACCTTATTATATATTTGCATTACTTTCATGCCAATATTGTTCGAATTAAAGACAATAAAGGCAATATTGAATTATGATGACAACAGAGTTCTAATAACTAGTTTTATTGTGAGGTCGACATTGATTGATCAAATAAGGGATAAATAAATGTAAGATAGCGATTCAGTTAAAGCTTGTTAGGGAATTATGAATGGTAATACTAGTTATTATAGTTTTGTCATGGATGGGACCCTAATGATAAATAGTCAAATTTATGTACTTAAGGTCAGTGACTTGAGGAGAGCCATCGTGGAGGAAGCTCATCATTCTGCTTTTGTTGTACATCCGAGTGGTACAAAAATATATAGAACCATAAAAGAAAATTATTGGTAGCCTAGAATGAAAAGTGATATAGCTGAATATATTACAAAATGCCTAATATGCCAACAAGTGAAGGCAGAACATCAGAAGCCTATTGGTATTCTTTAACCTTTACCTATACCTGAGTGTAAGTATAAACATATCATTATAAATTTTATGATAGAATTACCCTACATGCAAACTGAGCACAATTTTGTTTGGTTGGTTATTGATCGTTACTAAGTCAACCCATTTCATGTTAATTCATATTACCTATTCTTTGAACAAGTTGCGAATATTGTACATAGCAGAGATTGTAAGATTCTATAGAGTACCAGTCACCATTGTGTCAAATAAAGATCCCCATTTTATGTAACATTTTTTATCGAAATTTCAAAAGACCATGGGAATTCCATTGAAATTTAGCTCTATTTTTCATCTATAGACAGATGGTCAATCTAAAAGAACTATACAAACTTTGGAAGAAATGTTGAAAGCATGTATGATGAATTTTTCTGGTAGTTAAGATATACATATACTGTTGACTAAATTTACATACAATAATAGTTATTAAGTTAGCATTAGCATGGCATTTTATGAAGTGTTATATGGGATAAAGTGTAGGACTCCATTGTGTTGGTATGAAGCAGGAAAGAGAAAATTTAAAAATATTGAATTGATTGAAACTACTACTGAAAAAATTAAGACTATTCGTTATAGGCTGATAATAGTATAAGATCGGTCAAAACATATGCAGATAATCGAAGGAGAGATTTAGAGTTCGAGGTAGGAGATATGGTATTTTTAAAGATTTCATCATGAAAGGGTGTAATTTGATTTCCAACAGAGGTAAGCTTTATCCACAATATATTGGCCATTTTAAGTATTCTATGTATTAAAGTGGTGCGGTAACGTACTAGTTAGAATTGCTTCTTGAGTTAGAAAAGATTCATGACATATTCCATGAATTAATGTTACGAAAATATGTATTAGACCTTTCACATGTATTGGAGGCACCACTCATAGAGCTTAAAGAGGATCTTAAATATGAAGCTCAGCAGATTGCAATCTTAGATCGTCAAGAAAGAGATCTTAGGAGCAAAGTAATTCTTCTGGTAAAAATTCTATGGCATAGTAACAATGTAGAAGAAATGACATGAGAATTAGAGAACATTATGCGTAGACAATATCCTCATCTCATAATTGATTAGGTACATAGAATTTTGAGGGTGAAATTTTGTTAAGGAGTGCTTAGTGTTGTAAAACTATTTCTTAGGCTTGGGAGGAAAATGACCATTTTGTATAACTATATTTCATGCATTTGTATGTGCACGTAGTAGAATATCGGCATAAATTTGAAATTTATAGAAAATATTTTACAATACAGTCATAGTAAATCATTGTTGATATAAAATACTATTTATTTGTTTAAATATGTATTTATTTGAATATAGATATTTTGTAATGTGGGTTTATTTGATGAGTTTGGAAACTTGGATTTATGATATTTGATTTTATTTAGGGGATTAGTTGTTGGCCAAAATATATTAGATTTAAATTATGAATTATGGTAGTTGTTAGAAATGTTGTTAATAAATATTAGAGTGGGGATTAATTGATATTTAGTATGTTATATAAAGAAGAGAAAAATTAGGTTAAGTTATTTTAAGGTTTCTCAAGTTGACGGGAAGAAAAAGAAGAAAAGAGAAAGGAAAGAGAAGGAAAAGAAGAAATGAGAAAAAAAAGGAAAGTAAGAGAATTTGTTTCTTAACTTAGGTAAAATTTTTAAATCCTAGATTATAATTTATTTTTCTTATTATTTGGAATATAAAGATAAACTTGTAATTATGGATTGAAAATTTATGTTTAAATTATATGTTGTGAATGTGTTATGAAATAAAATTAAGCATTGAGTTTAGTGATTGGAGTGCCTTCATTTAATAATTTAGAACAACTGAAATCATATTTTAAAAAATTTATTTTTGATTTAGGAAATAAACTCATGAATTTTTAATTTGTCACTTATTTCATTTAATTTATAATTAGAATGAATTTATTATAAATTTTTGAGGTGAGGTGTTGAAGATTGAAAATTACTATTTATTTGATAGTTTTATTTTTTTATTAAACTTTATCGATTGAGCATGATTTTTGAAAATATCTTATTTTTTTTCATACACTAGACTCATAAAATTTTAATGTGCCACTAATTTCATTTAATTTATAATTAGAATGAATTTATTATCAATTTTTGAAGTAATATACTGAAAATTAAAAATTTTCATTTATTTGACAGGCTTGAGCATTTCTAATAAATTGTATTGATATGCTAAAAATTAGGAATTTTTATTCATCTAATAGGCTTGAACATTTTTAAAATTAAAAATAAATTTATTATAAATTTTTGAAGTGAGGTGTTAAAAATTAAAAATCACCGTTCATCTGATAGTTTTGAACTTTTTTATTAAATTGTATCAATTTCTAATAAATTGTATTGATTGGGTGTGTGTCACGAGTCAAATAGTTAACGTTAAGGATAAACTTTGGGGTTGTACTTAGCATATTAGTTTAGTGTAAAATTTTATTTTTGAGGTAGAAGTCTTAAAGGATTGTTGATATATTACAACAATACTCATAATGCATACATTACTCATATTACAAATATTTAGTTAAAGTTGAAAATTTTATATTAATAATGTAAAATTATTTATGTCACATATAAGTTCAAAGAGTAAAATCAAGAGTCCGCTTTCGTGAAAGAATCGACAAAAAGGTGAACTTTCATCCTAATATGATGAGTGAACTTTTATAATACCTTTCTCCTAAAAAAGTATTTTATATATAATGAGATCATTAATAAAAGAAATATATATGTGTGTGTCTATGTGTGTGTATGGTTACATGAAATGAAATTTTATGCATATGTTTTAAGGTATACAAGGTGATAAAGAGTTATAAGATTTATTGGTGAAACTTCATAAACTCTTTAAATTTTGGTGTATAAAAAACTATTGAGCATGTTTGTTTAAATAGTTTACATTTCTTATACATCTTATGTTGATAATGTGGTTTTTGGGCCAATATAATATATAGACTTTCATATATATGTATATATATATATATACATATAGTAGATATTTATATAGTTATAACAAGTAGCCTATGGTGAGTTTTTGAGGCATATAAGTGAGTGAAAATTGAGTGGGGTAGGAGTGGTAGATGAATGCTAGTGCACCTTTTGAGTTTATTTTATATTAATTTGATTATGATGTACGTTTACTAAATCGAATATTTACATATTATGCATCCAACTTACCTTAATAGGAATGGGAGTATTATGATTGTTCATTCCCAAAATATGGCCATATATTCATTCTTTATTAACATTTTCAAGTATCTTGATATATTTTGATTTCCTGGGCGGTCAAATACTGAAGAGATTTTTTTTTTCTACAGTTCAAGTACTCGACTCAAACTGATATTCAGGGTCTACTAGGAATTATTCTCGTTATTTTTATTTATTGTTGTATGAGAAAATTTGTATTTCAATATATATAATTAAATGTTAACCTTCATATTGTACAAACTTATTGAGGTCTTAAAAATTTTATTTGAATTTTTATTTTAACATAACTCTAGATATTATTAGTTATATATTATAATTTATATTCATTTTACATTATTTAAAATTTATTTTTGTCTTATGTATTTTTAGAGTGTGTTTCAATTAGATGGAACATAACTTAAGGAAACATGACAATTGTCACATATCAACTACTCGGAGTCGGAGCGTGACAATTTTAATCTATTTAATAATTTAAATTTTAATAGCGGTATTTATGTTTATATTTTTACACTTACGTATATATTAACATTATAGATTTTAGATCCTGCTAAAAATAAAATTGATGAGGGAAAATCTCTCACACAAAATACTACTAATGTAGAACATGCAACATGAATGAAATAAACCAAAGTCATTGAAACGGAGTATTGGCACACTTGACGCACCATACCATACCATAATCATGGTATAAACCCAAATATGTAGTTTTAACTAAGCCCAAGATCCCAACCACAGTCACCTCCTAATTTTCAAAGAATAATATTACACTTTTAATTTTTTTATGAGATAATTATTTTAATTTTTTACTTTTAGTAACATGATATTTGTTAATTATATAATGAGATGAGATAATAAAATTATTTTCAAATAAGTACTAGAGATATAAAGTGTCATTCGTTTTAAAATCTTTACATGTCAAACAATATGAACTGATTTTTCATTAATTAATAAACTTAATAACCTAAAAAAAGTTAATATATGATAATGTTTATTTTAACATTAAACTTGCTCATTTGTGTATGAATTAATAGGGTGTTTGGATACATTCGTTAGACCACCAAATTGTTACTATTTACACAATTTATTAGGGTTCACACTTTTTTTAATAATAATATTATTATTATATTAAAATAAAATAATATAGTACTATAATATAAGTTATAATAAAATATAAAATAATAATATATTATTAAAATAAATTATTTTATTTTTTGTTTTATCATTAAATATAATAAATTATTATTAAAATATAATAACTTATTATAAACTATTTTATAAATATTATATTTTATTATAAAATAATTTTTTAATCAAATATAGTATAATATAAATATGTAATATAGTATAATATTATATATATAATAAAATAATACAATTCCATACGTATTGTACTAAACATAATACAAATTTTTATTTGATATATTATAATCCAATATAATTTAATCTAGTTTATTTAAAATAATACAATTTAATACATGTTGCCAAATAGATTCTACCGTCATTAGATCTTAATTGGATTAAAATATTAAAACAAAATCTCAACTAGCTAACATTACTTGTAAAAAGAAAAGAGTGTTGCAATTATTTTATTTTATTTTAATATATGTTTGTTATTAAAAGAATTTCATTAAACCCATTCATCACAATTTTAGTGATCTCAGTTAAATTATTTTGCGTCTTGAAGATTGATGTAATCTTTGGTGTAAATGAAATATTAAAATATTTTAAGTAAGAACATAATGAGTATTAGATAACTCTTGAAAATTAATTCTTTGAATTTCAATGATATACTAACAATAATTATTTTAATAAAAAAATATGTGTTAAATTGTTTATTTCTTAAAAATAAAAATATGAAATTTATATTTTTACTTTTGTTCTCTCATATATTTTAAATATGAAATAAATAATATTTTATTTGTTTTGATATTTTGTGGCATTGTGATTTTATGAGTCAAGAAAAGGCTAAGTTAAAAAATAGTTGTCAAAATTTGATGGAGTATAGAATATAGTAAAACCTCTCTACAATGATATTATATATAGAAATAATTTTTATACAGTCATAAAAAATTTTAGTCCCAATTTATACTATTTATAAATAAGAATAAACTCAATATTATAATAAGTTATAAGTTTTTTAGTTCCCATATTAAGTAACTTACTTTTATATAGTAATAAATCAATGAATATTACAAAAAATTTATGCTATATTATATTTTTTTAAAAATATTTTTATAAAATTATTTGAGATAATTATTTATTTTTTAGAGCTATTATCACATTTTTAAAATTGTAAGTATATAATAATTTATCAATATGAACACATTCTTGTTAAAGTTGAAATATTTATGACTTTTCAAGTATAAGGATAATTATACTCAGAATTATCTAATTTTTTTTTTTAAATCTAATTACAATAATTATTTTTTTAAATTAAAGTTTATATGACTTGTTGCTTATTTTATTGATTAAGAAGTATATTAATATCTATTCAATTAGTGTAGTAAAGTTATCGAATATAATCACTTAATTTTATAATAATTCTTTAATTATCTTATTTCACTTCATTTGTAACTTACAATTTATTGATATTAGGCATCCTCTTTCACAGTACTTAAAATAATTATCAATTATTAGTGGTTCCATATCACTTGTCTATGTAAAATTTACATTTAAAATTTTATCAAGGACATATACATTTGCTAGTTATAAAACACAATCTTCTATTCGTTTCTAAAAAAGGTGAGCAAAATGTTGACAATAGTAATATTTAAAATTTCTAATAATATCTACATTACACGACTAGATTTTAAAAGTTTTGTTTGATGTTAAGAACAAAAAATAAAAATTTTGACAAATAAAGAAGAAGCCAATCTAACAACTTTTACATCACTTATATTAAAGATAATTAATTGATAAAATTTTAAAAATGACCTTATTTTATTCCCTCTTAACATTTTCAAGCAATTTTAATAGATTAATACCAAAATAACTATTTTGGATAATTTTATCCTCAATAATCACTTTTTACTCTTATATATAACACACACACACACACACACACACACACACACACACATTTTATCTTTACTTTGTTAACAATATTTTGATAACTCTCAAATTTTAATATTCACGGTTTCAATAGTTTGGGCAATGGTGTAAAGTAAAGATTATAGTATTTCATCTATAAATTAAACTCATTTTCTTACTAATTTTAATTAATTTTAAAATATATAAATATTGCTATCAAATTAATTGTGATATTCTAAAATTTAATTTGAGTTATAAATATGATATTTTATTTTTTAAATCTCTTGTTATTGTAATCTAGTTAAAAATTTAATTAGAATATGCATTTTTTACAGAAGAGAGAGAGCTTAGTTTGGCAAAAATACTACCTTAGTGTGGTCACACTAGGGTAGTAGTAAAAAAAAATTCTTAATTCAATGTAAACAAAATTAAAAAAATAAAAATTTCATAAAATTTTTAAAAAAATAAATTTCATCTAATTGAAAACAAATTTCACAAACACTAAGACATGGTCAGTTATATATATAAATATCAATGATGATTATAGTGTATATGATTTTATGAGTAGTATTATGCTAACAGTGTCTAGATATCTCAAACCATTTTATGTCATTGCGAAGTAAATAGTTGTTGATGATCTAAGGGTATATTGTACTTCTTTGCAGGTTATCAATGCAGAAGTTTTTGTACAACCATTTATTCTTTCTTAGGTTAGTAATCAGCTTGACTATAGTCAATATTAGTCGCAAGATGATATAAATGCTATAAAACCTATACAAATATACCATGAGGTTTTATAAATCATGGAGGATACGTACAATGTCAATTTAATGAAGATCATGTATGTGATTTTTTTTAGAGTCAATTGCATCTAGAAAATTAAGGTGCTGATATTCTTAATGATACATTAAGGATCTCATGTAAGAATTATTATGATGAAGATATTGATGCAATGACAAACTTCAATTATCAAAAAGGTCAAAGTAGTAGATCTATGAGATTTAACGAGGACATAATAGGATCATCAAGTTTTCGCCGCATGCTACCTATTCCATTATTATTTTCTCAATCATAGGATGCACTATCTAGCTCTACATACAATGTTATAGATGTTGGATAACTTTTCAATTTATAAAAAAAAAAAAAAGAGTTATAGAATGCATCATATGTATTGGTGCTGAAGAATCATTTTCATTTTCGAGTTTCAAAATTAACAACAAAATAGTTTGAGCAAAGTGTGTGACTGACTAATGTAAATGACAAATTTGAGTAACCAATACAAATAAAAATGAAAGATATTAGTTTATTACACACTTGGAAATATATAATACTTGTTAAAATGACCAGTTTTAACTAGGCCATCACTAAGTAAGTAGTCAGTTTATTAGTAAATTTGTGATAGATAAATTTTAAGAGTTTAGTCAAATTTATACTTTATACAACATCCAAGATAACATACACTGAGAATTTTGAGTACATGTGTCTTACTGTAAAGTGTGGCTAATTAAAAAAGAAGCACTAAAATTAGCGTGTGAGAACTTGGTAGAGTTGTTTAATTTGCTGCCATAATTTTTTATTATATTTTAAAAGAAAGAAATCAAGGTACAACAATGCATATAAAAATAGACGAGAATGGTAATTTTTTGTATTTCTTTATAGGGCTTAACATTTTTTTGAGTAACATGTGTACATTAATTTGGCTTGCAGTTGCTATTGATAGGATATTGTTAAGAGATACATATCGAAAGACTATGCTTATTGTTATTACTTTTGATGAAAATGATCAAATTTATCATATGGTAATTCGAGTGAGGGACTTTAAAAATGATGCATTGTAAGAGTGAATTTTAGAGAAATTACAATATATACTCGGACATGTTTCAAATTTAATATTTATTTCAAATCTAATATTTGTATCAGATTAATGTGATAGCATGCTTAAAAGGAACAGAATAATGTTTTTCGATTTGTATCATAATTTTTATTCTTACTATATTGAAGAAAATGTCAAATTGAAGTACAAGTTCGAAAACCGTAAAAAAGATATTTTCCTGATAAGATTTTACATTACTGTCAAGGTATTTATATTCAATAAATTTAAAAAATACATAGATAAATTGAGATCAATACATTCTGATGCTACAACCTACTTAGAAAATAAAGTGAGGTTTCACAAATGAATTAGATGTCATTTTTAAATCTAGCAATATAATATAATAATCACTAACATTATAGAGAGTTATAATGCATTATTAAAAGATACATATACTTTTTTTAATTATAGTCTTAACGGATTAGATACGATCAGTGTTGCAGTATTAGTTTTATAAGAAAAGAAAGGAAACTGCTAAATATGACAAAAAGACCTTAATAAGAGTTGCAATTGATAAGGCTAAAGTAGAAGATTGTGCATCTTTTACATTGTCAGTCTATTTAATTTTTTTATTTAAGTTTGAAGTTAAAAACAGGGACGAAATTATTGTGGTTAATTTAAACTTGAAGGCATATCAATGTAGGTGTTTCAATTTACAACAACTACCATGTACCTATACAATGGTAGCATTAAATATGTTAAATAGCGTATTTGTATCATTCTAGTCCAATCTCACATCATAAAGCCTATATGTGCGCATCACAACAGGTAATAACTTATATAAAGGTTTTATAATCTCATTTATCTCTTAGTTAAAATGTCTTAATAGTGCTAAATTATGCACATATATTATTTCCATGTAAATCAATGGCACATGCAACATAATATCACTATAGATTAATGCAAGTAGTAAAATAATGTAAATATCGCTCAAAGATCTTAGTATTTCATCATAATTGCCTTTTACATCTTGTTTAATGTCCAAACCTAGAGTTAAAAAAAATACTTAAATCTATTGTCTTGATGCCTACTTGTCTATAAATATAAAGTAATTTCGACTAAATAATTAAATCGAAAAATATTAATATCAAACAAAAAAATATCTAAAATACATAATAATGTAGGATAATCATCTATTTTTTTAATCTAATACATATATATAGATGCGACGAGATAATAGTAAAATTCTATGATATCATATATAAACACGCTTTTTGTTAATGCATAATCAAATAAAAATACTCGTCGATGTATTGATAAAATAATAATACAAATATTAGATTCTCTTATCAAAATTACAAATACAACAAGATTAGATAAAACACTTATAGTATCTTCTAACTATGCATTTGGGTTAGAAATACTGTGAAATCATTGAGGTGTCAATGTAATTAAATGTATTTCTATTGAAGAATTTGGATTTTTTAACCATTGAAGATACTAATATATAAATTGTCTAAATAAGAAGTTATAGATTTTATAATTATATTTGGGGGATAATGGAGTAATTTGTTGCTGGAAGGGATCCCATGATTTCTCTTAAAATAATTAGATTAAGGGTTTTTGCTATACAAACTATTTTTGTATATCTGCCCAAATCAACTCTCATGAGGAATTGGTATAGCTTTGTACTGTTTATCTACTGATGGATCATCCGAATGATCTTATGGTTAACAAAATTCAAAATTTAATTATAGTAACTTGAACGAATGAGACATTAAGTGACAATTATGAACAACTTGACATTTGCGTCCACTCTCAAAAATCTACTATTATTGCATCAATTCAGTGAATTATATTATGTTCAACTTTTTGCATATCCTCTTATATATCACATATATTTGCACTCAATGCCTCAATTTGGTCTATCATAAATTTTCTAAACTTATCATTGTAATGTGATGATGGTGCAAATGAATGATGTAGTGATAATAAAAGAGAAATATATGGTGGTGGCATAGGAGAATAATGTTATGGTAGTGCACGAAGAATAATAAGGTGATGGCATGGCAGAATAATGTTGTGGGGATATAAGCAAACAATGGGCAATGGCATCGAAGAGTCATGTGATGATAGCACGAAAAAAACATGTGATGAAAGTGCAAGAAAAACAAGTGGCGGTATTACGAGTGAATAATGACATTGTGTGTCTTATGACAAATGAAAGTGTATATGTTAGTTAAACACCAATGTATTCTGTTTAATTAAGAAAATATTACATCAATTTATAACACTTACTTGGATGGAGTGCAGCCTAGTGTCATTTTCACTGATACATAGGTCTTATGTTTCAGTGCATTCCTTAAAAGTCTTACTCATTAGCAAATCACCTCTATATGTGACTTTTAGTTGAATTATCTCAAATACTTGCATCACATTCAGCAAATTTATTTCAATAGGCTCGAGTTATAACATAAGAAGTACCTGTAACATTTATAAAGAAAAATATAATAATAATTTCTCAAAACTACGAGCACACAATAATAAATTATATAGTGCATTAATTTGATGAGAAGTATTTATCGTAGATTAACTAAACAAGTGTTTATATACGGTCATCTAACTTAGAGCTCATTTAAGATTTTACCAATGCAAGATTCATGGAATGTCGTTGTTCACTATAGCTACAAAATGATTATGCAAACTAGGTATAGACTTATAGATTCATACCTAGATAGCAATAAATTATAAATACTTAAAAGTATTACATAATAAAAAAAATTATAACTTGAATATTATTTTTGTTATAAATACCTAAAATGTAATGGATATTCTAATAATATTGTATTTTTTCTTGAAGCTCTTACCCAAAGCCTCTAAACATGCCATATCCCTCATGTACTTATCGAACTACGAAGAGATCGATTATTGTAAAGATTGGATTGTATAAAAAAAGACAACATATTCTGTAGATATATATTAAACTGATTAAGATTTTTCAATATGTTCAATAACCATAAATTTGCATGAGCTCTTTTGTCCCTATTAAATAAGTACTTTTTCAGTTAAAAAAAAAGTGTCAATCGCACCATATCAATATCTAGTATGGTAGAAAAATTTAACTCATTAAAAACTATATCTATATCATCTAAAGTAATGATGGCTTAATCACTAAAGAATACATTCCTTAATCATGAATTCTTAGACATGTCTAAATCAATGTCCAAAAAAAATTAACATTGGTTATTAAGTATTATTTCAAATAAATTTTTAATTCAATTATTTAACTAAATTAAAAATAAAAATATTATAAAAAATTTAATAATAAGTTAAACTTAATGTATAATTTATTAATTAATAACTATGCCTTAAAAAATATTAAATTTTAGTTATTTATCATCATTTTTAAATAATATCTAATTAAATATAAATTTTAATTATTTATTATTATTTTTAAATAATATCTAATTAAATATAAATAATTAAATTAAAAAATCAATGCCCTAAAAAAATAACATTGGTTATTAAGTATTATTTCTAACAAATTTTTAATTTAATTGTTTAACTAAATTAAATATAAAAATATCATAAAAGAAATTTAATAATAAAAATATCTAATTATTCTTCTATTAAGTTAATTTTTTTTTAATTTTAATAAAAATAGTTTAATCCTAACATCATAATTATAGAGAGATAATATTTGTATTTGTTTTCAATCAATTTTGAATCCGAAACGTTCCAAAAGTATATTCACTTGACAGAATACAAATGTGCGTACAAGCGCTTATCACCGTTAGAATTATAGAAATATAACATTGAAATTAAACAAAATTATTCAAATTTGACCCCCAAATACAAAAATATTTTCAAACATAGATCAGAGCTTATGATCTTGGACAACATTTACTCAAAGTATGCTTGGATCAGGTGAAGTATAAGCAGCAATGGTAGGATCTTGTTCAAATCGAGCCATATCTTTTTTAGGCAGTCCCACCCATGCCTCAATTCCTTCACCATCGCTGCTGTCAAACAGGACTGTAATTTCATTTAGTCTCATTGAATTTCCTGCCCACTTAGGCTTTCCCCACCCGAAATCGGATTGATAAAGGGGAGTTTTGCACCAACTTGTTACCCAGAACTCCCTCTTCTTTACTACTTCATTGGCCCCAAGTCTCGGCAGATTCAAAAACTCAGCCTCCCCGTAAAACTTCCTGGCAGATTGGTCGTCCACCTTCTTTATTGACTGATGAATATCTTCTGCTAAACTTCCGTAGTCCACTGCCTTCTCCAACGGCCAATACACTAATCCCCCTGAGATGATATTCCCCATGCAATGTTCTGGAAATGGTGGAATCATTCTCTGTCTTAGATTCACTGAAATTATTGTATCCAGACGTTCAGGGGGTTCTTCACTTTCTCTTGCCACACCTACCAAAGCACCCAAAATAGCTGCGGATACAACCTCAAAACGTGTCGGACGTCTTCCCGAATGCGTAAATTTCTCCTGTAGAGAAGCTATAGCAGTACCATCAAACACAAACCTTTTTGTCTCAGATTCTGCCTTCAGAAACTCTTCGTCAACGCTCTTTGTCAGGAACGATAAATCTCGGGTAGGAAAGAGGGTGGCTTGGTTGTAAATCACATCCTTAATTTCACCAGCACCACGAGCAATTACTCCCCAGTTTTTAACAAAGAATGCTGCAGTTGTTGCGTCAAGAACTTTATGCTTAAAGCAAAGACCGATCGCCATCCCACCACAACTGAAGTAATTAACCTGAACGGTTAAGTTGGTACGTTCAGCATCAAAGCCTTCGTGCGGTTTGAATGGCAGTAGTTGTTCAAGAATGTCGATGTTTGGTACTTTAAGAAGCTCAGACATGTCATTCACTACCTGAGCTTGGATGAAAGGGACGCCCTGATCGTCACAGTCGACAATAAGTTGATCATATTTGAGCTGTCCGGCTAAAGGATAGTAGTGGGTTAACGTTTCCGAAAGAGATTTTTTAAGGAGATTAGTAGTTTCGGTGGCATTTTTGTTTGTTTTTGTATACAGAAGAATGATGGAGAAGTAAACATTCGGAGTTAACTGATCTATAATGGAAAGCTTGTAGGATTTCAGGTGTTTAGGAGTAGGAGAAGATGGTTTGATGATTTCAGAGGAAGTGATTCGAATATCCATGTCTGAAGATTAGAAGAAGAAGGGGCCGGGGATTATCAAATAATTTTGCCTTGAGTGAATTGGTAAGATCCTAAATGTCCAATTGAAGTATTATATAGGATCAACAAGCCTATAAAATAATTTAATTAAAAAAAATGGTTAAATTTGTAATTTTGTTTGAAGAATCAGAAAATGGCGTGCTGCCTTGTTAAATGAAAAATAAGCCTAATGTGCAATGTGTTTTTATTCTTATATTTTATCACTTCTTTTTGTTTACCCCAGTGGAGGGGGAAAGTCTGTGTCGGTTATGATTTACGAGTCAAGAACAGTCTACATATAAAAAAAAGGGTGGCCCGGTTTGACTGACTGAGTATGTTGCAGTGTTCCACATCTATTTTTGTATTTAAATAAACATATTTGGATGGTATTATATAATAAAAATTTATTGTATGGTTTAAAATTTTTTATTTATTTTTATTAAAAAAATATGTGACAAAATTTTATTAGATGGTGACCTAAAAAACATAATTCCAAAGTTTTTCTGCCTTGTGTATGGATTCAATGCTTTGAAGCTGTGGATGGGAAGATCTCATACCATGAGAAGAATGAAAGGGGAAAGCCAGCTAATCTTGACTGGTATTGTGTGTGTGCCAGCAATGGTGGAGATCTTCAATGGACTAAGTGTATGTATGTTCTTGGTGTAAATTTATACACAAAAATGCAGTTGAAAAACATAAGAATGGACTGTCGAATTTGGTGTTGCTCACCAGTCCACATTGGCTGGTAATATGATAATCCCATTCAATCCAAGGTTTGCAATTAATTAAGAGTTTAAGAATATGTATTAAATAAGGCTAACATATCAAGGATTTCTAATCTGAACAACATGGAATATATTATAACAAAACAAGCATAGTTTATAATATTAGCTGGAATTAAATCTGCTTTGGTCAGTTTAAAAATCAGAAATCCCTTCCATCACACCACGTTTTACCTCAACATGAATGGCATTTCATGTCACTACCCAATAATCAACATCAATCCAAAGCAAATGTAAAATGAGAGTCACATGAAACTGAAAGAAAACTTGATCAAATGTTCAAATGAATCAGGATTATCTCAATTCCTTTGTGAAGAAAAGTAATGAAACCCTAGGAGTCAAGTGAATGACCCTATACATTAAATCCAATCCAGTACCCCCGTTAGAAATTGGGAAATTTGAAGGCTGACAAACTAGAAGGGGACATATCCAAGTGACAAACATTTCTCTAACCAATGACTTGGTAGGTCCCCATAATACTTCAATTCTAACAAATTATGCATATATAAACTTCATTTCTTCTCAGTTTCGATCTTCATCTTCATTTGACTTTGTGTCTTAGTTTAATAAATGATAGCTTTTAACTTCGACTCTTCATGATTCTAAGTTCTAATTCATTAAACAAAGTAAATCATTTTCCTTTACATTTCAGTTCTTTTTATCTTTGTTAGCTTACGTCTCAATGCATGCCAACATTTCTAAAATATTTTTAGTTCATTAATCATACTTGTCTCACTTCACAAATGTTTCTAACCGCACACTGAGGGCACCCTATAAAAGACTTCAAGCAACAACGGGAATAGGAGTTTAGCAAAGTAATACCTATGATAATATATTTCATCATGTAAAATTCGTACTGATCAAATTCTTCAATATTATGGTGGTCAAATGGTATGCAACAATCAAATCTTACCAAAAACAATGTATTCTATGTCTATTGTCACTAATTAAGGTTCACAGCATCAAATCTCTGGCTCGAGCTGTTAAGTTTGAAGTCACAAATTTACCTCAAGTAGAGACAACTTGAATGAACAAACGAGCAGAGAAGAATATGAATTAACAAACGAGTGGAGAAGAATATGAATCAGCTCTTTGCGCAGAAGATAGTTTAAATTTTGAGAAGCTGAGTGGAATTTGGGGCACTTAAGGTTTTAATGTGTACCGTGTTCTTAATAATCGCTACAATGTCAATGAAGTACAATCAGATAATTCTGTGGATTTGGGAGAAATAGTAACAAAAAAACAGGGAAAAGTTATTGATGCAATGAATACATGGTTAACAAAATTAGAAGAACACGATAATAAATCAAATGTCAAAAATCTGAGACGTTATGCGTTCCTTCAAAAACAACTTTTCCACACCTCCTAATAAGGAAAGTTCAATTTTACAACACGGTTATTTAAGCCTGTGGCCAATACAAGGACATGAACCGGCAACCAACAAAACTTATCGAGTTTAAAGTATAACAATTGGAGTAAGAACATTGACAAATACAAATGAAAATTCACTCACCAAATTCCAGCAACTAATTACATTCAAATGTAACCTACCAAGTAATTCTCTACCATGAAATGTACACACTTCAAAAAATATATATATCAGTACAAACTCATTGCCTATTCAAAGAATTCTCAACATTCGAACTCAACGCCTGGTGCAGTGTCGGGGAAAAGCAAATTTAAACACCAACCCTGTTACTATTTCCACTATTTCTTCCAAATGGCGAACTGGTTAAGTACTCAGGACTCCACAACTTCTTACAAAACTCATACAAACTACGATCGTGCAAACTCAAGAGAGAAACATTAAACCGGTGAGAGATTCTCGCAGAGGTGAGAAGAAACTTCTTCCTAAGCCGCCTTAATTTCTCAGAAAGTTGGTATTTTGAGTAAGGCTAGGTCATAGTACTAGAGAAATTTTCATAAAAGACATGAATGCCACGAGGAAAAGAGAGAACAAGAGAAGCCAAGTCAAGTAGGTCCCGAAGAAAACGAATCTCGACGGTTTCGGTCCAGATGCGGTGGAACTTGAAAGGCGGGGGCTTGATGCAGATGGAGTCGGTGAAATCGACGCCGTAGATTGGTTGATCATGGCGTTGAAGTTGTTCTGGTTTGGGAGAGAGGAGAGCTGAGTTGGAATCAGGGGTTTTGCGTTTGACGGGGAAGTGTAGAACTAGCAAGTGAAGAGGGTTTAGGAGAAGAGCCCATGGACATGGGCTTGGTTGGAAAAATTCTCAAAATAATACTGTTTACGTAAATAATTAATTTTAAAAAATTGTTTTTAAAATAATTAATTTTAAAAAATTTTAAAAAATTTCATAAGAAGAAATTATCAAAAAAATAATAATTAAACTAAAAATTATAAAAAATAATTAAAGAGAAAAAATAATTAAAAAATAAAATAATTTATAAAATATGAACAAGTGATTAATAAATTATTGTTAACTAAATATAAATAAAATTAATTATCTAAATTATTTAAATTATTAATTACATATTAATTAAATATTATTAAGTGTAATAATGAATTTTTTATCAATATTATAATTTTAAGTAACTCAATTAGTATGACTAATTAATTATATTATTATTGATATTTATTTAATATTATATTAATTATTAATTATATTATATTATTATTAAATTTATTAGCATTTAATTAATATTATTATATTACGTTTTTATTAATTGTATTCTGTTATTAGCATAATAACTATTATTATTTAATTATGGGAAGGGAAATAATTAATATTTGGACTATTATTTAATATTTATGGAGCCAGGATCATATGGCTGTGATCTTAGTTGCAGCAAAGTACTGCGATGTGCTACCATTATCATTGCAGTTTTCCCTCAAGCAGTTTTCAAGTAATTTTGGCGACCAACACTTGTCTCTCCAACTTCTCCCTTAATCAGTCAAACTTAAACTAAGAATATTTTCGGCTACAAAAATAGAAAAAATTTTAACTTGTGCATCATCCAATATTTATCAATTTTTTCAACCAAATAACTAAAAAAATTATCATATCTAATGCCCTACTAACAAATAAATTTGTAAATTTTATAAATATTAGGAAATAAAAATTTATTTTTTACTTATTTACTTATTGTTGTTTTTGATTTAAAGATGAAAAGATGAGGGTTTTTTTGACCGAAAGTGAACATAAGAGAGAATGATTTTTGTTTTGATTGACTACAAGAATAGAATCATTAGAATTATGTGAATTTGACTACTTTGATAAGATTCAATTAGGGTTGGCTACATTAGTAAACATTCTTAAAAATAAAAGCTATTTTAAAAATTTTTTCAACTTGATTTTAGTTTTGATTTGGCTAGGGTTCGATTGAAAATATTGTTTTTGAAATAACAAAATATTTTCTAAATTTAGAATGCCATTAATTTATAAAGATTTTATAAAAAATCTTTTTTTAGATTGATTGTGAGATTTTTATTAACATTTATTTTAATTTCTAAATAAAACAATTATATTTAAATTATATTTGTTTATTTTTTTGTAAATTTTACAAAATAATTCAATCAAACCATCATTTTATCTTCAAAACCTTTATCTTTTTTTGTGATGTAATTCAAATTTCATTAATTAAACAAGATTGTTTAGTGATTCTTTTTCTTCTCCTATTTGCTAAATGTGAAGACCACAATAATCAATCTTAATTTCTTATAATAATTAACATCAATGTTGTTTCCCTCTTTATAGATTTATTTGATTTGCTTTACGGGACTATTTGGTAATTGAATATTTAATATTTGCTACATTAGATTAAGCAATAACAAATATTCTCTTTCTTCTTTTTTGCAAGATTGTCAAATTTTTAAAATAATTTAAATATTTTTTAATAATTCATTAAAGATGTATTTTTAAATACCTTCTTTTGACTTTTGGCAAAATTATATATAAATATAAATTTTTTAAAAAATTAATAAATTTTTTTAAAATAGTAAAATAATTAAAATAATCACATATGAAATTTTAAATATTAGTAATATTTTTATATATTTTTCTTGAAATTTTAAAAATTAAAAGAAAATATTTCTAAAAGTTATTTTTTATTTTAATATTTAATTTAATTTAATAAATATATATAAATTAAGTGCTAATTTTAATAAAATAATATTATAAATTAGTTGCTTGTATAAAAATATAAACCATTTAATTCAATAAATATATATAAAACTATATAATATGAATATATATACAAATAAGTATTATAAATTATTTATTTGTATGAAATTATTTTAGTTGTTGTTACGAAATATTTTCATAATTATTGAAATTAGTTAAATTATAAATTTTTATTTTAAAAAGAAGAAAATAAAAGATTTTGTATTTTTAAAAATAAAAATTTTGTATAAGACGAAAATAAAATTTTATAAGTACTCAACTTAAACAATTCTCATTTTTTTAAAAAAAAATTATAGTTTATCTAATTTCAATAATTATAAAAATATTTTACAATAGTTAAAATATTTTTATATAAATAAATAATTATAATACTTATTTGTATATATTTATATTACATAATTTTTTATATATATATATATTAAATTAAATGATTTATATTTTAACACAAGTAAATAATTTATGCTATTATTCTGTTAAAATTAACACTTAATTTATGTGTATTTATTAAATTAAATTATATATAAAAATATAAAAATAACTTTTATAAATACTTTTTGTTAATATTTAAAATTAAAAAAATATAAAAAATATTATTAATATTTAAAATTAAATATAAAATTATTTTATTATTTTATTATTTTAATTAATTAATAATTAAATATAATAATTTTATTATTAAAAATATTTTTTATTAATTTTTTAAAAATTTATATTTATACATAATTTTACCAAATATCAACAAAACAATTTGAAAATAACTATCTACGACTAGTGATTGACGGGGAAATGGAAACGAAGAAAAGGGGCTAGGATAATTAAGACGGTAGGAAATGTAAACAGGTATGTGCGCGCCCTTTTGTGGGAACACACCGTTTTGTTGGTTTCCTCATCAAGCTTGGTAACTGTTCCCTTCCGAATTCCAATATTTGTTAACAAATATTCTCTCTCTGTCTCTGTGTCTTCTTCCTCAAAAGTTAAAAACCCAACACACAGGTCTCTGTCCTCTCTCTTGTTGTCAAATTCTTTTACCACTTGTTATGGTTGAGTTCTGTTTTCATTCTATCAGTACTAGACACGAAGAAAACGATTTGCAATTGCTGTCTTTTGCTCTTCATCTTCTGCTTGTTCTTCTCATCTGTTTTATAATTTGTTATTCCAATGGCAAATGATATGATTTTCTCTTTTTTTTTTCCCCTTTATTTTTCGGTCACAATCCATCATATTTTATTATAGTTGTCTCTTTCAGATAAATCTGGCTTCCTTTTCTTGCACTTCAAATCTCCATGTTTTCTCGTCTGAGAAAATTTCTCGTTACTCTCACCTTCTGTCTAGCTCTCTCCTATATATTCAATCTACAAGAAGACGCATACAAATTTTTTCTGCAATGAATTGACAACTGAAAGCTTAAAAACTTTCTCAATTTGGATGTCTGGTCTTGTCTTGCAGGGTCAAAATATTGGTGTGATATCCTAAGAAGACCAGGAATTAGAATTTTAAATGGCTCATTTTTATCCCCCACATCTTCTGTTTCTGCTAATTTTATTCTTGGTTTCGCCTAGATGCCAGTCATGGTGTTGGTTTTCTCCGAGTTCTTCCACGGAAAAATCCCAACGGATTCATTATTCAAGAGATGTTTCCAGTACTTGTTTTGTTGCCGAATTCTCTATGAAATGTCTTCACTACGAGAAGGGGAAGCAGCTGGTTGAAGATGCCAAAAGGAAATTGGTTGGCTCGAACACTTGTTGGCAAAATGCGTACAGACATCTCTTTGCCGGGTGCTCAGAGATTATTTCCACCGAAGAGAAAAGGTCTAGATTTGCTTGGCATCTCAGTGATTGTTTTCAGAAGGATTCCGGGAGGCCTGCATTTCCTTACTGTGATCCGAAATCTGCCATGATTAATTGCTTAAAGAACTTAGATGACAAGGAGCATAAGGTTTACCTTGCATTCTTATTGGAAACCAACTCTATCTGCTATCAGTTTCAGTTGAGTTTATCTTACTTTCATTGAATTAGGAATTTTGGTATGTCATGCAAGGCTGACCAGAGTTTTACCGTTGCGATTTTTACCAGAGCTCATGCATTCCAGTATGAAACAGAGAGACTGGTGAATGAACTTAAAAGTTCTGCGGATTATACAGAACACAAACTGGAAATCATAGAAGAGAAATCTGACATTCTTCTGCAGAGTTCAAACCAGATTCACGATTCGTTGAATTTGATTGATCACCAGGTTCAACATGTAGCCCAAAGAGCGAAGGATGTACAAGCTCATATGACATTGAGCAACAAACATGGATAATAAATTCAGGTGGATCAATGTTTGTGCTCCTTGCTGCATTTCAGCTTCTCCATGCCATTTATACATACAGGTATATGCAATGAAAAATCGCATGAATTTTCAGGTTGAAAGACACGAATATAGATTTCAGAACTGAAAGAATGTTTTGTTGTTATGCAGGGACTTTGAAATATTGAATCATTGGATGCTACTAACCATAGTTGAGAAGATTAATGGCATGCAAAGAAGCGATGAGTAGTCATGGGACACAGACAGCAATGTAGACTGGTCTTCCTGGATTGACACAGACATACCAAAGGAAGAAGACGATTTTGTGGACCCCAACTATAGAATTCCAGAAGAAGTCAGAAAGAATTGGATCACAGCCTCTTCAATTTCAACAAAGTATGATCTTCGTCCCCCTCATACTCACCGTTTCACTTGAAGTTCATTGTATTTGTGACAGTCAGAGTCTGTGTACAAAATCTAAAGATTTAGCTATATTAGAAGTGTAATGTGCTTTATTATTTGAAGCTCAGTAGATCTAAAAATTTTCAGCCTGACACACTTATTGTAGTTGAACTTTTGCCACCAAAAGTAAACATAAGTTTATAAGTAATCATAAGTTTTGGGGTGCCAATCATTTTGTCTCTGCGGTTGGTTTTGAACATGAAGCAATCCCTGTTTGATTGTATGAGCTCTCCCAGTTCCTCCCATCATATTGCTTAATATCAACATGGGACAGAGTTCCCGGATCCACACACTTGAATGTAATTGCAATTCCATCCGGATTAGAACGTGGAACATAGAATGAAGAGATACCACAAACCTTACAGAATGTGTGCTTTGCTGTATGAGTGCCAAAGGTGTAAGTTGTAAGAAACTCTTTTGAATCTCCCAAAAGCTCAAACATTTTTGAAGGGACAACGAAATGAATATTGCCTCTCATGGAGCAGTTAGAACAGTTGCACTTCCAAGCTACAACATTATTTGGTGCTAGGACTCGCCATCTTACTTTTCCACAGTGGCATCCTCCGTTGTGTATTATCAAGTCATGATCCATTCCTCAGTACACCAAAACCGTAATTTCCCTATTTTCAAACAGTAAAAGTAGCAATTCTCCAAGGTTTTAGAACCATGGAAGAGGAATTAGAGAAAATACAATCTAGTTTGAATGATCTTAAACTTGGAAATCTCATAAACCGAAAGACACAACCATCAGTTAGATATGGTGGACCTATTTGAACCACCTTCAACTTTGAGATCTCATAAACTGAAACATTAAACATCAGTTAGATATGGTGGAAAATTTTCGATATTGTTACATTATATTCATGATATAAGTACACAACTAGTACTATTTCAGTACACCTAGGATCAATTGCCTCGTGTACCACAGAGTGAGCATAACCATGACAAAATTATCAATAAGATCTTGACGCAACACAAACTAAATATAGACCATAGTATAAAACGATCAAAATCAGAAAGAACGCCAATCTCAAAAATTTAGCTAACTGTTAAAAGAATTGAATAGAAGTGAGCTCGATTAATTTAGACTTCTACCGAACATGATTTCAGATAAACCCAGAACACTATCTCATCAATGGATAACATAAGAATCAAATTAAGACCCACATCTTTATCTTCATACGAGAAACAGATAGTAATAGTAGAACACAATATGTAGCGATTGCATTGATACTGAGCATCGCCATAGGCATATAATATTTTAATAAAAGATGGATGTTTACCTGAATAGAGATAAGTAAATTAAGCCCACCCCAGCTTCCAAGTAACAAAAAAGAGTTGATTTGCTGATTTGATCTCGCAAGTTCTCGGCTGGAGTTTAAGCTTCAGCTGTAAGACCAAGTGAACGAGACCTTGGTAGACTCTGTTTTCTAACGTCTATCCGAAAATAATTAAATTAATATTCAACAAAGACAACTTCACTACGGAACAAAGCATGTCAATGTACAATACGTCATCGCATCATGCTATTTTGAAAACTTAAAAAGGAATAATAATTATTATTTGAATATTTAAGAAACTTATTTAACTCTTTTGATTTTTTTTTTTAATGTGAACTATTTTTAATTTTAAAAATTTTATGACTTTAATAATAATAATAATAATTAATTATTATTATTAAGAAATTACCACACAATTTTTTATTATAAAAAAATTAAACCAACTGATAGGTATATACAAATTTACCTTTTTGAAATTGCCAGCATAATTACAAATAACATGACCCACATACGTACAACATGAATGTTATATTACCTTTTATTTATTTCTATACGGTAAGTTATGAATAAGTTTTTCTTTCGTCTTATGCTAGCCAGGAATTGGAAATCAATTTTATTTCCATCGTTAGATTGGAGATTCTTTCAAATTTTATTCTGTATTGACAAATAAGGTCCAAAACGACATTTGAGATCAGGCCCAATGTGGTATTATAAGAAAAACTAAAGTGTTAGGGCCCAAAACGACATGGATAAATTAAAAAAAAAAAATTTTATCAGAGCCAGGTTTCGATCCTGGGACCTGTGGGTTATGGGCCCACCACGCTTCCGCTGCGCCACTCTGATTTTGTTAATAGTAAGTTACAAGCATATTTATACATATCATATTTTGTCATTAAGGGTATTGTTCCAGTCACCAAACATGGAGGAATCCCTTTCTGATCACGAGAGCTCTCCCTCCCAATTCCTACCATCATAGTGTTTAATCTCAACACGTGAAAGTGTTCCAGGATCCACACATCTGAAAGTAACTGCAACTCCGTCCGGACTTGATCGTGGGGCATAGAACGAAGTGATGCCACAAACCTTACAGAACATGTGCTTCGATGTATGAGTGCCGAAGCTATAAGTTGGAAGAAACTCCTCTGATTTTCACAAAAGCTCGAAGTTTTCAGAAGGGACGGTAAAATGAACGTTGCCTCTCATGGAGTAGTCGGAACAGTTGCATTTCCAAGCTACAGCGCTGCTTGGAGATTGTACTGGCCATCTGACTTTCCCGCAATGGCAGCCACCGTTGTGTAGTACCAACTCTTTGTCCATTGATTCTTGTGTTAGATAACAGATATATAGCAATTCTCGAGTGCTAGCTATAGTTATATGTACGCGGCCACCGCTTTGGTTATTTATATATTTTCCGAGGGCTCGGCGCCGCTTGCTTTTATGGGATGAAGTCAAAAACCACCGTATGTAATGATCTCTAGATCCTTATAATTTAGTATTGATTCATTGTACATAAATGTCATCTAAATCTTCTTCTGATTGTCTGTCAAGTTGCAGGAATTAGCCACGTGTTGCGAAGTTGTTCTTCATTAAAGTTTCTCTAAAATGATATTTATATTATATGTATACATACCAATATGTACACAAGGGTTTTATGCATAGGATAAAATCAACAGGACCACTTGAAAGTCGAAACCCAAGTATGGCGGGTCAAGTTTTCCATGCTCCATGGTCCAAGAGCAAGAACATCTGCTTCAGCTATATATATATATCAAAGAATAACATGAGTGAATATTGATGCTTCCTGCCTGCATCTAGAAGAGGAATCCGAAAAGGACGTTGCAGCATCAGCTAGCAAAGCCATTTGCCGTCTTCAATTAAAGCTTGTAATTTGATTAAACAGGGAGAGAATTGGTTGAAGAACTCTGAATAATGTGATTAAAAAGTACGCGCTTAGGACCACATTCCATTCTCGAGACTGATCCAATTTTTGCAAGAAAGCAAGCGCAGGTGAATCATCATCTAATCCTTTAGACTTGAGAATTTGATATTTCACGTGACCAGTTGAAGGAAAGACTTGGCCGCCGGCTGTGTATGCCTTGGGCCATACTAATCTTTTACTAATGTTGTGTAGTTTCTTAATTAAAAGATACCGTTTTATTGAATGAGTTGTGTCATTTAAGGATGAGGGAAGTAAGAAATTAAAGAACCCCAGTAAAAGAACACAACCCCAGTAAAAGAACACAACCCCAGCTCTAAATTATTCAATCTCCCTTTAACAAAGAACAATAATATCGTTTTGAAACTCTCACCTTCCTTTCCACATTACTTCACATTTTTATATATACTTACTTTAAATAATTAAATGCTAAAGGATAAGCACCACTCATATATGGGTTACATATGAATTATGCATGCATGCATGGCTTAAATATATAGAGAAAGAGATGATGGTGTGGTCCATGGAGCATGGGCAATCATTATGACTGAAAAATCGAAAGGTGTTAAAATATAACTAAGTTAATGGATTGGATAATGTTCATGTCGCTACAATCTTATATAGTTCTTGCCTATTGAAGGCACAAGCTCTTGTGCCTTTAATTTTATTAGTTAAATACTCGAATTGCTTGATTAATCACACTTATAATTAGCTGACAACAGATATTTCCTCTCCTTTTTTAACTTCTATAACTGCTTGAAGTTGAACCTGTTTAATTGTATTTAAAGAAGTTATTCTAATTGGTGCGCCTTAAACTTTGTCCTGTTTGAAAATATTGATAACTATTTTCAGGGAAAAAAAACAAATTGTATCTTTATCCAAAAATGTTGTCTGTGTTATTTTTTGGTAATAAAATTTTTAAAAATTTAACTAAAGAATTCAAATTAAACTAAGAAAGAGAATAACTTACTAAGAGTAATTGAAGTAAATAAAGAGTAAAATTACAGTTCTAAAGTAAAAAGAGTATATTACACCCTAGATATAGTGTTAGAAAATCAATTTAAAGATGTGAAAGGGGTTACACAATGGACATTCTCTATGGAAACGCATAAGAAGAGAAGTTTAGGGTTTGAAAAGAGATTAAAAATATTGGATTATCTATAATATCTTGAAGAAAATAGCCAAGTATCATGCTGGTATTTATTGCATGTGCAAGAAGAGGAGTTGAATTTAGAAACAGGGTTTACAAAAGTGTTGGGTTAGTTATAATATATAGAAGAAAATAGGCAGATATCATAATAGTATTTATGGTCAAGAAGTTAGTTGTAACATTAAGAAAAAAAAAAAGAAAATAATGATATTTATTAATATTAAGTAATCTACAGCTACGATATTATAAAGAAAATAGTAAATATTATATTTTTGTAAGCTATGTAATTTATTTCATACAATTTTTAATAATTTCTATTTTTTGATTACCCTTCCTCAAGGGCATCGACAATTCCATTCCTAATTTTAGCAGCAATATTTAATTACAAACTCTTTTATTCACACATGTTCAAGTAATTAGGGATTTTGTCTATATACATACACATGTACGTGGATGATAAGAGAAATGTATGGCGATCAATATATCAGACAGCACAAACAATAATCTAAATATTAATCTTTGTACTTATCATTAAATCCAATCTAATCTTGTTTGTAAAGCACGTGAATTTTATTAGTTGTTGTGATTCATGTTAATCCGAGATTTCATCTTGTCTCAGAGAAGATTCTCCCATTAAAAATTGAAGTAATACATACGTATATGTCTGAATTATTGAAGAGAGGAAAAGGGAACAAAATAGATCAAAGAAATACACCCAGCAAGTGACCAATATTGCCAAACAAATTAATATGGGCAAAAAAGATTTGTCACTTTGCCCTAGTTCAGTGTCTTGTGTCTTTGATAATAAACATTACAAAACATTAAGGCAGTGTTTGAATTAGATTTTAAATCTAACCAAAGTATTAGATTTAGTTTCACTTAAATCAAAATTGAATCAATACAAGAACAAATTGAATTAATACGAATCAATATTGATTCAATTTAAGTCAATTTGGTTCAATTTGAATTTAAACAAATAAAAATTAATAAATTTAATCGGTTTAATTTTTTTATTTAAATTAAATTGATAATTATTGGATTAATTTTTTAAATAAAAATTTATTTAAATTATCAATTTGAATAAATTTAAATAGATCCAATTTGAATTTGCCTACTTGTAATTTTTATTCATACAAAATAAGACACATGATTATTCGCTCTCCATCTTTTATTTTACAATTTAAATAATTTATTTGTGAAGTCGATATAATTTATAATTCTATTGCATCACATATTGCAGATATTTTATGACTATAAATATATATGTTTGGTCCATGGATTTCTCGGGGGCATTGGCAAGGCCCCATCACTTTGTGTTGTAGCAAGCAGCATGTGGTTGTGTCACATGAGATCTGCAAAGGGCAGTTGTAATAGTAAAGAAAATATCATTTATAACTATAATAATGAATGAAAGAAACAATATAACAAACATCTTCGAGACATACAACAGTTTCACTGGATTTGGCTTCTCCAATCCTGTGAAATTGGATCGACGATTCCACCTGCTGCGTACGATATTTTTGGTTACACATGCATGGCCAGATATTTGACATCTTTCAATTTCAATTTCATGAAATCACAGAAGATGTGTGAAGTGGTGTTGTTTTCTTATTAAATAAAGTGCTTTTGCTGTTTCAAATCTTGTGATCAATTTTTCGTGATTTTGCATTAAAAAACTTTGTTGTTTATAACTTTAAAAAAGTTTATATACAAATTTAAAATAAAAAAAATGACATACATTTTAAAAATGTGTTATGATCATCGTACACAATTTTAAAAAAGACATAATTTATCTTATAAAATATACTTATACATATGATATAATTTTTAAATCTATATTAATGTACATGTTACAATTATTATATGATCTATCTTGAATAATATTTTAAGGTTGATTTAACACAATGTGTAGGACAAAGGTAGAATCTAAAGAGGTTTGGCCAAATCTTTGGTATTATTTTCTTAACAAATATACGTACTTTTGTGTGTATATAAAAAATAATTGAGAGTTTTTTAATTCTATATAATTTATTATATTAATTTTTTAACTATTAAATCAATACAATTCAATAATTAAAATTAATTTTAGTAGATTTATTAATTATAATAAATTAATTACATAAATTAATTTAATTTTAATTATTAAAAATATATTAATCTAACGATTAAAAATTGTATTAAATTAAAAAAGTTTAATCTTTTCTATATATAAAATATAAACTTTTAAAAAATTTTAAAAATTACTATTTAAAACATCTAAATGCATATCTAATATTCATTTATTTTAAATTTATATTTAAAAATAATATTTTCTAAAATCAAAAAAACAAAAAAGCTTAAACAAGATAATTTCATCGTGTCATTGTGTTGACATGGTAGTGATTTATTCAATTAGTGAGATAAAAAAATTATGTATAAATTAAAAAAATTATTTAATTTTATTTATTTATTTTACTTATTTTTTTAATAATTATTAATTTATATTTTTTTATTTTATTAATTAAATAATTATATCGTACCAACATAATACACAATAATAAATTATTTTAACTAAAACTCTCTCTCAAATAATTACAAAATTTGTAAACGAGGGATAGAGTCAATGATTTAGTAACTTGGATGCATACCCATATTTCAAATTTGTCTCGAAGAACAATTTGATGAGTGTTAACCAGCTACGAGTATGAGTTGGGGTTGGTGCAAGTGCATTTCTTGTGCAAGTGCAAGCCAGCTGGTGTGTATTTTGTTTTTAGTGTTTGTTGACTAAAAAGGGCCCTTCACACCCACTTTCCAGTTAAGACTGTACACAAAATCCAATAGCTTCTTCAACTTTCAATGACCAATTTTAATTGAAATTGAAATTGGAATTGATGATTTTGAAAATGTCAGCCTAAATTATTACAAAGAATTTGTTTCAATTGAATCGAGGGATAATATTTTTTACACCTTTTGACTTTTGAAAATTTGGCCATTATATTCGATTGTTTTTAACCCTAAATGTGAAGGAAGGAAGGGAGGAAGGAAAGAAGGTTGGTTATGCTTTTCTCAAATGGAAATTTATTCTATAAATCAAAAGCTAAGAATGAGTGTAATATTGGCTAACCCTTACATTCTACTTTGAATTCATTTGATCTCATTATGAAGATAAATATTTTTATATAATTTTTTAATTATTTTTTTAAAAAATGGGTATGTTGTATTTATAGATAATTTTTATGTGGGATGAATTTATAAATTTATTTATTTTTTATGTTATATATTTTTTAAAAAATTTCCATGAGTTATTTACCACTGGATTGTAAACCATTAGACAGTGTGGCTGTGGCTACTAGTAGCTCTCACACAATAATGCAATGGAAGCATCCATGTTGACCCACCTATACACTATTTCAACCACATAATTATATTGAATTTAGTAATATGCTTTGTTTTCTTTGAAAATTTTTACAATTAGCTAGCAATTGTTTGTCACATCAACAATCATTTGTTCCTTGTAATTCTTTTTAATTTAATAATTAGTCAATTACTTACAATTAATCTGTAATATTCAACAAAGAAAATTTACTATTGATGCGAAGAATTCAAATGCATGCATTATAAGCAAATTGGTTATATGATTGATTATTGTCAATAGCCATATGAAAGGGATTTTTTAACCAAAGTTCTTAAATGATTATATATTTTTAAATAAGGATATTTGTGTTAATTATTCTTACTAAAATAATTAATATATTGTTCAATATTAAATTATATATTCTTATATTGTAACAATCAAAATTTAATATATTTCATTTTTACATAATTAAGATCTAGTTAATTTAGGTTTAGGGTTGAAATTTTGTGCTATGAGCTAAAATAATTAAATATTGAACAGAAATAAAAAAAAAAATACTCACAAATATTGTCCATTATATTTAATATAAGTGAAAAAAAATTTACGCAACAAATTACTATAAACCAAACACTTTAATTACTATGTTTTAAATTTTAAAAAAATATCAAATAATCTATAAATTGATAAATTATTCCTTATTAAAAAAAAAAATGCATAAAATAATAAGACATAATCTACTTATATTTGATTTAAAGAAGGTTAAGATATTATAATTTAATTTTGTACTTTAAAATAAATAAAAAAATATTAAATAATGTTTTAATTTAACTTGCATTAATCTATATTTTATTGGATTACAATCAAAAAAATTTTAAAAAAAGTAATGAGATATTTTTTTTATTTCATTTAAATAAAAAAAAAATGTCAAATCTCAATACCCTACCACCCATAAAAGATTATTGAATTCAGAATGGATGAATGTAATGAGTGGAGTAGTGGTTACGTGCCTATTAAAAGCCCATTAGGGTTTAGGGCACTATCCGTGGACCCGACAACCTTAACTATCATATTAACTGCATTGAACACACTTTAAATATGATAAGAACGAGGACCATACAGTCAATTGGTCCCACTAATTATATTTTATATAAATAGAATATTAACAACTAGGACTTCGACTTTTAGAAAAGTAACAAATAAGAATTTATTTTAATTATTTATAACAGATAGGTCCTCGTCAACTGCAGTACTTATCTGTGAGAGAATGAAAACTTACGCTAATTACCTATTTGTTACAAAGAATATATTTCACTAAAATTCAAGAATTAGGAAAACATTGTACCACCATTATCTCATAATTCACAAATAAATAATAATTATTAAATTCAATTTAGATGCTTAATAATTATTAATATGAGCAAAATTTTATTTTAATAAAAATAAAAAAAAACTAAAAATTTAGTGGATTTGCGTTGAAGTGCATAAAAAAAGTAAAAATTGAATATTAATTCCAAATTATAAAGTGCATTGCTTTAGTAATCAAGAATAAAGCAAATGTTTAAAGAATTTAGTTTAAGCATCCTATTAATTATTAAGCTTGTTAAATACCATTGAGTCAAATAAATTAGATAAAGTTGCACTCATCTGCCTCATAATTCTCCACGCAACCACCGAAAAGCAAGAAAGCAAACAAATTAAAGCAGTAAGTAAAGAATCACATAATAAATATGTTTAATTATAATTTTTTTAAAATAAATATGTTAAAAGTCAAAAAAAAATAATAGAAATACATTGGATATAAGTTAATTTAAAAGCACTTTTTTTTTTCTTTTTAGAAGTTTGGTTTTAAAAAGATTTTCATTTTTTTTCGAATTATAATTTTAGGAATATAATTTTTTAATACAATTTTCAATATATTCTAGATGTAATAATATTTGAGTTCTAGATTCTTACAAATTTTTAAATAAGAACATAGTTTGTGCATTTTATAAAATAGGTTCCTAAATCTTATTAAAATAATCAAATGATCTCAATAATATTGAATTTTGATCATCAAAGCCCAAGTGCATCTAACTTAACACAAATGATATATCATATATTTCATTAAAATTTAAGAACCTATTTTCTATTTGCAATCATTTTAACTTTCAAAATTTCTTAAGGGATGTAAAAGATTTGAAGTTTAAACACCTGCTTAAAATGGGTTGGCAAAGAGTTGGGTTTATTTTTTTATAATGTCAAAAAAAAAAAAAGGAAATAAAAGTGACTTATGGACTATTTCATACAAATGGACAAACTCTGTTGTTATATGAAAAATAAAAAAAAAATACAGAAATTTAGATGTTATTATGCCAAATATTTTAGTTTTACTACAAATAAAAAATATATATATATTTTTTGACCGACTTTAATTTTTGAGAAAGGAAAATAAATTTGAAAATGTGAAGGAACAGGCAGTAACAGGTTGGCAAAAGGGAACAGTGACTTCCACAAACAAGAAGGCAACAAATATTGTGTTTATCTCTGTGTGCTTAAATTTGTATGCATCGGCAATTAACATACTACCATCATAAGATCCAACCACTCACTTAAGAAACCGCGTCTTCCCTTCCCCTTTTTGTAATTTAGTCTCTTTTTGGCGTCTTCTTCACTCTCTATCTCTGCTTCTCTTTCTTCTGCTCGTTCAAATTTGTGTATAAATACTGCACCCACCTCCTTTTTCTTCTCTACTCCAACAAAGAAAACCCTTCTTGCAATGGCTCTCTGCAGTAAAACAATGCTCTGTTTTCTCCTCTTCTTCACGTCTCTCTCCCTTTCAACCCAAGAAAATGATTTTACGAAAAAATTCATCAAAGAAAATTCGGGAAACAGCTCCTTTTCTATTTCCTTTCCTCTTACTTCTCGCCGTCTTTCTCCTCGAGCTTCTCCGGATTTTAACGCTTCTTTCGTTGCCCAGACTAAGAAAAATCCTAAACTGACAGCTCCATCATTGAACTACAGATCAAAGCTCCAGTATTCGATGGCTCTGGTCGTGTCTCTTCCGATAGGGACACCGCCACAGACTCAAGATATGGTGTTGGACACCGGCAGCCAGCTCTCGTGGATTAAGTGCCACGAGAAAGCCCCTCCGAAAACCACGTTTGATCCTTCGCGCTCTTCTTCTTTCTCCGTTTTGCCCTGTACTCACCCGCTTTGTAAACCAAGAATTGTCGATTTTACCCTCCCTACGGATTGTGACCAGAACCAACTGTGCCATTATTCTTACTTCTATGCTGATGGCACGTTAGCTGAGGGCAATCTCGTCAGAGAAAAGCTCCCGTTTTCTGCTTCCCAAAGTACCCTTCCTTTGATTCTTGGTTGTGCGAAGGAATCTAGCGAGGACAGGGGTATTCTGGGAATGAATCTTGGGAGGTTGTCATTTGCTTCCCAAACTAAAGTATCCAAGTTCTCGTATTGCGTACCGACCCGACGGTCCGAAGTTGGGTTGACACCAACCGGGTCGTTCTATCTCGGTGAAAACCCGAATTCAGCCGGGTTTCAATACGTTAGCTTTTTGACTTTTCCTCAAAGTCAACGCTCGCCAAACTTGGATCCTTTAGCATACAGTGTTGCAATGGAAGGAATAAGAGTTAATGGTAAAAAATTGAGTATTCCGCTGACGGCTTTCCGCCCGGATGCAAGTGGTTCGGGTCAAACAATTGTGGATTCGGGCTCCGAGTTCACTTATTTGGTGGATGTGGCTTATAATAAAGTGAAGGAAGAGATCGTGAGATCGGTGGGACCCAAAATGAAGAAAGGGTACGTGTATGGTGGAGTAGCTGACATGTGTTTTGATGGAAATGCGGTAGAAATCGGACGGGAAATCGGCGACATGGTATTTGAATTTGGAAAAGGAGTGGAGATTGTTATCGAAAAAGAAAGAGTATTAGCTGACGTGGGTGGTGGGGTCCATTGTGTAGGAATTGGACGGTCAGATATGCTTGGTCTGGCCAGTAACATTATTGGGAATTTTCATCAGCAGAATCTGTGGGTGGAATTTGATCTCAGAAGCAGGAGAGTGGGTTTCGGTAAGGCTGATTGTAGCATGGCATCGTAGATAAATTCGGTAGTACTGATTTCCCTAACGTGCACGAGGAGACAGGGATGGGACAAAGCACTTAGATATTTTGTGCTGTACTGTACTGTACACAGAAAGATCTAGCGTGCCTGTTCGATCACCCCGTTCACTAAAGACATGATGAGAGAGTAGTTATGTGAGCCCATACTGTATCGTATTGTATAATTTGAGACTAATGTATATACGAGGATATAATATTATATGACTATTTCGCCTTCTTTTTTAATTAAAATATTTTTGTTGTCTAAAATATAATATATATATATATATATATATGCATATACACCCAAAACTCCAAATGAGAGTAACGAGACTAATATTTATTATTTCATTATTTTTTCCCAAAAAAAAGAACAGACAGAGGGTAGGTGGGGATGGGTCCTACGGAAGTTGGATGTATAACAAGTGGAAGACTATGTCGTCCGCCGACTCTTAAGTCTTACCCTATGTTGTACTTGTATCCACCCGACATTCACATGATTTATTCAATTCAATTGTTGCCTGGATATTTATTTATTTATTTATTTTTATTATTATACTTTTACTTTTTAACTGGTGATGTGAATGTGTCTACTCATCTCGTCTATATCATTTCTAAATTATGATTCTTCAAACGGGCTAATCTTATAATATACTACTTAATAGATATATCTATATATATATATATATATTATTAATAAATTATAATTTATTTAATATATCTTATATATTATTAGTGGCATATCTTTTTCACCATCATTTCATTTGTGATAATCAAATAATTTTATTTATTTGTAACCAGTCCTTAGGTTAAGAAGAGACTGATTAATTAATATATATATATATATAAAAGATATAAAATTTAAAATATGTAATAAAAATATTAAAAATATAAATAAATAATTTAAAATATTTAAATTCACGATTAGGTATACAAGCATGGTAGACAGACCCTTAGGTTATATGCAAGGCTAGGTCCGAATGCATAATTATAGGTAGTGAGGACACTTTTAATTACTTTCAACGAAGAGGGAAATCCCAAGACTTGGAATAAAGGTAAGTTGACATCACATCAATCATAATCACCATGACTTGACTGAACTTAACCAAAATCAGATCACGAGATCATTAAATGCATACTTTGCATGTAGAAGTTTTCACTTCTCTTTCTTTTACTTTTTACTTTTTGTTTTGCTCGGAGGTGAAACCAAAGCACTTAAGAAACCCTAACCACGTGGACATTAAATAAAGATTACGACCAAGAAGAGGACAGCTGTCAAAGCAGAAGGAGAGTCTGCGAGGATTTGAGACAAATCACTTTCAGCCAGCCATTTTCTCGAACACCTAACACGCGAACACGCACGCCCTCAGAACATTACTTTCTTCGAGTAAAAGAAGTGATGACCAAAGCAAAGCAATGATTTGAGGGAAGGAAACGCCACACCGTCTTCTTTGAATATTAGTAAAGTAATGGCCACAGAAGCAACCAAACCCATAAAACAATTTGCTTTTTATTTTGCCCCTAATGCTTGCTAGCTATACTTCATTCGGCAAGAAAATTGACTCCTTATCGAGTGAATGGGTATCTGGCAATAGGTCCCCGCTCAAAACTCGATCTTTCCACGCGTTTCATTTTCTGCTGCCCATTTCCAGCTGCTTCTTTTGTATATATTCGCTTTGGTGGGTGGGTAAGTATTAATTAATGGAGTGGGAAGGAAAAGTCTAAAATTGCGAGATAAATAAAATAAAAAAAAAGAAAGAAAGAAAACTTAAATGAACATGATAGTTATGAAAACCCCAAGTAAGTTATATATAAATTTCGTAAGTTGAAATACAAAATTTATATCTAAATTAATGTAATACATATCAACAAGACTTGTAAATAGAACAATTATTGACATTATTAAGAGTATCTTAATGATTTTGGTGATGTGACTTTAAAGTAAATGTGACTATAGTGAAATATTAGAGGTCAAATGTAAGAGGGTTGCGCCAACATTTCTATATTTAATGAATATTTTAACTTGTATAACCCTCTCAAAAATTTAAAATTTGTAATTAAAATTTTTAAATACTTTTAATTTTTTTTTTTAAATTCAACTACTTTGTCTCAATATTAATATGAATATTTAATTATCTACTATTCATCTAGTAACTTAAAATTATATACATATATAATTTTTTTCTATATATTTATACAAATACAAAATTATACAAAAGATCTTTATGGTAGAAAGCATCTAACATGTTTTAATAATATTTTTCTTTGTCACATTTAGAATTTGAAAAGAAGTGATGAGCTAATTCCTAGTATATATTTATATGCAACGAAAATTTTAAAAATCAAATATAAATAATAAATAATTTTTTTTTTCAAATTTAAATAATATCGCAATGGGTAATATTTAAGATATCTCAAAATAAAATTTCATATAAAAAATTTTAATGTCAAACACATTTCATTTAATTATTCTATAAACACTTTAGGGACATTATTATAAAAAAAACTATCAGCTTAATAACCAGCATATTTTAGGAACATTATTTTCAAAAACCATCACCACAATGGCCAAGCTACTTTAGAGATACTTGTAAAAACTATATTAAATTCTCGACACCTTTTTAGATGTAATATATATACATTTATAATATGTTATGATATTTTATATATATATAAATATTACATCAAGTATATACATACTTAATTGACATAGAATCGAGACATATAATAAATAGTGTGTGTGTGTACACACACACACACACACACGCAAGTGTTAAAGTTTATAATTTTATGTTGTATAAGTGTCAAAACTTTAGGAAGGTAATAAGATGATTTTTACAAAATTATTTTTTTTTTTTGTAAATTAGTTAATAGATTTTTAAGGATAAAAATAAAAATATAAATTTTTGTGAAAATTATTTTTGAAAATTATTTTTGAAAATTTATTTTTGAATAAAGATAAAGTTTAGATGGGTTAAATAAAATCTTGGCCTAACTTACTAAAAAGAAACTTAAGCCCAAATTCTTCATAATTTCACCAAACTATTTAAGCCACCATTTCTCCTTTTTTTTTTTTTCCCACTTGGCCTAATTTATTTAAGTTTAAGTTTAAGTTTAAGCCTAAAATTTTCTTTTTTTTTACACAATTTTATACATTTCTCCATTTATCTACCAAACTCATCATTTCTTCTCTTTCTTACATTTTTAACCATTGTTAGAGTATGTCTTAGAAGTTATTTGTGTTATCTACTTTAGAAATATTTTGTTTTGTATATATATATATATATATATATTTATTTATTAATGAAAGAAAGATTTTTTATTCACAAATATAAACTATTTTCTTTATTTAGTTATATATATAAATAAAGTATATTTATAAATTGTTATGATAATTTATTTAACTGTTAAATAAAATTATTAAAACTGTTATCTATGAATGTGATATGAAATGGGCAATAATATTGCATAGTAAATATATTGAATATTTTCAATGAATATCATGAGATGATATTAGTGTAGGCAATATAAAAGTTATGTTATTAAAATATTAGTATGAATTAAATAGTTAAAGAAATATTTTTTTTAAACATGATCACACAATGATAAATCGCATGGTAATGCATGTAGTCAATAATTTATTATATAATTGTACTAATGTGTGATGTTATCCTTTGACCTAAAGTATCATAGTCAAATATGATATAGATACACATAGTTCATATGATATATAAGTACGAGAATAATTACGTTTTGTATGATAAAATCGATTTGGTCAGTGTTATTTATATTTGAAAATGAATGATGATTAAAATATGATATGTTGATTCAATATATAAGATCAGAGTTTTCGTTGACTTGATCTAGATTTAGGTTCTTAAATGAATATCGATAAAAAGTTAAAATAGTAAATTACTGGCTAATACAATTAAATATCACACGAAATAATTCGTGATGACGAGTTCAGCGTATATTGATTTATGGCGTGTGTTTATATCAATATAGGATTTTGACATACTATAAACTTTTACTCAATTAAAATTAAACAATGGAATAATTTTACCTATATGCTATATACAATTATGATGAAATTTGATAAAGTATTAGTTCATTGTGATTTAAAGATTATAGTATATTACTATATGCTAATCATAGTCGTTGAATTTTTGAATTATTTGACATTCGAAAAATTTAGAATAAGTTCACGACTATTACATAATGAACTTATATAATCACATCAATAACTAAAAGTGTTAAAAAATATTTAAAAGAGAAAATATTATCAATAAAAATGTTAGAATTTTTGTGATAATATATAGGCCGAAATAAATATATATGTGTTATATATATTTATAATTTTTTAAAGTATTTGAAGAATTTTCATAACCTTACATTATAATATAATTTAATGTAAATTATATGATTAAATTAATAATATGAATTATCAAAGAATGTAAATACAAATGAATAATTATTTGATAATTACACTTAATTATATTTACTTAATAGTTAAGTAAATTTTTTGTATTTAAGTATAAGGACTAAAATACATAACATGGCAATTATTAGATGATTACCATTTTGTCCATACTAGATATTTGTCCTTTATTAAAAAGTTAAGATAATTTTAAAAAGGTATGAATATGTTTAAGTATAAATATTAGCTTAATTTACCAAATTTAATAAGAAAAAATTAGCATATACCTTAACTGTCTCTTAAATATTTGACCATTCTCTCTCTTGCTTTGGTTGGTGTAAATTGTTGAATCTTTACATTATTAAAGGTATTTCTTCATCATTTAAGTATTTATGTATGCAATAAACTCATCATTTGGTAAAAATTTTGCATATATATAATATATGTCATTATGACATATTATTTATTTGCCAAAATGCTTGAATAGTTCAAACTTATTGTTTGAGATATATTACTCCATAAATCATTCCTTCAAATGGTATCAGAGCTTGGATTGAACGATATATGTGGTTGATTTGTTTGAAAACCAAAAAATGAGTGTATATGGATGAATTCGGCCACCATCGGTTTTGTTGATTGAAAGTTATTTTCAATTAATTTTTATGTGTTTGGATGTTTCATGGTAATGAAATAAGTCCATGTGTGTGTTGTTTTTGGTTAAAAAATAAAAAAGAATGCAAAAAGGGGGTATTTGGCTATATGGGAGATTTGAACGAAAAATTATTTTTCATGCAATTCTTATGTGTTTAGATGCATTATTATGATGTTATAAACTTATAGTGATATTATTTGAATGCGTAAGTATGTTTTAATAAGATTAAAATATAAAAGGATGAGTTTATGATGCATGGTGATTTGTTTGCATGAGATGTGAATGCATTCACCAATTTATGTTCCTTTTGATGTGTTAATGGTTAATTGGAAACAAAAATGTAGGTCTATAATACCGTAAGGTTCATCCAAGTGATGGGTTTGATGAAAAATTATTTTTCATCAAAATTGTAATTATATTTCAATTGCTGAAAATTTGGTCATTGTTACCTTGTTGATGGAAACATATTTTTATCAAGGTTTAATCATGTATGATGTCGATTTATGCGTGCATATGCATTTGTGAAAAATTTGTTTTTATGAATGTTAGACATATATATGCACGTATATATTTTGGAAATTAGAAGTGTTTAATTCTATATTTTTGTATATGAGCTATTATGTGTTAGTTAATGAAAACTATTTTATGGTGGGTTTATGTGTTTAAATTTGTTAAACATATGTCGGTTGCTTACTCTTTTTTATGTGTTTAAGTTTCTTTCTCTCTCTCGGTTGCTTACTCTTTTTTATTTTCTTTTAATTCAATTAAAAATCAAAGCAAACAAGCAAGTACATGTGTGTGTGTGTATGTGCGTGTATAAATAACCGATACTTACCACTTGAATGAAGAGGCAGGCATAAATATAATTGCCTGCTTCACGCTTTTTCTTTATTAATTAATATCCATATATTACATTAAATATATATATATATATATATAAATGAATGATATATTCTAAAATTTGGAATTGTGTTTTAAAAATTAAGTACAAGTATAATAATATACAAAATATAACCTAACTAGTATTTATCAACTTGTGGCACTATTTAATTTAACATATCATTTGAGATAATTGATTAAATATTATCTTAAAACTCTACAAGCATTAATCATAATAAGTGGAGATTTTGATAAATAAATATTCACTTTCATTTAATAACCATCGCCATCTATAAACTATTTACAGCGAATCTGCATTTTCTTCTTCGAAAAAGGATTGGAAGATTTTTAGTTTGTTTATAAGGTTTTGTTGTATATAACTGAGCAGTATCAACTATATCCTTAAGCAATCACCACGAAAGTTCTTCTTGAAGTAAAATAATATTTACTATTTACCAATCAAAGACTTTTTCCTTCTTTGCACTAGTAAAAATCAAAGCAACTATTCCATTATCCTTTCAGAATTATCTCAATTTCCTTCAATTCTTCTTGAGGTTTTGCATTCAGATAGCTGAGACGCCAATGTACATTAAGAATTTTAGTCAACTCAATATCACTGCTCCTCATCGAGAATTATCACAATGTATGTTTTCGATCACATCTCTAATCACTGTACCCATTTTTGTCTATCCTACTTGATTTGTAATGCTGAACTTCATCTAAAGGTCCTCTCTATTCATCATACATACTTACATTAGCTTAATTATAAGGTCAACCTTCATTCAGAGACTTAGAACTTATTGACAATCATTTCTTTTGGCAATCTTTTGATATTTTACCGATTCACGAAGTATAAAATGCATAGTCTAAAACAAGCACTTTCTCATTTTGTAGTTTATCAAATTGTCCACTATTTCCATGCTTGCAATGACACTCTAATAAAATGTTAGATGCAATGTCATCCATAAATACCCCCAAATTAACCATAGCATCCAATAGCATATTAGCATGTATCTAATAACATATTGACATTTTTAAGTTGTTTTTTGTTTGCAAAGTTCATTTATGAGGACATTATAGGTTACTGCACCTAGTACATGCCTATTGCTTTGCATCTCCTTAAGCAATCTAAAACTTATCTTAACTTCTTCCTCCTTGCAAAATCCATAAATGATCTTAGTATATGTGGCATCATTTGGCTTCAAACCCATCTTTAACATCTCCCTCAACATTATTTATGCCTCTATTACTTTCCTATCTCAAACAAAATTTTGAAATAACGGTTGTGAAGGCCATATTATCAGGTTCAATTTCTTTTTTAATCATTTCATTTCTAATTCCCAACCTTGATTCAAATTAGCCTCTTTGAAAAAACCATCTATAAGTGTAGTATAAGAATTCTTGTCTGGCTTCAAGCCCTTTGTATATATTTAATTAACTAGCTTTCTTGCTTCCTTCATATCCTCAACCTTGCAAAGACTATTGGCTAGAGTATTATACAGTATCTAATCAAGTTTCAAATCTTTCTTGAGTGTTTGCTAATAAATTTCCATTGCCATTTCAATCCTCTCATTCTTGCAATGCCCATCAATCAAGGTAGTAAAACTAACATCAATTGTAGAAAGCATTTCTCACACATCTCACAAATGGCAATTTTGTACCATCCAACTGATGCAAATTCTGAAGGCATTCCTTAAATTATGCAAGTTGACTTAGTCTTTGAAGATAAGAAGAATTCTTTAGATAATGCAAGTTGACTTGGTTTTTTAAGATAAGGAGAATATATGTTCAATCGTTGTTTTGTTTTTATTTCCTATTATTTAGCTTTGATTTAAATAAACTTTGTTATTTGTAAGGCTATTTATATGGTCTATTCAAATGGAATAAAGAAAATTGTATTTTGAGATAATGTTATTATTTGGAGAGATTATATTTAATTAAGAAATTCTGTAAATTCCCCTTTTTAAAATCAATGAGAGGTTGAATCAAGAGACTTGCCATCATTTGGTATCAAAGTTGGTTTTCTTACACACATAAAAAAAGCTTGCCATTCCATGACTATAACTTGAAGTGGAAATTCACATACCATAGCAACAAATCTAAGTCGAATCTAGAACCAACCAATTTATAATAATAGATTAATCAAATAATGACAGCTCTTGGGCAGATCACACGTAGACTAAATGTGATGGAAGAACGATGAGCTTGAGAGGAATCTAGAAATCACAACAGGAGAGGACGTGGGCTAGCTCGGAAAGATATGTTGGAAGTAAGTGAAAATGAGTTGGAAGTCAAAGACAATGGTAAACCTGGGTATCAAAGATTTCAGCATGCTCAAGACAGAGGAGCTTGTCATAAAATCCATGGTGAACCAGGTGTGGGTTTTCAACAAGAACAAATGGATGAGTTAACTAAGCCAATAAAGGTAGATGTTCTAGATTTTCATGAAAAAATGGATCCTAATGCCTTTAAATATTAGCTTACTACTATAGAAAATTATTTTGACTAATTTATTGTTTTAGATGAACAAAAGATTTGTTATGTACAAATGAAATTTTAGGGACAAGTAGGTTACAAATTGATTATGACCCTCAACTCCTCATTATGTTTTTGTAACTTCAAAATTTAAATTCAAAACTTGTAACTGCAGCATTGGGTGGTTATAAAATCTCCATTAAGTGTGAGAATTCTTTGATAGAAAGAATTTTATAAATTGGAAAGAGTTCTACTTTACTGAAGTTCATAAATTTGAAATTGTTGTTAAACACCATTTTGAAAAGATTTAAAGGAATTAAAAAGTTTTGGTAGTATCAACAAAAACAATGGCGAGGGGTTAGTAATGTATAATTTTCGCACTAAATTTATTCAATTTTAAAATATGCTTTAAGATTGTATATTTATATTTGATATCAGAGCATGTTAATAATTTCTGTCTTACTTAGTTTGTTAAGTATTTTCGAAGAAAACATGAAATATAGTTATGGGTTTGTAAATATTTTGATTTTTTTTGTAACATAAGAATATAGTTATGGGTTTGTGAATATTTTGATTTTTTATGTAACATGAATTTGTTTATTTTTTATTACGGGTTCTTTTCTATTTGAAAAATCAAATGAGAAGACTAGGATTCAAACACCAGATCTCCTGCATACATGTACTCAACCACTAAGCCACACATTACTTTTGTGTTATAAATGCGCATTTATGTATTTTTAACCATTTTCAGTTTTATATTAATTGCATAAAAAATTTGAAACGCCTATAATTGAATTCATGTTTTGTATTTAAAATATATTTATTATTTTATAAATACTTTAATAAATTAAATTATTTTATCAATTTAGTCCAAAACTCATTTTTTTTTTGTTTATTATGATTTTGGTTTAAGTACATATTTTATATATAATTTAGTTTCAAATTAAATTTAAATAATTTCAATTGTGTATATTATTTAAGTTTATTATATGCAAATTTAAATTTAATTTAAATATTTAAATTTATGCATATTATTTATGTCATATTATATGCATAGTTCGATTTATTTTAAATATATAATTTATGTTTTAATATATGCAATAGTATAGTTTGCTAGATTTATGTATTTTTTGTTTTACGCATACATTATAAAAATAATAATTAGTATACAAATTCATTAAAAAAATACATAAAATTTAAGCAAATGGTAAAATGTCATATTAAGTATTATTGTTAAGTATAGTAGTAATATTTTATTTATTTCGAATTACATATTTAAAAAAATTCAGTTTAAAGAGACTGAATTTTAAGTGAAATTACTTATGACCCCTTCAATCTTTTATGAGAATTGACTTACTGTGATTGTCAGTTAAATAGATTACTCTCTATTACCTGTACTATAGATATAGAAATATTTTGAAAACTTTTTTTATAAAACATAAAGATTAAAACATGATCATATATTAGAATATTTTAGTAATTCATAAAATTTAATATAATAAGGAGTAGTCAGAGCATCTCTAAATTAACTGAAATTTTATATTAAATTAGAATCACATATAATTTAAAATATTAATTGTAATTAATCATATTAGATGTGATAAATTTTATTTCACAAAAATTTTTATTATATTTATATGATTAATTAAGATAAAATATTTTATTATTTTTCTTAATTTACCCACAAGAGTTAAGAAATTGAATATAATATAATAATTTTATCATTAAAATACGTGAATATATTTGAATAAAATACTTAACCCACAGATAGTATTTTATGTAATCTAATTCATATTTTGTGTATATTTTATATTAATAAAATATGATTATTAAGTCTCAATAAAATTCATCATAAGTATGTATTTTTGTAACATCACAATTTATAAATATATCTAAAATCAATTTAAATGTTTCTGAACTAGTACGAGATAATTATAAGATATGAAAAAAGAAAGTATTGTTATATTTAGGATAGCGAAATATTAATTTAGTCACTCAGCATGATGATGTCTGTGCTTTGATGAAGATTATTGATAAATAATTTGAATTTTCAGACAAAGTACTAGCCATTACCTTTATTGTGTAATTCTCGTTTATAAAATTCACCACTATCACTGATGTGCGATAGCACATCATGAAGATAAGAGACATTGTAACTCAACTGAAAACTTTCGATATAACAATGTATGAACCTTTTCTTATGCACTATATTTTGAATTCACTTCTACAACCATATGAAACCTTCAAAATTTTTTATAACATACACAAAGATAAATGGTCAATTAATAAGTTGTTCACCATGTGTGTTCAAGAAGAAAGGAGGTTGATAGCAAAAATATGAGTGAATCTTCAAAGTGCACATTTAGTAACAAAAGGAAAGATTAAGAAGAAAATGAAAGGCAAAATGCTTGTCTAGATTGAAATAAACAAAAAATCTAAATATTTCTTTTGTAAGAAAAAGGGATATATAAATAAAAATTGCATTAAGTTTCTACAATAATTTAATGATAAATGTGTTTTCTTTTCTCTTGTAAGTTATAAATCAATATACCTGAAATTTGTTATAACACATGGTGGATTGACTTTAGTTCTACAGTGGTGGATTGACTTTAGTTTTACAATTTATATTACAAATATTTTGTAGGGTTTACAAAATTTAAGGAAACCAGTAAAAATTGAGCGTTTTATCTATTCTAAATATAAGATAAGTTCAATTATAAATGCTATTGGGACATATAGTTTAGTTCTCAATAATAGTTTTGTAATGAATTTAGAAAAGACCTTTTATATTCTTAATTTTTTTAGAAATTTAATTTATATTTCTAAACTTGTACCATATAGATATTCCTTCAATTTTTTAAATTTTTTTGTAAAAATTTTTTATAAATCAAATCTTATTGAAAATGATACATTGTTTGATAATTTTTTTTTCATATTAATTTACAAAATAATACTTTTTATAATTGTTATAATACAATACAAATTCATACTAGTGTAAAAAAAAGTGTTATGAATAAAATTTTTTTTATATTGTGGTATCAGATATTAGAACATATTTTTATAGAAAGAATCAAAAAGTTGGTAGATAATAAAATATTTAGTGTTTTAAATTTTACTAATTTTAAAATTTGTGTAGACTACATGAAGGGTAAACAAACCAATAAGTCAAAAAAAGATACCAAGAGGAGTTCAGACTTATTAAAAATCATACATACAAATATTTGTAGTTTTAGTGTAAACTCATATGGTCATAAGTATTTTATCACTTTTATTGATGATTATTCACGATTTTTATATTTTAACTTGTTGAATTTTAAGGATAAAGTATTAGATACTTTTAAAATATTCAAAATTGAAATAAAAAAATAATGCGATAAGCAAATAAAGATCGTAAGGTCTGATAAAAGTGGTGAATACTATAGTAGATACACAGATGATGGACAAGCACTTGAGCCATTTGTGAGATTTCTTCAATAACATGAGATTGTTGTTCAATATACTACACCTTATTCTCCAGGCCAAAATGGTATAGCAGAAAAAGAAAATCGAACATTGTTGAATATAGTATGAAGTATGTTTAACAACTTCAAACTTTCTAAATCTTTATGAACAGAAACTCTTAAGACAACTGTGTATATATTAAATCGAATTTCAACTAAGGCAATTTTTAAAATGTCATTTGAGTTATGGAAAAATTGAAAATTAAGTTTGCAATATGTATACGTTTGGGTTGTCCTTGTGAAATAAGAGTTTATAACCCACAATAGAAGAAATTGAATTCTAAAACCATTAGTGGATATTTAATTGGATAGTAAAAGAGGTCTAAAGAATATAAATTTTATTGTCTATCATATCACATTAAGTTTATGAAATAAAAAAATATTAACTTTCTTGAAAATGATTTAAACAGTGGGAGAAATTAATTTCAGAATAAAATTTCTAAAAATGATCATTTAGAACCATTCACTTTAGGTACTAAAGTGATTGTCATCAATAACACCCCTTCAGTACAAATAGATATTGATCAAATAACGGTTGTTATTCAACCAAATAATAATCAAATTTCACAAACTAGTGATATTTTAGTAGATCAAATTATTGAACAATTAATTGTATAACATACTCATCAAAAAAATATTAAAACAACATTAAAGAGATCTACTAAAGTAAAAATATCATTAATTTTTAGTGATTATACTGTGTATTTATAAGAGTGAGACTACAATATTAGAGTTGTAAATTATCTAAAAATATTTTTACAAGCTATGAGTTGTCAGTAATCCAATTTATGGTACAATGCCATGAAAGATGAGATGAAATCTATCTCAACGAATGAAGTCTAGAATCTTGTTGAGTTGTCTAAGTGGTTTAAACCCATAAAGTGTAAATGAATCTTTAAGACTAAAAATGATTCATTAAACGACATTGAGAGATACAAGATTAGATTTGTTACCAAAGGGTTCACTCAAAAAAAAAAGAAATCGATTACACAGAGACATTTTTTTTATATCTAAAAAAGATTCTTTCTGTGTGATTATGTCATTAGTAACTCATTTTTATTTAGAGTTACATCAAATGGATGTGAAAACGGTATTTACTTAATGGTAATATAGAAGAAGAGATTTATATAAAATAATCTAAATGATTCTCTTCTAGTGATTATGAGCATTTAGTTTGTAAATTTAAGAAATTCATATATGGGTTAAAACAAGTATCTCGATAGTGGTATTTAAAAATTTATGAAGTTATTTTTTCATTTGATTTTAAAAAAAATATTATTGATCAATATATATATCAGAAGGTTAGTGAGAGTAAAATTTATTTTCTTATTTTATATATAAATGATATACTACTTAAAACCAATGATAAATGATTTCTACAAGGTAAAACAATTTTTTTCTAAAAATTTTGATATTAAAGATATAGGTGAAGCATTTTATGTTATTGGCAATAAGATACATTGAGACAGACATATGAGTATTTTAAATTTGTCTCACATTCAAACAGACATATGAGTATTTTAGATTTGTCTCAAGAAACTTATATCAAGAAAAATTTTAGAAATATTTCAGATAAAATATTATTCTCCAAGTGTAACACCAATTATTAAGGGAGATAAGTTCAATTTGAATCAATGACCTAGAAATGATCTAAAAAAAAAAACAAATGAATAATATTCCATATGCTTCAACTGTTGGAAGTATTATGTATACTCAAGTTTGTACAAGACTTGACATAATTTTTGTAATTAGAATATTGGGAGTGGACCACTGGAAAGTTTTAAGAAAGTTTTAAAAGACCAAAGAATATATGATTATATATAAACGAACTAATAGTTTGGAAGTAGTTGGTTACTCAGATTCTAATTTCGCTAGTTATGATCATTTAAGAAAATTAACATTTTGATACATCTCTACGTTAGCTGGCGGAGCCGTATCTTAGAGAAGCGCTAAACAATCTTTGATTGCTACTTCCACTATAAAGACCGAATTCATTTCGTATTTTGAGGCTACCTTTCATAGAATATGGTTAAAGAGTTTCTAGGCTATTGAGGATATATTGTAACAATTTAGTTGTTGTATTCTTGACTAAGAACGATAAAAGTAAAAGTCGAAGTAAAAATATCAACATTAAGTACTTAACCATTAGGGAACGTATTAAGGAAAATAAAGTGGTAATTGAACACGTTAGTATTGAATTGATAATTGCAAATCCTTTAACAAAAGACATACCACTATTAAGGTTTAAGGATCATGTAGTTTATATAAAACTTGGTTCCAGTATGTAAATTTAGTATTATTAATGAAACTATGATTATTTATTTTCTTATAAAGTATACACATTTATTTGAAAGAAAATAAATTTATGTTGGACCTAAAAAAAATATAAGGTTTATTCATTAAATTAAGGTCATTATATTATATCAAGAATAAACATAAGGTTTATTCATTAAAATTATCATATTAAGACTAGAATAAGAAATATCATACATTTGTAATACATGAAAGAGAAGTTATCAATTTTGATAATGTATCGCTACGATTCATGTTATTTCTTATTTATGAGAATTTGAAATTTGTGGAACAAGTAGAAGAATGTAAGTTATTAACATTCAAATTATGACCCTCAACTTCCTATTATATTTTTGTAACTCCAAAATTTAAATTCAAAATTTGTAATTATAGTATTGAGTGGTCATAAAACCTTCATTAAGTGTAGCAATTTTTTGATGGGAAGAATTCTATTAATTGGGAGGTATTTTACTTTATTAAGGTTCTCAAACTTAAAATTCTTGTTAAACACCATTTTAAGAGGATTTAGAGAGTTTTGAAAGTTTTGATAGCATTAAGAAAAGATAACAAAAGTAATAATAAGAGATTAGTAATTCATAACTTCTGTACTTAATTTCTTCAATTTTAAAGCATGTTTTATGATTGTATACTTACAAAACATGCACTAGTTTGATGAGGATGAAAGAGAGAATGAAAGAATGTTAGATATTGAAATCAATCCAGGACAGCCATTGAAGACACATCAGCAAACATGTAATCAGAGGTGAATCATCAGGTGTTATAACTAATTTCGGAGATCAAGCAAGCAAGAACAGAAAGACCACCTGCAAACTTGTCATCACTCACTTAACCCGCAATGGCAACAAAATGAATAAAGAACAGATAGCATATGTCAAGAAAAATTCACTTTGTATTATTTAAATTTTAATTACAGCTGTATTCTAAGACAACATCAAGCCCAAGCCTACATATATGTAATGTTTTACAATGGAAAAGTGAGCTGATTGAATACACATTTTCATTTTTACATTAGTCAGGTGTAAAGTTCTGCTTTCTGCATTTTCTTACATCAAAATTAACTTGGTATCAAAGCCAATCTATGGCAAACCCTGCAAATACCAGTTCAAATACCTCCATTGTTCCTCAAAACTCAACAAAGTCGTTTATCCTTCAGTGCACGCATCAAGCTTGACAGACATAATTATCTGGTCTGGAAAACACAGGTACTCCCAACCATCAGAGGAAATGATTTGAAAGGTTATATTGATGAGACAAAAAGGATTCCTGAGAGGTTCGTTGCAATAGGAAATGCAGAAGAAGGTCAAGCTCTCACTGAAAATCCAGATTTCTTCTTGTGAAAAAAACAAGACCAACTACTTCTTAGTTGGCTGCTGTCTACTCTCACTGAGAATAACCTCATCTCCTTCATGGATTGTGTTAGTTGCAAAAAGCTGTGGGATGCAATTTCAAGGCTTTACTCATCTCAGTCTCATACTCGAATCATGCAACTCAAAAATCAGTTGCAAAACACAAAGAAGGGAAGTTTGACAGTTAATGACTATATCTTAAAAATGAGAAGCATTGCATAGACATTGGCTATCACAGACAAAAAGCATAAGTGAAGAAGACTTAGTTGAGCACATTCTTAATGGTCTCAGCTGTTCAAGATTGGCCAACTCCTCAAACTTTCTTTGAAGTTCGAAGTTTGCACGGTTTGGCTACATTTTACTGCTGTTTCATATGTGGATTCAGTATTATATTGGCACCTATTATAGAGTGTTTGAAAGCAAAAAGCTTCATGTGGACAACAGCAGCAGAGAAAGCATTTATTGAGTTAAAAGTGAAAATGGGGCAAACTTTAATATTGAATTTGCCAAATTTTTCGGAAGTCTTCGAAGTAGTATGTAATGCTTCACATATCAAAATTGGTGGCGTATTGAGTCAAAAAGACATCCAATTGCTTTTACAGTGAGAAGTTGAATGAAACTCGTCGAAAATATTCTATCTATGATGTGAAATTCTACGCAACAATACAGACACTTAAATATTGTTGTCCATATTTAACTCATAGAGAATTCATTCTCTACACAGATCATGATTCCTTGAAGCACCTACACTCTCAAATTAAGTTGAATGTAAAGCACGCCCGTTGGATGAACTTCTTATAGCAATTTGATTTTGTAATTCTACATAAAGCTAGAACTGAAAACAAAGCGGCTGATGCATTAAGCAGAAGACCACACTTGCTGCAAATATTTTCCATTAATGTTACAGGGTTCGATGCTCTCAAATCATAATATGCTAATGATGAAGATTTCGGTGTTATCTGGACTAGTTTATCCACCAATCAGAGAATGACCAGCAATGATAATTCAATAAGGGAAGGATATTTGCTTTATGCAACTCGGCTATGTATTCCTCGCAATTCTTTCCTAGAATTTCTTATTAAAGAGCTCCATAGTGGTGGTTTGGCTGGGCATTTTGGCAATGATAAGACTCATGCCTTTGTTGTGCGATTTTATTAGCCAAAGTTACAAAGGGATGTTCATTAAGTAGTGGATCATTGTAGAATTTGTCAAGTAAACAAGGGGACAAAGCAAAACATTATACTCCACTGCATATTCCAATTAAACTATGGCAAGATATTAGCATGGATTTTGTTTTGGGTTTACCCAAAACTATCAGGCATCATCATTTGATTATGGTAATTGTGGATCATTTTTCTAAAATGTCTCATTTCATTCCTTGTAACAAAACCTATGATGCTTTGAAGATTGTTGTTTTATGTATGCAAGAAGTGGTTCGATTGCATGGTTTGCTAACCACTGAAGTTTCTGATAGGGATGTAAATTTTATGAGCTAGTTTTGGAAGACACTGCGGGCAAAATTGGGCACAAAACTGTTATTTTCTAGTGCTTTTCATCCTAGACGGATGGTCAAATAGCGGTGACAAATAGAAGTCTGGGAAATTTATTGCGTTGTCTTGTTACGGATTATGTGGCTAGCTGGGATTTAATGTTACCACAAGCTCAGTTTACCTTCAATAATTCAGTAAATCGTACAAAGGGGTTGCACTCCCTTTGAAGTAGTATAGGGATTTCGACCTCATACTCCGTTAGATTTAAATCCATTCCGGTATCCACAAGGCCAAGTGAAGCTGCGCCTGATTTTGCTAATTATATGCAGGATACTCATGACGAAATACGACATCGAATTGCTCTTCGTACAGAGGCATACACGAGTTATGCCAATATTAGACAAAGTTAAGCAATTTGAAGAAGAAGACCAAGTTCTTATTCATCTCCGACCTGAGTGTTTTCCTCCAGGAAGTTATAATAAGTTGCATGCCAGATGTGTAGGTCCATTTCGAATAGCCAGAAAATTGGGCGCAAATGCATATGTTATTGATTTACCAGTAGAATATAGCTTCAGTCCAGTTTTTAACGTTGCGGATTTAATATCTTGTAGTGACGTTGAGGATGAAGCAATGTTACACCATCTGTAAGTTCATCACCAATTCCTGTTGTTCGTATTCCTCCTCATATAGCTTCTCGAGATGAAATTGAATCTATACTTAATCATCAATTTGTTTCAACATGCAGAAGAGGGTACTACAACTTTTTGGTAAAGTGGAAAAATCGTCCAAATTTTGATTTAGTATGGTTGCAGGCAGTAGAGCTACAACGTCTACATCCTGAATTATTTGCTGAGTATATTCGTCAGAACTTGCAAGAGTCAAGTTCTCCAAAGGGGACAACAATTTGATGGAAATCCCGAAGGCATTCCTTGGATTATGCAAGTTGACATGGTCTTTGAAGAGAAGGAGAACCGATGTTCAATTGATGTTCTGTTTTTATTTTCTCTTATTTAGCTTTGATTTAAATAAACTTTGTTATCTGCGAGGCCATTTATATGGTCTATTCAAATGGAGTAAAGAAGATTACAATTTGAGATAACATTATTATTTGAAAAGATTCTATTTAACAGAGAAATTCTGTGAATTCCCCTCTTAAAAATCACTGCGAGGTTGAATCAGGATGCTTTGCATCACTAGCCGACTCTCTCTGCACAGCCCATTGATCAAAACGCTGCAAGTATAAACATCAGGGCGCATTCCACTCCCCTCCATAGAACCTTTTAACTTTGAATCCTCTCTTAATCTTTCGGACTCTTAATTAATTTTTATTTATTAAAATATTAAAAAAATAATTAAAATAAAATTTGAATCTTTTACTATTTTTGATATTTTATATATCAATAAATCTTTAAAAATTAAGAATATAAAAAATTATAAGAGTATTCTTATCTTTCAACCTAAATCTTTATTCTAAATTCTTGACTTTACCATACATATTAATCAAAATATTGAAACTAACAACTACAGTAGATAAACCCCTCTCTTCCTAATTTCATCAAAACCCGCAAAAACTTTTTAATTTTACCATTTATACATAATCTATCTATGTATTAAAATATTAAAAATATGTATTAGAATTCTTTTATTATCTTTTTTATTCTTAATTTAAATAAATATTAATACATAATATAATTAATAATAAATAGTTGATATTATATATTGTTAGAAGTATGCTAGGTAAATACCACGTGCCAAAATCTCAATAAAACACAAAAGGCAAGCTTGTGTTCATTATCCTATCAATCAAACACCCACAACCATTAAGAAGAAGTCGATAATTATGCTTTCTAACCAACCTAAAACACTGAATAGACTCATTTACAAACCCCCGAATCCATAAAAACAATCATCAAAGCATCAAAAACAAATCAGACAAACGGACACCTCTAGTCTCCATTACCGAAGCGAAAACCGGAGCACTCTAGCCCTTCCCTTACTTCGAGACAACCAAATGAAGAAGATCCCGTGCTTGATCATGCGTTTTGTGGGCGACAAGGAAATGTACCATTGCGCAATAAGCCCGGACGGTGAGGCGAAACTGAGGTTGTGAAGAGAGGAAATTGACGAAGGAAAAGAGAAAGTGAGTGAGGGTTGTGGTTGATGAGGTTGATAATGTCAATGGGAGAAATCGAAGGAAGGATTTTGTTGAGAGAAGATAGAGTGTTTGTTTTTATTGCTTGAGAAATTGATTTAAGAATTGGCTCATCCTGGTAAGGTAACGGTGGAGAGTACCACGAAGAGTAATTAAAGAAGATGAGATGCAATATGAATACAAATTAAATAACACTTTCTTTATGTTGATGCGAGTGAAAATTTAACTTCTAATTGCTTCTTGTTGGTAAGATTTGTTTGTGAAATCTTCATTTAATGAGCATCCCAATATCTTCAACACCTCTTCACTTAACACCTCCACGTAATGTTGAACAAAATGCAAATATGATTTCTACATACAGAAAAACAATAACCAGTGAACTCCAATCAAAAATCTTCTCAACTCTGAAGAGCTGAAAAATTAATTAACGGTCATGAATCTCTTCGGTGACTTGCGGAACTCTCAAACACCTCATATTTCTTCCATGATCCCTTTACAGCTTTAGCTTTGCTTTTCAACATTACATTCATGTAATATTTGTGGTAACTATATAAAAGGTTCGGTTAAATTAAACAACAGGGTCATGTTAAAGGCATTGCGCCGGGGAGAGTCATTCAATCCCATTCTTCCTCCTGGACAAGACAACAACAAAAGCATAAATAATGCATCGAACCTCATAAAATGGTGGTTGCCATTGGTGATCTTTTTATTTGTTGGTTCCCACAAAAAGCTGTGTGATTTTGATAGATGAAATTTCTGCCTCTTTTCCTGCAAGAGACAACATGCATATGCATTAGACATCAGTCACTAGCAGGTCCCGTACAGCCATGTGAACTGTTGCATTTCCATGCACACTAATTAAATGTAACCAAATCGTCATGAACATCATAACCATGAAATTGTTTATGTATCCACGAGTTTTAGTGACAAATCACATGAATTTTGGCGTTGTTAATTAACTCAAAGTGTGCATGGTTATGAAAGATGAAGACAGTAGTTGTGCATGTGGCGCATACGGTAGACAATTTATTATGCAGCCAATGACCATACCAGAAACCCAATACTGCAATATTCATTAAGTATGGGTGACCCGTGGCCGACAGGTAAGCAACTTTACCACCGCTACCCGCTTTTCCTGCCGCCGATAAACCTCAAAGTGTCTAGTATCCGCCACAACATCTTGCCTTGTGCCACATATGGCTGCATGCCTCATCAGCCAAAATCCTCCTGATTTCTTACCCTTTTTCTTCACCACCCCGTTACTGTTACCACTGTTTCGTGAAACATTTTTCTTACTATCATCGTCGTCGTGATCTTCGGCTGACAACCATTTGCTGCCGGTACCGGAATCTATAAGTTGATCAAGTCTCTTGGAAATACTCGCAATCTCGTAGTTGTCGAGGAGAGAAATATTGTGGGCATTAATAGATACTTTGGATTCCTCTGCAGATTCTTCTTCATCTTGTTCTGCGATTTTCATGGCTTCTAGCTTGAAACGTGACGGCTTATAAAGAGCTATTTGCGTTCTTCTGACATCGAATTCCCTCATTGGCTTGCCCTCAGAGCCGGAACCATGTTGATACCATGCCCATGCAGCTGCTTTGACGACAGATAACTCATCTGTGGTGCTGGCTCTAGGTTTCTTCTTCACCATGAAAGAATTGAAGGCAGAGGTTGTAATCGGCATGGCATGAGATTGATATTGAAAAGGAAAACGGAATATGTGGAGATTTCACGTTTCACGCTATAACAATAACAATCAGAATAATAAGAGGAGTAGAGAGAGTTGGCTGATAAAGGTGTTTGTGTTTTACCATCGGAAGAAGGAGGAAGTAATTGTTTCGTTTCGTTTTGTTTGTTGCAGATATGGTATTCTGAAAGAAAGGAATATTATTCGTCGAAGAGGGAAGAATTTTGATATGAGAATTGAATAAGAAATGGGGAAATTGGCCCCACTTTGAAGCTATGCTATCTTAGTGTTAGGTGAATGTTGAGGTTGTAATTAGAACTCGTTAGTTCCAGGGTTCCACAGAAAATTGCCTTATTCTGACTTTGTCTAAATACGAAATACAGATTGATTACGTTTCTTTGGAAAACACCACACCTCACGGTTGGGAAGCAATCAACGTGTTTTTATTACCTATTTTCAGATTGCTGCATGATTTGTTATGCATATAATGAAAGAAAGCGTAATTTTTCTTCGGCCAGCGGGGAAGGGCAGATACTTTGGTAAGTAAGTCTTCATGATAAACCTGGTGTTTTTGATAGCTTGATCGCGGTGTGAATCAATGAAAAACTTATTCAGGTTCGAAATCAAGAATCCCATACGAAACTCTTATGGGAAACTAGAAAAGCCCTTTAGAATACTATACGCTTCTGGTGAATCAAATTTTAGTTTTCTTCACTTGTCTGTATAGAGAAGAGGTGTGATAAATCCAATTGGTGAGCCTGAAATCTGCAGTTCCTGTAGCTAAAATCCTTACCAATTTAAGTAAAAAACAGTAACACCTGCAACCTGGCTGCAAGCTCAAGTTGGAGATTAATGCTATTATACTCTAAAATAACACTTCAACCAACCAACTTTTATGTTTTGTTTTAGAGCAAGAAAAAGCCAGCTATTGAGAAATACATAAAATACGAACACCTAAACTAGAGAAGCATTGTCAATGCAAACAACTAAAAATGTTTACCATATTACAGAAAATGGCAGTGCATGGACACGACTTTGACATGCTAAATCTCAGTCAAGCAAGTCTGACACCGCTGTCTTCCTAAACGCATCAACCTGAGCCACTTGCGCTGCCAACGCCTTGTTTGGGAATATATTTTCTGCTTTCATTCTCTCCCTAATTCCATAAGCTGGACTCTTGGCATTTATATATGCTTGGATTAAAGTTTGGAATTGGCTAAGTCGACCCATGTAACCAACCTGCCTCATCCTATGAAACATTTTTTCAGTGTTGTGGATGTCACCCCGCTTTGCATACTGATCCATGATGATCATATAAGAACTGAACATTGGCTTCAATTGGTTCTGCTGTGCTGCCTTCTGCAGAATTGAGTCAGCCTTTTCAAGCTCCCCTCCTTCCACATAAAGCTTCACAAGCGCATCCCAAGTCAACGGTCCAATCCGACAACCACTATCTGCCATTTTCTTAACCAAATCTTTCCCCTTGTCAACCATCTTATGATTTGCATAAACCTTCAAGAGTGCAGAATAATGCTTTGAAGAGAGCTTCTTCCATGTTTTTGTCATCCTATCAAAAACTGCCTCTGCTTCCTCAATTTTCTTCAGCTTTCCCCAAGCTGCAATAGCAGATATGCACTCATCAAGCTGAGGGTTTGATTTACAGAACTCCCAAATCCTCCCCACTTCATCAGCCTTCCCGAGCTCTGCATAAAGAGGAAGCAAAACCCGGCATGCCCAACGGTGCTCTTTTAAGTTGCCTCCTTCCATATCTTTCAGAATAGCCTCAGCTTTTTCTTTAAGTCCACCATGCACATAGTGCTTAGCTAAGATGGCTTTGGTCCTGATGTCAGGTTCAATGCCTTCAGCCTTCATTGTCTCAACAATTTGATCCATCCCAGTTATGTCATTGGATTGACCTTTAGTGTCTATTAAGAGTTTGTAAGTGAAGCGAGAGGGCTTGACATTTTCTTTCTCCATTAATAATAAAACATCAGCTATTTTCTTTTTGTCAAGCCTCTTATAGAGGAGGAGCAGCTGGTTGCAAGCAAATGATGTTACTGGAAATCCTTTTTCCTTCATTTTGTTGAAAACTACTTCTGCTTTCTTCAAATTCGTGGCAACAACACAGTTGGCCAACAAGGTTCGGTAGATTAACTCTGTTCTGAAGGATTCTGGGATCTTCTGAATATAGCTTTCTGCCTTCTGGAGACCACGTACCTTGGCAATCAAATCAAGACGAGAAGCATAATCTCTCTCAACAAAGTCAAGCCGCTTATTTGTCTCCAACCATTCCGAGAGCTGAGATATCAACAAAGTGTTAATTATTATTAAAGCACAAGATATGCTACAAAAGCAAAACAGTGCCTTCAGAAAACAACCTGAATCAGAACACAAGAACACACACGAACGCAGACAGATGCTGTGCTAGTAGATAACATCAATAAACGCTAACAGTTTCCATGTACAAATTTAATGCCACAACAGAACTAAAATATATATGGCAAGCTTGTGACTGTTCTCAAGTCCGACCATAAATTAGAGCAGTGAGAGCCAAAGTCACCTAGATCAGGTTGATCTAAACATTCTAAAACAAAAAGAGAGAGATTGTCAATCAGCAAGAGATATCATCAGTACAGATTCAGTGACTATCTCGACTCCTTTCCTGAAGTTCAAGTAGTTGGATTGTAAGTAATTGGAAGTAGAATATAGGCCCAACCAAAGCAAATTAAACCGAGAACTACTGATCATTATAGTTTACTCTTTATCTCTAACAAGCAAAGCAACACAAAGAGTATTCTCCTTTTCTTTTTGGGGGTGGGAGGAGACAAAAAACAAAAATTGAGGGTTCACCAAACAGCAGAGAGAAAAGGAACAATCTGTTTCAAGATAATGAATTGGAAAAACACAATCAAGTAGAAAAACTGCATTCTTAAGACAATTTAACAAACAATAACTGAAACAAAAAGAAATATGGGATACAAAAACCAATAATCCTCAAGGATACAACAGTAAATATTAGAAATTCGACTGGAAGTCCCAATAAGTTTATTGGTTAAGGATGTAATGTGTTTTCTTTTAATATTGTGCTGGTGATTGCCACTAGAGAAAAATACACTTGTTTGAGGATGTTTGGCCAATTCTTTTTACCCTGAATTGTATATATTATCTTCTTCTCAGAGCATTGCCCATAACAAGTATTATGGTTCGATCATCTAGTTCAACCAGTGGGGGTTAAATCTTTTATGGATTTGAATGGCAGAGAAGTAGACAATCTATCTTCTCTCCAAGTAGTGATTTATTATGTCACACTTAAGTTGTTAAGAGGGAGGATGGCAGAATAAGAATAAGGTGTTATAAGGTTGTTTATTCATGTAAATCTGTTTACAATTATTTGGTGAAAGATTTTATGGTCCCCTGTTTGAACCAGCATGTACAATTTGGAAAGCTAAGGTTCCTAGCAAGGTTCAAATTATAGCTTGGCTAGCATCAGTAGGTAAACATAATACATGTTATGCAGTTTAAAGAAGACCAACAGCTCTTGTATTAATACCACACTAGTGTGTGATGTGTAAAATGAAGGTTTAAGATATTAATCACCTGTTCTCTAGTGTACTATGGCATTAAAATTTTGGTATATATATTTTCAGTTTCTGGTATTTCTTGGGTGATGCTAAGCTCTTGTTTTTCAATATACATAGATTTTTTGTTTTCTCCGAGTAGACAATAAAGCAAGAATAATAAGTAATTGTAGCGTAATGGCAATTTTTGGGGTGATTAGGAATGGGATAGGAGGACTTCTAGAGATGCTAAGGAGGAAAGGTGTCATCTCTTTTAGGACAAAATAAATTTTCTAGGGTTTCTTTGGGCATCAATTTCTCCTGAGATGAAGGTTTCCTTCCTCATTTATTCAACAAAATTGGGAAGCTGTTATTGACTGATATTACTTTTTTTGGTCTTCTTTTCTTCCTTGTAACCTTTCTTGTGGGGACTACTAACCCAACGTTTTGTAATTTCTCATTATATCAATAAAATTTTCTCGAATCCTATCAGAAAATAAACAAATTAATAAATAAAGCATGAAGATTGTAATTAATGAAACATACACTTGTAGCAAATGCTCTCACATTGACTTCATTGCCAAAATGAGGCAAGAATGCATCACAGGGAAAATGCAATACTGGATAAACTTCACCAAGGCAAAATACAGTTTCAAGACTTGTTCCTTTCTTCTAATCAAATCTTCATCTGTCCTAATTGGTAACAACTAACAGCACTAACTTATCCACAGCAGAACCTAGTTATCAAAATTTCACATAATCTCTATTAAAGACAAATCTAAATTCCAATGTGTATTCAATTAAGTATTCCGAGCAACAAAGGCAATAAATTAAGTGGAAGACAAGCTACAGGCCTTAAAACCATGTCTAATTTCTGTCTTATGCAGTCAAATATAAGGAGTAACTCTTCTACAGCCACTAATTTGTCCTCAATCGATATATAAGGACTAACTTTTTCATTTCTAGCCTTACAACCCTTTTTCTCTATTTGTGTCCCCTGCATTGTATACAAAACAACCATACAGAAATCAAACAGAAGCATTTTTCCACAACTACAATCTCAGTAACAAAGCAGTAAATGAAACAATTGACAGCATTAAGGAAACTAAAAATTGAAATTCAACAATACAATAGTGTCAAATCACCTGCAAGGCCCTCCCATACATTCGACGCTTGCGAAGTTGGAGCATGGCGCTCCAGATATCGGCATGACTCAAATCATTTCCTTCTTCAACAAATTTATTGAGAGCACTATCGATAGACAGACCTGGAGCATCAACAATCACTTTGAACAGTTTTGATGATGTCCTCTTTGTCGGTGTTGTTTTCTCACTAGGATAGGCCTCTATCTCTGATAATTCCAGCTCATTTTGGGCAGGATCTGGAATATCATCATCATCACCAGAGAGTTCTGATTCAGGCATAAATTCATCTTCATTATCATCCTCAGCAACTGCATCAGCACTAGCAGGTGTTTCAAGTTCAGAAAACCCTTCTTCCAAGTCATCTTCCTCTCCACTGCTTTTCGCACCAGCTTGTGAGGAAAGACCACGTCTCTCAATGAAGAAATCCGAATAAGAACATTTCAGGTGGTAAAATCTCAATGTTGGCAGACCTCCATCAGAAACTGCTTGAGGAGACCGGAAAATAACATCCTTGCCTTTTATGCAACCACATGATATTTCTAATTTAGAGGTACAAGCACGAGCAGTTCCAAGGCTGAAACCCTGACTCCTAAACCAGAGAGGAAAAAGATAAAAGTATTTTAACTCATCTTAAATCTGATAATGGTTGATATCATGATGCAGTTCTATGCACAGGGGAGGACAGTATCAGCAGTTCATTATAGATGTCTGATCAGTTTATAAATGGAGATAACTTTGTGTAGCCAATATTAGTGATTGTAAAAGGAGCAGCCCAGGCAAAATGGTGTCGTTGTGGTAAAAGCAAGAGAAACATAACACTGAAGCCTCCAGCAAAGCTTTAAGATTGTGTCTCTTGTATTTGGAAACATTCTCATTTCATGATTTCTCAGCAGCAACAGGAAAATGAATACTCTACTTTTTCTTTGTCTGCTACATATAGACTAAATTAAGACCAAGTCCAGCAGAGATAATATGAATTTAAAAAAACATATTCATCAAACAAACACATTGATCGACCATTTCTAATTTCTATTTCTAGAACAGGAAAAAAAAAAGAATTAACAGAATATTCACCCGAGGCAAAATAAAAACCCAAATAGCAAAAAATTAATTTAAGAGAAATAACACAAAAAATAAACATTTAAAGACACGGATTTTTAAGTTCATAAGACAATGAACTGAAGCCAGACCGTACAACAGTACGGCATGATTCAATTGAATTAATTAATTTCTAAAACAAAAAACGAATAAGTGCCAGAAAGAGAGCTACCTGAAAGGATTAGAAGCACGACGTAGTGCCCACATGGTGAAATAAAATAGCAACGAACAAACCCAAGAAATTGAAGGGAGTGAAAATGGTGAAATATTTCAAAACCCTAGTCTTTAACGACAAAGTGAGACCTTAAACCCTAAAACCTCTGTATGGTTTATATAAATTGGACTGGGCTGAGAACTGACATTTGGTGTTATTTCTGTATGGCCCCAATATTTTCTATATTATAAATTGTTGCCCCAATAGTTTCAGTATTTCATAATTTTGTCGAAATTTCTCAATTTATTTATTTGAATTACTTTATTTTTAGAGGTTATTTATTTATTTTTTTTTTCCTTTAGAGGATTTGTTTTGTTTTTTAAATTATTATTCTGAGTAAAATTTTAAAGATAGGATATAACAAAAAGCTAAAACTTCAAATTATGTAATTAAATTAAATATATTTTATTTCGAATTATTTAATATATTTTTTAACAAAATTATCGGAAATGGGGCTTATCATAAAATAATTATTTGAGACAGATATTTATTGTCAAAGCAATGAGCAAGCACCACGTAGAGAGCGCACGGTGCGGTGGACCTCCTCCGATCATAACGCCATCCTATTCCATTGTAGCTTAATTTTAAAGCCCCAAATTCCCCACATAAACAAACAGACAAAGGGTAGCGTACAGCAAACCCTAAACCTAAATCAACCCCTCCCCCCAAAAAAAGCACAAATTTGCCTAGTAAATGAACCATTCTTTCTACAATTGAGCCCAAGAGGCCTTACTCAGGTTCCCTCTCTTCACTTTCTTGAGAACTTTTCGTTGAAAATTTTATCAAAGTCGTTTTTTAATTTCTCGATTTTTATTGTCTACGAATTCGAACACGCACACACGCACAAACAGAGACATATATATATGTACATATATACACATGTATACATGTATATATTTGATGAGATTTTGTGGTGTTAGATTTTCTGGGTTTGTTTTAATTGCTAAGAAAATTTGTTAGATGAATGAAGTGGGAGTGCTTATATCTTTTATTTTCTTATAGGGTTTTCTCAGGATGCATTCTCCAGATACTTCTGACGCAAAAGCGTCATTCCGTAAACCGTCAAATGATGCGGCTAACAGGAAATATCGACGTCGTTCTCCGTCCAATGGGTCATCTTCATCTGATGGTTAGTCTTCCGAATGTTCTTTCATGCAATTTAATTCATGTTTCTGATATCTGCAAATATTGTTTTCGCTGGCATATTTGTAATGATGTTATAGTTTCTATTATGATGGGTTTGTTGCATAAGTAGATATTAAGTGTTTGGTCTAAATCATAGAATATTTTTTCTAGCTGAACTATATGTGCTTGCAATGTTGTTCTGCTATATGTGAGTGAAATAGCAGTGGTTAAATTTATTAAGTTTCTGCTGTTACCAGGGAAACGCGCAGCTAAAAACTAGAGATCATGACATGATGTGATGTAGGATGAGAATAGTTTTTTGGGGAAGATAACTCTATTTTTAGCATGATTTCTTTGTAGATGCCTAGAAATCCCTCAGGCTCACCTGCCTTTGCATCAATCTGGGGATTATTGTAGCAAGCTGAAACCTTTAGTAGACAAGAATAACTTTGGGATATAATATCTCAGGCATTTTTTTTAGGGGATTTGTACTTCTGGTCTGTTGGAAATTAAGGGTCATACCATCTAACTAAATTAGGGATGTGTTATTATTAGTTGGAGTTAGATGTGTTATCCTTGAAAAAGAAAATTTTGTTCCATTAGGGAGAAGTTCAGCTGCAAATTGACCAAAATTCTAAGAGCAGCTGTGCAAGACACCTGGATTCTTGGATCTCCTTTTTCAATAGCTGTCTTTGATTGAGATGGATCCCTATTGAAGTTATGAATTGTTAACAAGAAATTTACACTTGGAGGAGATCTAGAGATATGGTATTGGTTGATGCATTGTCATTGATATGATGCTCTTCAAAAAAACAAATGGCTGATTATTTATAAGTGAAATCATGCTTTCATGGGTGGCAAGTATGTATAAAATTGTAAATTAGCTGTGCTGTTCTGTTAGCATATTATGCCAGGGCTTGCTCTTTCTGTAATTTTCATGCTGCATATATGGTTTTTAAAACTAAATGGAGTGAACTTGAATGCAATTCATGTGAACTTGATGATAGTAAAGGTAGAGAAATAACAAATCTTCATTTCTTGTCTCTTTTGTATCGTTTTAGAATGTCAAGAATCCATTCTGAATCATCCAACCACATAGCTTTTGGTTTGAAATTTTATATGGTCATCCTGGAGTGTGATTATCTATTTATGATAGTGTAGTTGGATTCAGTCCTTGCTATTGATTCTATTGCCGCTTGGGCAAAATATGTGTTATATGAATCTGTGCTCTGTTTGGTCAGTTGCAATTTATATTCCTGATGGAAGTGCTTAAGTATGAAGAAAAATGTTTTGTGAAGTGGTTTCAAATTTTATTGTTTCAAGCTTGTTTGTTACTCACTATTTTCATTGGTTAAACTTGTGCTTGATGAGTAGTTTATCTACAGGGAGTCCTAAGCGTTACCACAGTTCTAGTCCAGTCTTTTCAAGGGAAGATCCTGCAAAAGTTTCTGAACTTCAAAAAAGAAGAAAAGATGATGAGAGGGAATTAGACAGGGATTCTGGTCGAAGTCAACATGGTAGAGGTGGTGATTCATCTAGACGTTCTGATAGGCAGTCCTCCAGGAGTTCTCATGGTTACTCAAGGCATGATGACTATGTCAGACATGACAAGTATGCAAATGATGAAGATAGAAACTATCAGAGGTTTTCTTCTCGTTCTGTTCGTGAGTCAAAGTCTAGCACTTATTCAGATAAAACAAGACAGGAAACTGAACATAGTAGGTCAAAAGACTATTTGAGCAGTGCAAAAAAATCATTACGTGATAAATATGATGTTACTGGGCATAGAAACAAGGATAGAGAGAGAGAATCATATCTAGAGCGTCAGAAGTATAAAGATAAGGATTTGTTATCTGACAGAGCTGGATCTGGTAGGAGACACACAAGCTCAAATTCAGAGGAGACAGATAGAGATTGGCATAAGCGAGACAGAGATGGCCGAGATGAAAAAAGTGATTATCGTAGGCGTTTGGGAGATTATAGAAATGATCGCACTGTTGCATGTGAAGAATCTAGAGGTCGCCATAATGAATCTTCTGAAAAAGATCATGTTGGGTACCATTTGAAAGAAGCTTATAGGAGTGATCCAAAGGAACTGGATGGTCAGAAGTTTGCCAAAGATGAAAAGAAGAGATATGACGATAGTGATACCAACAGGGACAAGGATCAATACTATAGAGCAGATAAACCTGATTTTGTGACTGAAAAGCAAGAAACTCCAATCAAAAAACAAAAGTTTTCTAACTGGGACCAGGGTGCAGATTATGGTAACCTCTCTTTGATATTTTTATGTTGTTACATTACAGTTATCTATAGCTTTTTCCGTTTGCTTGATATGCATTTAATCATTATCTGATTGCGGTATGATTAATTTCAAAGTCATCTACAACTGTAGCTGCCCCAAAGATGTCTTCAAGTTCTCTGCAAGCTCAAGACACTGGTGGTAATGAGGCTTTTGTACTAGTCCATGCCAATGATTCTGTGGCTAATGATTTAGATGCGGCAAAAGTTGCTGCAATGAAAGCAGCTGAGTTAGGTATGAATTCCTTTATACCAATACCTTCTCCTTATGAACTTATGTATTTACTTGACAACTATCCTTGAGTGTTTTATTTTACATCTCATTTTACAATATGATTGATTTTTTTTTTCTTTTTTCGATAAGAGTCATATCATCATCATTGGGGTTTTTAGTTGGATTTAAAATTTTTGGGAGCTAATTTTGGCTTCCTTATTTGCCCAAGGCCAGTTGCTTTGGAGTTATTTCTTTTGCTGGTTTGCAGAATGAATGACAGTTAGTGTTCGGTAACCTATCTCTTGACTAGGAGTGAAGTGCTTGATTTTATATCTGCTGTCCTCAATCTAACTTTTCTCTTACCAACTTCATGAACTGATGCTTATCTATATTTAACAATATTAAAATTAAGATAATTTTTTGAAACAAAAAGAAAACACAACCATTAATCTATATTTAACAAGAATTAAGACAATTCTTTTCAAATAAAAGAAAGCACCACTATATAGTTATGTTTTCTTTTTATTTAAAAAAAATTGTCTTAATTTTAATATTGTAAAATATACCAAATAAAAGAAAATAAATTGGTATCGTATATCTCGTCCCCTTCATCATTTTAAATATATAATATGTAATTTTTATATAACTCTATTAGCTATTGACAAGTTATAGACTATCGCTATGGTTTTCATTTTTTTTTTGTACTTCATAGTTCAAACCTTCAGAACTCATTTTCTTTGTTTATGAATTAATTGCGAAAAGTACTAACAAAACAAGTATTTTGTGCATTATATACCAAATAAGAGAAAATAAATTAGTATCATATATCTTGTCCTCTACATCATTTTAAATATATAATATGTAATTTTTATATAACTCTATTAGCTATTGACAAGTTATAGACTATGGTTATGGTTTTCATGTTTTTTCTTTTTTCTCAAATATAAGAAAAACAGCTGAAAGTTGTTTTGTACTCCATAGTTAAAAACTTCCAAACTCATTTTCTTTGTTTATGAATAATTGCAAAAACTACTGACGAAACAAGTATTTTGTGCGTTTTCTGAAAATGAAAAAACTCTTTGCAAACTGTTACCAAAGAGGGCATTCTGTGTATAATATTTTATAGTTTTTGACTGACATACAAAATATAGGTTCTCTATAATATTTTATAGTTTTTGTCCATTTTCTGAAATGAAAACACTCTTTGCTTAATTGTATTGAAGAGGGAATTCTGTGTATAATATTTTATGGTTTTTGACTGTCATACAAAATAGGTTCTCTGTATTTCTAAAATATAGAGGAGCAAGCTAACTGCTTCTTGGACAAATCCATCTTTTGGCATCACTTTTTACCTTCATGTATCAAGATAAATCCATCTTTTTCATTCTTTTAAACTGAGAAGGAGTTATCTTATGGGTGTTTCTTTTAGGGCTGTCTGTTCGGGGTTACAGTGCTGTTTTGTTCATTATGCACAGTTAGCATACATTGTATTTGTTTTGTTATTTTGTATAGTGGAAGTTACACCTCCTCGTCCTATTAAAAAGAAAAAGAAGAAAAAGACAGAGTCTAAATACTTATAAGATCCTTCTCAAGTTGATGCCCAAGCATACCCTAGATGTTGCTTCAGTTGAATTAATAAATCATATACAATTATCATCCTGAATATGTTCTCACTCGGAAGTATTTTTTCCTAATGCAGTTAATAAGAACCTCATTGGGGGTGGATACATGTCTACTGACCAGAAGAAGAAACTGCTTTGGGGAAACAAAAAAAGCACAACTGCGGAAGAGGTATTTTTGAGAAATTTCCCAAATAAATTTTGCTTGTTGGGTCGTTTATGCCATCTACCATCAGTTTCTCCTTTTCTTTTTCCAAATTATTTAGCTAAATTTTGGTTGGCAATTTTTGCAGTCTGGTCATCGATGGGATGCCACACTTTTTGGTGATCAGGATCGACAAGAGAAGTTCAACAAACTCATGGTATATCTCATTTTCATTCCTTTGTTGTGTGTGCGGGTGCGGGTGCGGGTGCGGGTGTGTGTGTGAGAGAGAGAGAGAGAGAGAGATTCATCATGTCAAGATCTGTCAGTGTGATTTTTCTGCTGTAGCATCCAATGGAAACATTGAAACAGAACCCATTGTTGCATGTTCCTGTTCAACTGGATCTCATTCAGATTTTATTCACCTACTAACACTGTTTTAGAGTCTGAGGTTGCATTGGTACATATGGCCAATTGTAGGGTGTGAAGGGCGATGTGAAGATCGAGCACAAACCCAACAATCAAGATGGAAGCAATCTTCTCCAAGCCGAGAAGCAGAGGGAACTTCAGCTGGATTTGGAGAAGCAGTACACTGCTGGACTTCGAAGGAGAGATGGCCGCACAGTTGGTTTAGGTCTTTGAACATCAAGAGGGAATCTTTTTTGACTCTCTCTAGTATGTTTACTGACATTTTCTTGTACCCATCTTCTAGAATCTTGTTTCTTGTGTTGTTATACCTAAGGCTTGTTAGGGAGCTTAGTTTCTGCTCAAGGACATCTCTGACCTTGCGGAAAGAAAAACATGACTTTGCTATGGTTGCCTTTCATTCCTCAAATGGATTTGTTCGTGTGTTTCATGTTGAAAAGTTACTGCAATCTCATTTACTTTCCACATTGGTTCCACAATGCAACATCAACATAACCACTGCATCTTTTAATAATGTTTGGTTTGTGATTCTACAGCAGGCTAGTCTTCCTCATCAATATTTCTCTTAAAATCCTCGCTTTGTTGAAATACTTTGCAGCATCATTATTAAGTAGGAATTTTGTATTTATCTTTTATAATTAAATTAATGGGACAGGTTAACAGTTCAGCCACCTAGTTTTATCATCTCTGGTTAAAAAAGATGAAAAAAAAAATCAAATAATCGAGGTTTTACCCTAGTTATGGTTGTGGGAATTGAATTATGAATGGATTAGGAGTAGAAAGATCTAAAAAATGAAACGTTGAGACATACAGGTGAAGCGACAAAAGGGACGGCGGCCAACTTCATAGAAGTCAACACCGATGATATGTGCCAAGCAACGGCCGTCCAAGTGATGGAATATTTATGGCATTTCTTTTGTCTACATTCGTGCATTTTTGGAATCAATTACTCCTTTTGGTAATCTTCATTATACGAGACATTAATTAATTATAGGATTGTAACGAGGACTACCACATATTCATCAAATCGGTTCTTGTTGGCACATGGTATGGTCTGTTGGGTTGTGATTTTACCTACCTTTAAAAGTATAATTAAAAAAGTATTTAATAAATATTAACTTTTTTTACAAGAAAATTATTCAACATTTTATTAAATCATGATTTTAAAATATATCATTAAATATTAATTGTACATATAAAAATTAAGTATGAGAAACGAGTGTTGAACAAGTACTATAATCATAATTATGGTTGATTGGCAAACCATACATCAAATTTAATACTAGAGCAAATGAATTGGTTGGGGATGATGTAATAAGGTAGGTTTAGCCATAAAAAGTTGGAAGACCGACCCCACTTGAACCCCCCGGAGGCAATTCATAATTATTATAACGGCACTCTCCTATGGCTAGAACAAAAGCAGGCCCAACTGGACCACATCGCCACCAATTCTTTTCTGTGGCACAATCATGGTGCGGTGCCGGTGCAGGTGCAGGTGCGGTCCAGTCTTCTTAATTTCCATTGGTTGCAGAAATAATAAACAAAAATCAATTATGGCTGCAACCGATGCATATCAAAGCACAATTCTTACGCCACCAAAGATTTAACAAGATTTGATTTGGACTATAATCTCATATCTCATCTCATTTTCACACTTGAAACTTTATTTTTTGGAAAAAAAAAAAAAAGGAAAAAAACAAATTAGGAGGATATGACATATGACATGATATGATTCTTTAAAGTTGCAGCAAAGAATAATTTGTTATTGCTAGTGATTCAGGCCACTTTATGTACCCAAATATGTCATACCTTTTTTTTTTTTTTTATTAGCTTATTGGAGAATTAATTGTAGGCCTTTTATGATATAATTTTGTTTATATTTTGTGCTACACATCAAAAGTTACCTAACTATCTTAATGTTATGTTGTTCAAAATCATGTGAACATGGATTTAATTAGTCCCTTATGTGATAATAACATTACCTCAATGGCAAACACACATTTTTATAGCCCATATCAAGTATTTCTTTAGTGGCAAACACACATTTTCAAATGGAATAATAACATTCAAATTTCTAATTTTTTTATATATTTTATTAAATTAAAATATAATTTATTTATTAATTTATATTAAATAAATTTTTAATCACAATTAAGATAATAAATTATTAAAAATATGTAACTTAATGCTTCAAATATTTTAATATTCTTAAAAAAATTTAGAAATATTTTTATTACGACTAAATGAATTATATCAATATTTAAAAAATTATAAAAATTAAAAGATTTGAATATTAATATTCTATCTTAAAATAATAAAAAAAAAAGAATATTATCACCAAAAGAATATATTTTACCCACATCAAAATACAGATGGAATAATATATCACTATGTGACAACACGAATATAAAGAAGAAAAAAAAACAACAAAGCAAAGGACCACATGATGATCATCGCAATAAAATCCGAATCTTGCTTAAACATCATTGATTGATTCTTCTAATTACTTCAGCTCCACTTAACTATATTCATCTTCAAAAGCAACACTTTCAAATTGGGCCCATCCTTTTGTGTGTGTGTGTGTTCTAATTTCTTTGTGGATTCCATGCATTTAGTAATGTTGACATCACACCATTTAATTTTAAACCTTAAAGGTGGTGGGTTTCTTTTGTTTGAGTTTCTTCTTTGGCAGACCAAACTAGTGAATCAAAGATTTTGAGCATCCAGCATCAAACCCAAATCGATTTTTTGTTTGACCATTAGAGGATGAGAATCCAACACCACCGCATTATCAATCTCAAAATTGTATTAGTTCATAATAATAATATACTAGTTTATTCTAAATTTATGTTTCGAATTTGAGTTATATATAGTCAACATTTATTACAATTTTGTTAAAAAAAAATTAGAGTTTGTCATTCAAAAATAATTGAAAAATTAAATATCAATTTAAATTTTAGCAAAAACTATTATTCTTTTATTATAATTTAAAAGTATACAAATATTAAAACGAAAATATATATTTTTTTATTAATATTTAACATATTTTTATTTTTTTCACAATAATTATAGTTTAAAAGTTACGGCACTTTAATAACAAATTTTTAGAACTCCTATGCATTCGGCATTAAATGAGTCCCATATGAAGCTCTAGCTTTTTGGAAAAAGACCTCAAAAAACTGAAATGGTCCAAATAATTCTTATTTTTATTTGGTCCTACATGCTGAGATTCCACCAAGCTCATCCATTTCTTTAAGTTTTTCCTTCCAGTATGAATGGGACAAGTATGAATAAGAGTGCTAAAAATGCGACCAAATTTGATCATCAGCGCTTTTGAGATGGTGCATGAATGACTACAAGACTTTTGAGAAAGAATGAAAGTTGATTACAACACTATAAAGTTGTAGTTGAACGGAAAATGTGATAGAATTCTATCAGAGCAATCTCTTTGCCCTTTTATTATAACCACGGCAACAAAATCCAATTTGTACAACATAATTATTATCAAGTGATGACTTAGTTCATAAATTTAAATAAACAGAACACAAATTTAAAATATAATAATTCAAATGCGAGACCATAATTTTAACAATTATATTGTAGCAATTATTAAAAAAAATTAAGTTTTTTAAAATTTTCATTTTTCCAAGAAAAATTAATTATTGAACAAATTTGACCATGCCCAAGAATCATTGAAGTCATGCAAACAACCAAAAGAAAATCATGATAAACATTTAGATAATGGGATGATAGCATAAACTTAGCATCTTCTCATAAACCAATGGTACATTTAGATAATGACAAAACTATAGTAAACAAATTAATAGGGATTGCATAAGGGGAAAAAGGAAAACAAGTGAGAACATAGGAAGCATCATAATATGTAACAATGCAAAAGTTGGTGGCCCCATAAATTCTCTACTTTAACAATCAATAAAAATGGAACATATTGGTTTCAATATTTAAACGCTTGCTCGCTCGCATTATCATTCATTGTTGCTCCTTGTTGGGCCACGATTTGTCTTCCAATTTCCATGGTTGTAATATATTTGGGATTGTCGTCGAGAGTTTGGTGGAAGTTAGGCAAAGAATGAGGTGAGCTTTTATGGCTCCTGTGACATATCATATCACTTTGACAAACCAACCATCCCACGACTCTATAAAGTAAAAAAAAAACTTCGAAGTACTTAACGTCCAAAAGCCCACCATCAATTAGATAATTGTCACTTTCTTCAATGACTTGTGATAAATATTGTTTAAAATTCAAAGGAACCACTTCCAAATTCATCCTCATCAATCATCATGCTGCTTCTGCAGTACAAATTTTTTTATTCTTCCTTCCAAAATACTCACTTTGTAAGCACCTTTTAGTTAAGCTGAAATTGGTACAAATTGCACCAAGTTCACCAATCCATACCTATATTCTTCTCCTGAAATTCATGGATATTGACATCTGGCTCGTCATGAATTCTCATCATTTACCAAAGCCAAATCTAACAATCTCTTTTCCCTGAGATTTTATTCCTCGTATAAATCTGTTTTTTTTTTTTTCCTGTTTCACTCTCAAAAATCTTTCAATCTTTAACTACCAGCTGTCCTCCACACCGTGTGTAATTCTGTTCTCTCCCATTGGCGGGACTTTACTGTATCTAGATGCCTGAAAACAAAACTCAGATGTGCATTAAAGAAGCAAATTTGCCTTTGTTTGCTGCTGCTATAATTCAGCTTGGTGGCACCGTAACCAACCAGCAATCAATCTGTTTTTGGTCGGTTGAGGTGTCTACAGAAGTGCCGATATTAAAATACAATTTTAAAATCTTTATGTTCACTTGCTAACTCCGCTGATTTCTCCAAATCACCACTCTTTTAATTCCATTGGCGGACCTTTCATTGTCAAACAAAATCATATGTACACAAAATGTTCCCCTTGTGTTTTTCTATATAACATGGTTTCTTGACACCATTGTTTTTCATTTCTAGTTTGGTTTCTTTTCTTTTCTTTTCTTTTCATTTGGTGCTGAAAACTCAATCAACCCATTTCTAAATTCACTATAAATTCAATGTTTTTCTTCTTGATATCTTGTTTTTCTTTTATACTACTATCCAAATCCTTGTCTTTGAGGCCATGCAAATACCCACCAATGAAGAGTGAGTGGAGTTTGTTGTCACCTTGGTTTTGGAAGGGATTATCAAGCTTTTTGGTTTCATGGTTTCAAAAAGGTGGTCTTGCTGTTAGATTTTGCAGAGTTCCAGTCGTTCTGCAACTGAAGAAGATGAGTCTTGGTTCAAAACTTGCTAATGTGGAGGAAGAGAAGATTTCCCTTTTGGATTTGCCTGATTTAACTTTGGAATGTATTCTTGAGAGGCTTTCACCAGCTGGTTTGTGTAATATGGCTGGAGTTTGCAGTTCTTTGAGGGATAGATGTGCAAGTGATCATTTGTGGGAGAAACACATGAAGCAGAAATGGGGTCAATTGATTGGTGATGCTGCTTACGGAGAATGGAAATGGCACTTGGCATCAGAAAAGAAAGCAACTCTCATAAATCAGAGGAAGCAAAAGGGATTTTTCAGGTCTCTTTATAGCTTTTGGCCTTTTTGTTGGATTAGACCAAAGTTAGGGAACAATAGAGAGCCTAGAAGTTCATTACCAGTTGATTCAATCATGGCGTGGTATGTTTCTCTTGAGAGTGGCAAATTCTGGTTCCCAGCTCAAGTCTATAATCGTGAGGTAGTTTGCTGCGACCAATTATTTCTTAATTGTAGATTGAAGTTTATGAAAAAGTTGTTCTTCTTTGTTTTGGTTTCATACGTATTGGTCATTAAACAGTTTTATTAAAATTGCTGTTTATGATGGCAGAATGGGCATGTTGGATTTATGCTCTCTTGTTATGATGCTCAACTTAGCTATGATTCCCAGTCGGACACTTTTCGAGCAAGGTATAGAAAGAGATTCCCTTCTTCTATAATGTTTCCATCAACAGATGAACTTTCTTCTTATCTTTTACACCTGAGATCATTCAGAATTTTCAAAGCTTATCCTCAAAGTAGGGCAATATCTTGATCTGAAATGAATTTTCTGTTTCAGGTACTCGCCCCATGGGCGGCGGACAACAGAGGAAAATATATCGTGGGATAGGCTAAGAGCACCACCAGTTGATACTCCTTCACATGTTCTACACATCTCGGATTGTTTACAAGACTTAAAACCTGGTGATCATATTGAGATTCAGTGGAGAAGGAACAAGGAATTCCCGTATGGTGAGTTTTTGAGCCACCTGTTCTGCATTTGCGCTCAATTGATTATAAAATCAATAGCATTTTGACTCGTTCGTTTTAGCATAGAATGGTTGTATTCAGTTTTTTCATAAAGAACAAAATCGGTTGCCCTTGAAATTGGTAATTATACTGCTAGAATTGAGCAATAATTTTAGCTTAATGTAATGCAGGTTGGTGGTACGGTGTCGTTGGTCACTTGGAATCTTGTGGTAGAAATGAAAATCACTGCCTTTGCCATTATAGTGGTGAGTAGTCATCTTAGATTCTGCAGGTTCTTCCCAATTTATTCGCACTTATACTGAGGACACCACTGAAGTTTGTTCTGTTGTGGTCAAAATAAATGACAAACATGGTTGTGAATTGTGATTAACATTGCCTAATCCAGAGCTTATAGGACTATTTCTCCCTAAATGTCTAACATGTTCTCTGGATTAGAGCTGCATTTGCCAAACCAGTTTAGACACTTAAGGTAACTTGATTTCTCTACTGTAGAGTATGAATTATACATTGTAGCTAATCTTAAAGACCTATTATTTGTTTCCTACTAAGTTGCTATATTCTTCTACCGGGAGGAACATTGTATCATTGATATTGTTTTAGGTCATTGTTACTTGACACCATATGGTTTTCTTGCTGAATAAGCACAAACAATTGTTGTACATTTATTTGCTGCCTTGGTTGTATATGTTTCTTACCATTACTGCTTTTGCATAGTGTCTCAAGGCTAAATTTCTGCTGAATTTGGCCATAAAAAAGTTATACGCAAACATTAGCTTCATTATCTATTGATTATGGGATGCCCTTTAAGTCTTGATACTGATAGCATACACAGCACCAATATCTATACTTCTCTTTCATTTTTTAAATTTCAGCTTTACCATGCTATCAGTCAAGAATCTCACAATGACATCTTTCCTGACAGATACGGTGATTTTGGAGTTTAACCAGTATCCTACTGGCTCAAGATGGAGGCAAACAATGATAAACAGGAAAGACCACCGGGAAGTTGGCAACGAAGCTGATGGATTTTATGGAGGAGTCAGAAAGCTTTATAAGGAGGAGGAGATCTCAATGTGGAAGAGCCTGTGGCCAAACCATTCCTTGGAATAGCACGATAAGCAGCTTTCCACTCTGTACATACGCAAAACCCATCTTTTTTTCTTCTCTTGAGCTGGGAATTTAAAAAAAAATTCACCGGAGAAGTTGGAAGAACATGTAGAGTAGATTAAGCGTCATTAACTTAGCTCTTCACTCGAGATCTTGAAAGAGTACGAATACGATGTACCTTATGTACCAAACTATGTAATTTCACTATTTCAGTTCCACTAGCACAATCCCAAGCCGGATGAAGACAAGACAGAGTAACCCGACTAGTTCTTTGACATTAAGTTTCACACATCTTCAGTGTAAATCATGTTTCTATTAAGGCATTATGTTCGTAACAATGCTGATTTAGTTTGCCTGTCATAATTGGGTATTCTTCTTCAATTTTCCCCGCCTTGCCAAATATGGTGTTGAATTTATTCGGCAAAAGAAACAATATCACATCTCTAATGACATGCAAGTGCTTCTTGCAAGCAAATATCTGCTTCTGATGTTAATCAATTCTTCTATTATATGCATGGGGATAAAAGCTCCTGGTACAGATAAAATGCAGATAACAATTTCAAGCCAGCCAGGCTTCTTAGTAGTTCTGATTGCTTCATTTTTTCGAACTGGTAAGCAACTTCAGGAAGAAAACTCCATTGTAGCAACATCTCTAAGTTCCCAATACCTAAAAGAAATTTCTTGCTACTATACCATATAAAATTGCATCATAAAATGTACGGCTATTAGGTTCAAACAACCTCTCTTCGGCTCGTCCTCGTTTGAGCAGCACAAATCAATGTGCAATTATAGAAATAATGGCTGAGATTCTGCTTTAGATAATCTGAAATGCTATTGGCTTTAAGCACAGAGTTTGTCAATTATTGAAATTTTTGTTCGCCGTTGAAGAAATTTTATAATGTAACAGAACATTGGAAGTAGAATTACAGATGATAATGTGATACAAGATATTTTAAAACATGCAAATTTTCACCTTTTTTTGTGATAATTGAAAGGTACAAATAATTAATAATTTAGTAGGTTTTAACTTGGTTGTGATGTACTAACACTACACACACACACACCCACACACATGCACACGTGCATTTACACCTTTTTAAACTCCAATTAATACTTTTATAAACTCTTGGTAAACTTCTAGCTATGATTAGTACTCATCTAAACTCTTGGTAGACTCTTAACTATTATGTTGTTAGGATAAATCATGTGCACCGGTCTAAAATTCACATTGTCCACCACATCTAAACTCTCATTAAACTTCTAATCATGATGTTAATTCTAATCTAAACTCTACCTATCTCCTTGATTTCACCTATTTAAACTCTATGTTAGATCACTAACTATGATATTTTAAAGAGAAATCGCCCAAAACAATACCATATATCCACCTATATGAACTTGTGATAGACCCCTGACACCATATGTGCACAAATTTAAAACTCTGCTCAATTTTACCTTTCCAAACTCCTCTTAAACCCTTTGTTATGATGTTAATACTCATGCAAACTTGGCTTTTCTAAACTTTTGGTAGACCCATAATTATCATGTCAGTACTCAAATTCTCGACTATCTAAATTCCAAGTAGAACCATATATTCAACCTCCTAGCAAACCCACTAATTATGATTTATGATGTTAGTATTCAAACTATAAATCATATTATATGTGTACTTATATGAACTATTGTTGGGCTAATGACACCATATATGTAGTTATCTTAACTTTTAACAAACCCTTGATAGATGATGCTGGTACTCAAGTTCTTAGTAGAATCAGATATGCACCTATCTAAACTTTTAGTAGACCATTAATTATGATGTCAATACTCAAACTCCAAACTATCTAAACTCATGTTAGAACCGTAAAATAAGCTTCGACTAATTCCTAATTATGATGTTAGTACTCTAGTATGCACCCATCTAAACTTTTGACAGATCCTTGACACTATATATACACACACCTATATAAACTTTTAGCAAACTCCTGACCATAATTTCAATACTCAAACCCCAGAAGAATCGTATATACACCTATTCAAACTCCTGACAAACATCTCGCTATGATGTCAATGCTTGAGAAAAGGAATAAGGGTAATTTGATCGTTTTTAGAAATAAAGGACTTAATTGATATAAATAGAAATCTGTGTACTTATTTGTGGAAATACAAAATCACAAGGATCCGGATGTTATTACCCAAACTCAAAACATCAAAATGGAAAAATGTAAAATAAATAAAACAAGAAGGCAAAACTGGAAGGTAAGAAGAGACAGAAAGAGGAGACACACTCGCGAAACCAAACACAAAATTCGAGCTAGACCCTTCACCAAGAAATCAAAAATCGAAGCAATTTGGCCGTTGGTCTCTCCTCCTCTCGGAAATAGAAGATGAACGGCGGCCCCTCTGGTTTCAGTACGTACCAGAATGTCTTTCTTTCTGCATGTGTATTCATGAATCGAATTTGGTTATGATTTTGATTTTCCCCTTTTTTTTGGCGGTTGCATAACAGATAATGCTCCTGTTACAAGAGCCTTCGTCATATCAGGTCTTCTTTTCTTCTTTTTTGCGCGTAATCTCAAGTGGGTTTTTTGTTTTTTTGCTAGTAATGACTTGAATCATGATCAAAAACTTATCTTTGAGCTCTGAATTTTGTCTTGTCATATGTTCATGTTATGATCTTCAGTGGTTCAATTGTTGTAGCTAGCGTGGATTTGCTTTTACGCTTCAGTGTCATTATTGGAGATCAGTTCAACTGGTGTGCTATAGCTTTTTAGGTGTACTTGAAAATAGGTTGTTTATAATTTTGTTGAAGTGGAAATTGTGCTGTTTGTTTTCTTTCTTTCTTTTTTTAATTTTTAATATTTTTTATGCTTCTTGTTGAAATAATCAACAATGTTGTAAGACTCAATAATCGGTGCTTTATTCTGTTACCTTGACCTAGTTTTGACTTCCCTTCAGTGTATAATTGTTAAGAGAATTATGTTCACTTTTGGGATTGAACTGGAAATGTGTCTCATGCTTTATGGAAGGAAAATGTGAATAAATTTTAAATGTCTGAAGCTTCACTGTTTTAAGTATAAGTGCGTTTGTTAGAGTTGGTGTGACTGTTTGTTATTAGAGTTTTGGGCTACTCATTATCCATGATCAAATATAGGCAGTCACAATTGGTTGCAAGTTAGTTTGGTGCATATAATTAGTGAGAGCATGCATTGAGGTTTAACTTTTGGTGTTTTCTGGTCCATAGTTGTGATGTTTGTGAGTGCTTTCTTGTTTTTATGATTTTTATGCATTTAGTTGTTACATTTCATTTAAGAATTTCGTTTCATTGTCTTGAAAGATGCTTTTAACATGCAACTAGAAGTGACTGCGATATTTTTATGTGAGTAAAACTTAAGGTTGATTACACTCTATTTCTTTTTCTTTCTCTTTATAGGTTTGGAATGTACAATATTTTCTGTTTTGGTTCTTTGTTTCTTCTTATTATTTCTTTTTCCAACTTTTGAGGATTACAAGATTTCTTGATTGGATCTGGTTTGAATGAGAAAATATTAATAACTTCTTTTTTGAGTTTCTTCTTCCCTCATTCTAAGTTTTTCATAATAGTATCACTTTACTTGTGACTGGTGTTTAATTTGTCAAGCATGCAGGAATTGGCATGTATTTAAGTACTGTGATTGTCATAGTGTTTTCTCCTAAACTGAATCAAATATAGCAAAATATGTAAAATGTCTCTTAATGAGAAATAACTCATTTATCCACCAGGTGATCATTTGGGAACATCTAAAACAATCTAATAGTGAACTTTCATTGCAGAGCAATAGGGTGCCAGATGTATGATCACATGCATACATATTTTTCACTTGTACATATGTAGCATATTTGCTTGCATGAAGTGTATGCATATTGAGATTTTTTTTTTTTGGTTATTTGAAAGTTTTGCTTCTGAAGAATTTGAAACAAGCTATTATGGAATTTAAGGAATTTTAACAGTGGAGGTTTCTGTAAATTTCTTGAACTCCCATTGCATGCACAATGTCTTTTAGACCGTTCCATCATGAAATTTAATGGTTCAGAAGCACATAATTCTTTTTTAACTCCAGTTTATACTTACCTACTAATTTTCTTGCTTTTAACCAACTCATTCTCTTGCAGTTTGACATCAAAGAGTTTTAGTTAAAGCAGAGAGAGACAAGAATGGAGAGATTGATGGAAAATTAGGAAAAACTATAAAGTGAGAAAGTATAAGAGGTTGATATTTTACCATTAGATCTCTAAAGATCCATGCCTTGAAATAGTTGTAAACCACAGGTTTTGCACTAGGTTTCAGCATATTGTTTGTTAGATAGTAATAAAGTTAGTTTCATAATTGAAAAATCTCTTCTGCATAACACCGTCTCTGATAATTCTGGTCCACCTCTTAGCCGTATAATCAAATAGCATGCGGGCAAATTTTCTAAATTGTAATTTGCTGCAGATGTTAACCAGGAAGGGAATGACAGAATACTAGTTATTTTGGTTCTTACATTATTTTTTATGTGATATAATTTTAGTTGGTAAAATAAGTTCGAAAAAACAAAGGGAAACAAAAACATTTGCAGACTATGTGATTAGTGATTTTACTAGTTGTACACTGAACTTTTTATATGATATGTCCTAAATCCTAATAGGCCTTTTCTGTGCAATGACAGGATATTTTCATTAATTTTCGCCCATGGAAGTTGATTGTTTCGAATCTTACCTTCTCTTCTACACCGGAACTGATGTTTGGACTGTATCGCTGTACTACTTTAGGGTGTTTGAGAGACAGATAGGCTCCAATAAGTATTCAGTGAGTAATCATTTATATTGAATTGCTTAAGAATTCTGTAGTTATATCTTATTTTACTACTGCTTCTGAAAAATAATCACAAATATCTTGTGCACTTAATACAGAGGATTAAATTGGTAGTTTAGTACTTACTTTATAATTAGAATAAATGAAAATATAACCCTGGAATGCATTATAGTATCAATTATTGCCCTGAATTGGGGAGGGCTATGCAAGTTAGAGTGAAAAGAGAACGAATATAAAGGGAAAAAAATCAGAATGAAGAATTTTCCATTTTGCCTCCAAAGAAGGATTAACTGAGTTGCTTTATTTATTTGGACAAACTATTTCTCAAAAGAACAGCATGTAAAATGTTCATTTGTTCTTTTTATTTGTATGTCAAGGATTGCACAATTAATTTAGTGGTTGTAATGGGTAGAGAAAAAAAAAAAGAAAATAGAAAAAAATGTTTGAAACATATCAAAGTCAAGAAAAGAAGGTGTACCAGTTCAACTACTGTGTCAAAGATTTCTCAGATTGAGGCAGGTTGCTAAGAGATGTGATTTTGAGTCTGAATGTGAAGATTATGTGTTGGTTTGAATAGTTTAATTGTACATTTTCTTAATCAGTACGACTGTTGTCAAAAACTCATTCCCATCATTTTTTATTTGGCTGCGTATTTATTATTCTTATGGAATGTGAAATCTAGACAATTTTTTATGTCAATTATTTGGTGGCTGCTAACCTAAGGTACCGTGTATTTAACATGGCTAGGTCATAACTTGTCATTTGGTGGAAATTCTACATACTTTTCTACTTCTATAGGGATTTTGTCTTTGTACGTGAGTCATTTCTGCAAAATTAGCTCTATTAGATTGTTTAAGTGCCAAAGATTTGGTCAATGGGGCGTTTATGATTTGATTAAATTATATTCAATATTTTCTTACACATTTGCTGCTTGTTCACTTAAATAATAAATATATTTTTTCTAAAATTCAATTATGTTATGTTAGCTTTATGCATTGATGTTAGATTCCCATATTTGGTAAATCATGTATTCTGCAGTTTGATCAATTACTTTATATCTTAATTTTTGCTAATTTTTCTGATCAATGAGCGAACAGAAGATTTTTTTTTTTTATAAGATAAAACAGAAGATATAGAATAACACATCCTTCTTCTTCTTCATTATTATTGTTATTATTGTTGTTGTTGCGGGCTGCCTAAGAACAAACATGTTTCATCTTTGCAGGTCTTCATATTGTTCTCTGTAACAGTTTCATTTCTCTTTAAGGTTCTTGCACTAGCTCTTCTCAAAGGTATATATTCTTTCTATGATTGCTTATATGCTCTTCTAATTTCAAATTGTTAAACATGTGTTTCATTAAGCTCTTCTCCTTTAATTTTTTTTGTTTGTTCTTCAACATTTGTTAATTAATTAAGTTCATTGGTATAGGGGCTCTTGGGTAGTTTTTCAATTTTTTTTTTTTCGTTTGGATGTCTTGTCCCCTTCGTAGTCTTTTGATCTCAATGCAGATTTATTTGTTTCTTAGCAATGTAAATTCAAGCAGCAGGATGATTTCAACAATAGAAATAAAATGTGTAGAACTATATATATCGTTCGCAACTCATAAATATGCTCTCTTAATATGTATTTTGAGTAACCCCAGCAATTTGCTAGGAATATGGACCTGAACCAAACATGAGCCGCCCTAATCTCCTAATGTGTGGTTATGCTAATTAGTGTAAACGTACCTTGGACTGTAAATCAGTGTCTTATGATCATTTAGATTGCTCAACTCTTGTTTCGTCAATTTAAAGATGACTCTTTAAAGATTGTTGTAAATTTTGTATGTTAATTGCAAATTTGATAGTATTAGATAAGCAAGAAGAGTAAAGTTCTGGTGGGTCTGTCACAAGTTGGATTTGAAGAAGATGACTTTATTATCATCGCTATTTGTTAATGACCAAAATAAAAAAAGAAAAGAAATAGATGACCTGATCTGGCTTTCTGGATCACATTCAGTAGCTTTTGGTACATAATTTAGTTTGTGGTCTGGCTCATGGATAGCTGAGTTTTAATTTCTCTCTCATATTCTGGCTCATGGATAGCTAAGTTTTAATTTCTCTCTCATATTTTTCAGCATAGATCAAGTATTGATGTTCTGTGCTACAGTGTAAATGGTCAGCAACAGAACTCGCATGCATCTTTTATTTTTGCAGATCCTGCAGTGAACCTCACATCTGGACCATATGGTCCTATATTTGCTTCATTTGTACCATTTTTCTTCAACATTCCAGTTTCTACAAGGTTTCGTGTATTTGGAGTCTGCTTTTCTGATAATTCTTTCATATATCTTGCTGGTCTTCAGGTGAAAGTGGGTGTAATTTATTACACCTTTTCACATTTGCTTCCCTTCTCCTTGACCTGATATCTTACATTTTGTCTTGCAGCTTCTTTTATCATCCTGGAAAAGATCTATGTTGCCAGGGATATGTGGCATCCTTGCTGGTTCTTTGTATCGTTTAAACTTTTTACACATCCGTAAGGCAAAGGTGAAAATTCATTATGATGTTTCTTTCATGAATGAACCCCATGAAAGAGATGTGCATGCTGATTTAGATTCTTTTAAATCATTAAACATTTAGTGCAATGCAGCACTTTTCAATAGCATAGTATTTGTTGTGCAAGCATTGTCACTGAAGGAATAGTGTACTTAAGACATATATTGTAATAGTCCAGACCCAACAACTGTTGAGTAGATATTGTCCGCTTTGGATACACAGTCCGTCACAAGTTTGTTCTTGAGTTTTGCAATCCAAAACACATTTACTTAGTTAAGAGAACCTAAATTATATATCATATAGTCTAAACTCACCCGCTAGCAATGTGAAATTGTATACTGCCCCCTTTGGACCTCGCGTCCTCGTGAGAAAGTTAGACAAAACATTCACATAACAAAAAACATATCACAGATCAAAACATTCACACATTGGATCGTGTGCTGGCTCTGATATCATATATAACAGCCTAGATTTAACAATTACTAAATAGATATTGCTTGGTTTAGGCATATAACCCATCACGAGTTTGTTCTTAAATTTTATAACCCAAAACGTATCTACTTAATTAAGAAAATTTAAGTTATATATTATGTAGTTCAGATTCAACCGCTAGCGATGTGGGATGTGGTATACACATTCCATTAGAAAGTTTTATTCAAATTTGTATAATATTGAAATTGTTTGTCATATTTATGTTTTGTGCATATGTTGTCATGAAGCTTTTGGAGTTCACGATTTTGTGTCTATTCTTGTGCAACAGTTCCCAGAGTTTGTTAGTTCATTCTTTTCAAGGCTTTCTTTGCCATCTATGGGGAGTCCACCTGCAGCGCCAAGTAGGAATATCGTAGGAAGCATACCATCATACGCAGGGCGCCAAATGGAGGCAAGTGCCTTGGTTGGATATCTTAATTCTGGTATCTGGTTAAAACATGTCTAATTGTCAACTAGAATGATAATAACTTACACAAACCTGGGTGCATTCACATTTTCTGAATTCATTTTCTTAGCATGGGATTTGAACCTGGGTGCTTTAATACTTCCCTCTCATTCCTTTCCCAAGGGAGTTGGATATACTCTGTTGGCAGTGTTTCTTCTACAAGGGCACTTGAATCGGATGCTCTATTCTGACATAATGTATGTTGTTTGACTTTTGAGCATGTATATTGCATGATATATGTCTGTCTTATTTCTCCATACCTGGGATTTACTTGGTTGCTTGTGATGCCATATTGAACCCTAATTGTGAGGAGCATTAAAGTTTTTAACAAAAAGTTTAATCAAGATGTGCTTAATTGTCAAAACATCCACAATACGTTCACTTCATTGATGTGGATGGCATGATCAATGATTTATTTGACGAAGATTTTAACCTGATTTTATCTTGCATTGGAAGTAAAGATATTCTCATTTTTCTCAAATCTGTATATGTGATATTTGCTATGAATCACATTGAATTCCTGACATGATGTACATTCCATTACTGCATTCTAGAACAACTCACATTCTATTTGGTTCCAGAGAAATTATACTGCTCCCGTGCCTTCCACGATAGAGCCACCAGAAGATTCCATTGCTACGCTGGTTTCTATGGGATTTGACAGGAACTCAGCCAGACAGGCGCTTGTGCATGCTAGAAATGACATAAATGTAGCCACAAATATACTTCTTGAAGCACAGTCCCACTAATTTAGTCTGAAGATGGCTGCTGAGATTGTGATACCTGGACTTCCTCAAGTCACAGAAAGAATTTTATTGACTTCAAGTGTGGCGATTGAAACAGATATATGCCCATCATTGTGAACCAATGGATTTTGCTTCCTGGAATTCATCGAGGCACTAATCGATTCAATTCTGAGCATTCTCTCTTTTCTTTACCTTTTTGTCATTGTTTATCTAGATCCATAGCTTTAATTTTTGACATACATACGCCAATATCACCGCAGTTTAGGAGCCTGTACAATTGTTTACCCCGGTTATGGGAAATATGCGTGTCCTCAAGTTTCAAACGCTACTGTTTCATGCATGTAGACTGTTCGGGCATACGGTAATGTTTACATTTAGTTATTGATAAGTTTGTAAATTTTCTTGATCCCTATGGGCCGCCTCTGCAATTGGACATGCCTACCATGCTGGGTAAAATTTGTTAACTCTCTCGCTCGCTCGCGGCACTCTTGGTTGGAGGTACTATTTTCACGATGAATGGGTATTGATGAGAAATTTTTCTCTTTTTAGCACACTTATTTTGCAAATTGTCGAGAAAGAATGGCTTTAACTCGTGCTTCTGCGTGGAGCAAGAAAGGATGAGTTTCAGCCCAAAGGTAAACTACTTGACGTTGCTCATGTTAACACAATCTGAGACATCTCATGTTATCACGAAGCTTCTTGACAAGTGAAGGATGAGCACCACTCCAAGTTCCAACACAGCTTCCAAGTACAGAGGAATTGCAATAAAACAAAAGGAACAAACGAAGCAAAACCCAAAAGCCAATCTTATATTGAAGTAAATCTCGTGCGAAAGGGGAGACTCGAAACGCACCCTCCCCAATCGTATTTCAGCCTAGAAACCCCTTTAAAAGACGTCTTTAAGAAAACAAGCTCCATTATAGTATCAACGGTTCGAAATTCAATCTCCAGCCTTGGCCCCTTGAAATCACGCACACCAAAAGCAAGCAAATATGGATCTCTTTCAAGGTCTCCTCTCTTCTATAATTGAGAATCACCTTGGACGTTATTATATGCTTGTATAGGTTATTAATGTAAATGGAAAAGTGTAAGCACTTGATCTTCCATTTTGTTTTTGCAAAGTATCAGACATTGCTGATGTCCACACGGCTTTTATGGAGCAGAAATGCAGGGGTGATCCAGCTTCCACAACTGCATTGTATACCTGACCAATTGAAGTAACCCAAGCGTGCTTCACAATTGGCACATGACAACTTCCCTTCCAATGCACCTTCTTGAACTGAATAGCAAGAAACAAATCAGCAAAAATGTATAACCTGCTATGCGTCCATATCTCAAAAACTAATATCAAATTCCATTATCTCTGCACAAACCCCAAAAAAAGGTATAAAAAATGGAAAATGGACTTCAATCCTTTGAATCGCTGTGAAACAGAACAATTATTTCCTACATCTCAAATCACTAATGTTAATAGCTAGATTGCCAGAATATATGGGACCCTCTGTGCATTTCGAACAGCTTCAAATAACATTTTTCTTTTTGCCTTCCACAATCTTTTATAACATGTCACAAATGCATTAAATACTAAATAAGTGCATCGAATCAGCCCCAATAAACCAACATCATTAATATTTCTTGACAAACAAAATTTCCAAAAGATTCTCATCTAGCATGTAGAGTAATAATGTATCAGAGGCAAATAATTTCAGAAATTGTCAAAACTTTTCACATACAAAGGCTTTTTCTTTTTTTTTTCCTCAGGAACAGAAGGATATATCACTGACAGAAAATGTACACAAGCCTTGGCATTTAGTAAGCCTAATCAGTTCATAATTGAATCATTCCATAAAGCCAAGTGCAAATTTGCTGCAATCTTTATTGAAAATTTATTGCAAGCCAAAAAATGCCACAAATACAGGAGAATGCTCAGACGGAAGATTTGCAGGAAAGGTAAGCAATATGGTTAGAGCTTGTGCTGTAACAGTCATCTCTATCAACATCAAAATATTCAAGTCAGGCCTTGCACATCAGAAAATACCTGCTGTCATCCACCGAAGCGGTTCAACAAATACAGAAGAACATTCAGACTCATCAAGCTTGTTGAAACGGCTGCCACTTCTTCGTTTGTGCCACTCAAAGACTGTCTCACCCTCACCTGGAATGTGATCCAAGACATTCTCCTGTAATGCAACAACTCTTTGGCATTTCTTGCAGCAATATGCAGGAGTATGATTATCTCCTTCATTGGAGTTTACAGCTACCCCAGATGAAACTTCTGGTGGCAAGCTGGGATCAGCCGCAAACTTGGAAATGTCTATTATCTCTCCGCGGTTATAAGAATCACCTGAGAGCAATAGATGATAACCTCTGTTAAAAACTATTCCAGTGATGAACCCAACGTGACATTCTCCAGTAGTATTAAGAGGCCAATAACTTCAACGTGACATTATCTAACTAATCTCTCTGATCTACTTCAATTACTCATGTTCCTAAAGCTATCAAACAATATTGAATAGCACAGTCCTTGGTGAGTTTCATATATTTTCATGATTATTTCGTCTCTTTATTTTTTCACAAACTAATGTCAAATAGTAAAATGTTCAAAACTCAATCCTTTTTCTAGTTGAAAGAGTTTCTTTTTACACTAAATTATCGATTATGAATGGTGAGAATAAAAAAAATACCATTGAGATTTGCAATTAACACCTTATTTCGTCTAAACTCTGAATAGATTAATAAGTGCAATGATTTCAACCTGGACATATCACAATCACATCCAACATCAAGGGTTCAAATCCTGTAGTCAAACTTGGCCATCAAAGTCCAAGAAAAGACATTCACTAAAATTGATATAAAATATGTATCATTAGGGCCATTTTCACTTGGAAACACCCCTAAGAGCACACTAACGGGCAGCGCAGGCTCACCAATGCCTAAGCTTTCTTGGAAATCACTAATTCAAAACCCATCATATCCAGTCCATGATTTTACAATGATAGAAATATTCCTCTGCTGATCCAACAAGAATCTACAAAAATTGCAAGTTGATAGCACATCCATCCCTCTGCAACTCTTATCAGAAAGTGATTTATCTCAAACATCCACTTCACATTTGATATAAATTTTCAATTCAATGACAAGGATCCTCTTCTTTATCTAGGTCCACATTCCACAATCAAAAGGCTTTGAATAATTCAAGTTCACTTACACTTGAGGATTTGTTTACTGCTGTACAATAAAAAGTAACCGATAATGTACATAATTAATCGAAAGAATTTCCAAGTGATACGAGTAAAAAAACAACTTTTTTATGTTCAACATAGGGTCAAATAACACATACTTACAGAAATGTTCCTTAGATATTATACAATTTTGTTCCAAATATGTTTTGAAAGTTCTCAGTGACCTTTGGAATGTCCTGCTTTTCACCAGAAATAATTTTATATAGTTGAAAACTTTTGAGCCCAGTGTGATCCCCCTCCAAAATACAGAGTCATAGATTTTAGAATTAAAAAGGTTGATCCAAGATGCTTAACTCATGACCTGTAGGTCACATAAGTAAGAATCTTAAATCTTTAAATTCGGTGAATAACCAACTTTACCACAGTATGCAGAGACAGTTGGATGACCATTATGCTAAATAATAAACCCAAAACATCTATGATTATTCCTTCCAGCAGCAAACCACCATGTCACAATCTTCCAAAACGCTTATAACCATTAACAATCTGCAGCTCTGACTCAACATGATTAGTAGTTTTTATATTACCTAAATTAACTAGCCTACACAATCCCAGAAAGGAACCAAATTTAAAGACATTAAAATGTATCTATTATCCCCAACAAAGAACTTTGAACAGATCAGACTGAACAATGTGGGATAAAGAAGGATAAAAAGTTTACCTAGTACTTTCAGGCGAAATCGCTTGTAAATGGAGCTAGCATGATCAACTTTGAAACCCATTCCCTCAAACATCATCAACTGTATTGAGGTGGAAAAATATATCCATTAACAGATTCAAGGCATACTAGAGATTAGAAACTTAGGACCTTAAGAGTTAATTAACTGTCAATGTATAAACCACAGACTATTATAGCAATGCCATAAATCACCTGTTCTAAAAAACCATCATTAGGGCAAACAAACTCACAGCTTTGCCGTAGAGATTCAAGTGCATCTGCTCAAGAATGCATGGCAAAAAAAAAGTAAAAGGACAAAAGAGAGACAGTAATATATGAGTTTGAAATGACAAATTGCAAAAACCACCAGTACCACTGTGTAGACCCACATTACTCCAAACAAACAATGTATTTGTTCAAACCTTCTGAAGACAGTCGTTCAGTTCTCATCAGATATGCTGTAATGATAGCTGCACTGCAACGAACACATGCAAAGCAGGGTGTAAACCCTCAGGACTTGACAATTCAGAAAACTGGTAAAGTTATTACAATGTAGGCCTGTTCTGGAAAATTTCTGAGACATATTAGCAAATTGTTATAGTAACAAAAATTTACTTCTACACATATGAATAGTTAAATTTCTCAGTCACAAAAAAGTAAATAGAAATTACTGTTCCAGTTGAATAAGTGCAGTCTGGGAACACATGCAAACTTCTGACACAATTAATCATAATAAATGACAATTAGAAATCATGTCCACCATCTTGGAGAATATTAAGAAGGTAATAAACAATTTGCCGCTTTTTTGGTAAGAATTTTGCTTTTCTCCATAATAAATTTTGCCACAAACTTAGAAATGTCTCTTTCCCATATAAAAATTAAAGAGCCTCTATAAACATTTATTTGTCAGAACTGAGTAAACGATATTGAAAAACCAATACCAAATTGTTTACACTGATTGTAGAACAGCAATGTCACACAAAATTTGCAATAAGCTTGCCCTAGTAAGTAGAAAACAAATGAGTTACTATACTAAGCAACCAAACCTGTAATAAAATAGTTGGATTTCCCAAAAACACAATCAAATTGCAAATGTTTTTTGATTAATCATTCATCCAATTCAATATACTTGACGGAAGACATTCAAGCATTTATCTCCGTGGGATGCCTAAAAAAGATCTCCTGCAACCATAATTATCTATTATGGCTTAGAAATAACTCAACTTAAGATATGTTAAAAGTTATATCTTACCATAGAGATTGAGTGATTTCAGGGTACCATAAAACTGTTGTAAATAATATAGCCACCAATATTTTATATGGCCAATTCCACTGTCACCATTGATGCAAATATCTAAAGATATAATTCCTTCATGTAGATAAAGGCTCTTAAAAAACTTGAGGTGATTATTAGGAGGTTTCTGTTTTCAGTCTATGGTGATATATGTTCCCATTGCTTTTTCCTGTATCATAAAAATGCATCATCACTTTGGCTTCATTAACTGATACTGATGAATAAGTTCTTATAAGTCCTCTAGGAATGATTGTTGCCATTCTCTTTAATGCCAATTCAGCTTGATAAATTTGTCAATTTATAAAAGTGTCTCAAACGATTGTAAAAATGAACTCATAGGAAAAAATTTTACAACCTAACAACAGGTGAAACAGAGAAAGAAGTCAATAACATACATATGCGAAAAAGGGTGCGTAACAAAATAGAAGCAATAAGAATATCATGATAAATTTTTAGGCAATCACATGAGGATGTAATCATTCGTGATTGGAAAAAAATCCCAAATTAAAAAACCCAGAAAATATTGACAATGAGGAGAGTGCAACTACAGAACACCTAGTTGCTATACATAAACATGCTTTTGTGGGCCTATACAAAAATTATATGAATAAAAGAGGTTCAACAGGCCACAATCAACAGGCCAAATATACAAAAGCAAGACTTTGCCTTTGGTCTATAATTCATACAATATGCTTTAATGCTATACAGTGTTTCCCAGCACAAGATTAAAATTGATATGATGAAATATGTAGCATGTAGATACACTGATATCCTAAAATATTGAGAATCCATCACAGACATACCTCCTTGACACTCCTGCAAAGCAATGCACCAAAATGGAGCCTTCCTTTCTACTCTGATCAATGAAATCTAAACATACATCCAAATAATCCAACAAATTCTCACTCTCTGTATCTCTAATAGGCACTGCCATTCTCACCTGCTTCAAATCCTTGCCAGCACATTCCAAAGAGTACAAGAGTTTCTCAGGGGACAAAGAGCTTCTTGACCCATCAGCTAGACCATCATCAGAGCTCGAGCCACTACTACCAGATCCACCAACATAAACCTTCTTAATCTCCTTAGAGGGAATTATAAGACTGATACGCCATTCTGTGAAAAACGATATGGATGCAGTGCTCAAAACTGATAGTATATGTGTAATATCAGTGCTACCATTTTGAAGAACCTCCGCTGCATCTGATATGTTTCCAATGAATAGATGCTCACGTACAAGGTACGGCATGACAGTAAAAGAGCAACACTTTGTTAAAAAGCCCAACTCTGCGTTTTTCCTGCAAAAAGCTAAAATTTTATCATTTTCATTCCCAGTATGGCTTTTATCTGATTAACAATTATCTAGCTAAGATAAGCTAGAAGTTAAGATTCTTGGAGAAAAGGACTAACACTCATTTTGGTCACTGAGAAAACAAACAGATATTAGTAAATCATAAATTACAATTTTACATTCAAAACAAAGCAAACTTACAAACCACAAACTAGTTTCTCATCTAAAACATTTGTAAACTACTTAATATCCTGCATAACCTCAAAGATTCAGTTTAGCCAACTCTAAATGAAAGGAAGTTACAGGGTATCTGAGAATGCTTCCATAGAAAGCACTTCAGAGTAGTCTAATGTTTCACAAAAACACAAAGTAACAGTTTTTGGAAAAGCAACCATGAAGTGCTTTTGTATCCAAAAGATTGGTTTTAAAAGAAGCAGCTTCAAGTATTCCTATCAAAAATAGTTGAAGTGCTCTTTTAACATCAAAAAACAATTTTGTATACTTCATACAGACACCGTAAAATTGACACACAATCTGAAAGCAGTTTTGAAGACGCCAAAATATGGTATTAATATCTAAATCAAATAGTTTACAGCAGCAATCAAATATCAGGCAATAAATCTTCTCAAAATTAAACAAAAATAATCAAATATCAGGCAATAAATATTCTTAAAATTAAATAAAAGTTAAGTATTTGACATTTCAATTTCTGAAATCCGAGAAACAATAACGCTCAATTGCAATGAACCTCGCACGACCAGTTGCTCACTTAACATATAAGATACAATTCAGAGTGCAATTTTCCATCTTTTTCACATCAACCAAACAGGCTATGAGAATCCAAGAAAGTAAACTCATTTTTTTCAGCAGAAAACAAATATTCAGTAAGTTTTTTCTTCCTTTTTTAATTCGAAAGAGAAAAGAATTAAATAAACAAATTTCATTCACCTTAAAACAAGGAATATTCCGGCGATGTAATTCTATCTCATTGCTTTCTCTTCCTCGCCGATTATTAACTCGCGGAGTGCGCCAGTTTGTATATATATAGGGAGACCTTCACACGTGCAGAAACTGCTAAATGGGGGGATGACACGTACGAGTGACGTTACCTTTGTTTGGGCTTTCCACGTTTCAGAGATGAAGTAAGGCCCACCATTTTCTTTCGGCTAACCGAAGGCCAAGCCGTCCGATGACGTGGAAATATCAGGACACTCGGTTGAGATTCGTTGCTTGCTTTCTTCTCTGGGTTTCCCTCGGCAATTATGCTTCACCTTGTACATACAAATTATTATACAAATATTATATATAAATTAATTATTACATTATTATTAAATATTAAATATTTTAAAAAAATGGAAAAAAAAAATAAATATTTTGATTTATTTTTTTGTAATTAAAAAAAAATGGATGTTTGTCCATGAGCAATTTTACATATAAACAATAGCTAAAAGTCAAAGGAAGAATTTTGTAAGGGGAATCCTTAAAGAATCGATGCTATGAACGAACGAATGAATAAAATTCTTGAAATGTTGGGAATTCCACTTGGCAAAGAATTTGTCAACTTATACTTAAAATGTGATTGGTCGCCATTAAGGAAGGCTTTTTTATTTGATTAGTAAACTTACTCCTTAATAAATAAATGTGTATTGTTTCAATAAATTAAATCAAATATGTATTTAAGTAGAGTATGCAAAACTAAATTGAATTAAATTAATAGTTTAAATTGTTTAAAAAATATATTAATTTAATTTTAATTTAAAAATAAAAATTAAATCAAGAATTTTTTGTTTGGCTTTTAATTGAAATTTAATTTAAATCAAAATAGTTAAACTAAATTAATTATATTAAAATTTATATTTTATTATTATTTTTTAATTAATAAATAATAACTTATTTAATTTAATTAATATAAAAATTATTATTAAATTTAAATTTAATAAAATTATTTTNAAAACTAAATCGAATTAAATTAATAATTTAAATCGTTTAAAAATTATTAATTTAATTTTAATTTAAAAATAAAAATTAAATCAAAAATTTTTTATTTGACAATTAATTAAAACTTAATTTAAATCGAAACAGTTAAATTAAATTAATTATATTAAAATTTATATTTTATTATTATTTTTTAATTAATAAATAATAACTTATTTAAATTTAATTAATATAAAAAAATTATTATTAAATTTAGATTTAATAAAATTATTTTTTTATTTAATAAAAATTTAACCAAATCAATCATATCAAATCCAATGTCGATTTAATTTCATTTGTTTTGTTCTTTATTATTAATGTAGTTTGATTTGAGTTAAATTAAAATCAATAATTTTAGTTTGACTTAAAATCCAATCTAAATTAAATTTGTCCAATCCTATGTTTAAGTGAGAATTATTTGCATTTGTTTAATGATATTTATAATTACAAAATTTAGAATAATTTGAATATCAATTAACGTAATAAATAATGTAATATAATCATTTGATATTGTCACATAAATTATAATAATATACTATTATATCATACAATAATTTACATTTATTCGTAATTATTTACGGTTGAATAACAGTTAAAGTAGTAGTAATGGATGAACATATCCACAAATTGAAAGACTTGCCTTTCTAACACTCTATCCTTTTTGCTTTGGTGAATGATGAGTATGTGGGGTTGGGGGGCTGTATGGTTGTTCCACGTCAATAACAATAGAAGTTGTAATCTAGCTTGGCGAAATTGAAAGATTGAAAGGAAGAGTTGAAAATAGGCCATTAAATTAAAACTTCTTTAATTTGGAAAAAAAAAAAAAAAAGTGAATGGATTTATTCCCAAAGCACATGTGAAGTAGGCCAAAAAGTTTCTAAAATGACCACCACCTTTATTCAAGAAATTTGATTGTGTAGAAGCAGGGTGGGTACTAATTAGCATGTGGTAGTTGAAGTGAAATAATTGAAAAATATGTTTGGTCAGCAAAAGTGTGATTAGACATGGAAAATATGAAAATAATACAGTGCAATCCTTGTCTTTCTTTGACCAAACATGACATGAGATGTAGATCATAGGATATACATGACATTATAGAAATAGACACTGCAAATTTGATGCCCTCTCAATTCTCTCTCAAGCTGGTTGCAATAATAAGACCACAGGTAAACCAGTTTATAATTTGTAGCCTTTGTCTCGTATTTAGGCTGATTTCTAATCCAACTCTAATCACAAACACAATCTTTTATCATCCTCTAAAAAGTAGATACCAAATGTAAATATCTAAGTGCTGTACATGAAAAATGGGTTTCAGATTTTTTATAATTTAAAAAGAGATATAATAGTTGAACAATACACTACAACCTGTAAGGTACCTTTCAACCAAAATTTACATGGCAAACAAGCGCGCTTTCATTTTCCCTCGTGGTTTTCATTCTCTACTGAAGCTATAAGATATACAAAAGAAAGCATACCTGGCACCAAAGAATGGCCATGGCCATGAAAGCCAATGTCACGCAATAAGTGCAAAACTGGCCGGTTCAATCACAAGCAAAGTTAACACTCCTGATCTCTATCCATTGTATAAACTGGAATTTGCCAATTCTTGGTGTTCTTCTTTGGATCATCAGTGAGGCTGAGATCTTTACCATCTTCCTTGTATGTTTTAATGAATGTCCTGGCCCCCATCAATACGAGCCTCTCAACCATGAATAACTGGTAGTTGTTCTCAATAACAACATCCAGGATGTCACTATAGTTAGATGAATATGCCAATTTGTACCTGGAGAAGAAGAAAAAGATCAACTTTGTTAGTGGATGAAACTTTTTAACAATATTTGTGTTTAATTTTGGAGCCCCTGTTGATTTATGCATTCTACAATATCTATAGAGAGGGGAGCAAAAGGCAGTAGAAACAAAATCAAATGACCATTAAATGCAAACTTTAGTGTTCTAATCTTCTCTAATCTTTGCCAATATTGCTTCAACATATTTTTCTGTTTTTGAGATGAAAAGCACTTGCCATATCATGGCTATTGAAGCATATTTTCATTGCTAGTACTTGTAATATTACATAGATAACAGACAGCTTCATCCCCTCTACCACCTTCCCTAAAGCAGGAAAAAGAATACCACAATAGTAATTTTCCCTTTTTCTCTTGATGCTATACACTTCTGTTATCTAATTGTGAACTGAACATATAAGAAAGAAATCATTTGTACTTGCTTCAGGGTTGTCCAATAAGAGAAATATCTAGGTGTTACCATGAGAAAATCATTAGATCTGAGATCCCAATTAATCAAGTTATCTGAAGGTCTAAACCTAGAACCATATGTGAAACTGAATTTTTACCTGACAGCGAGTGGTGAAAAGAAACCAGGTGTCTTCTCGTTTGAAGCAATAAAAAGAGTCCGTCCAGGTGGAACCCAATTTTTAATCCTGCAAAGAATAGAATTTGGATGTGTATCCCTATCCAGATGAGGATGTAAGGTCCTTTCAACTCCATGGCTGTCCTTTCTGGTTTTTAATATATCACCTCTGCGAACATGGATGGCATCATAATCACCAAGCAGTGCCTGTATCTGTGGATGTAAAATTTGTCAGGGACTAAGTACAATATAAGTGAAAGAGTAAATAAATAGAATAGTCTTTCCACAAACACTAATATCTGCAGCACATTAAGCAAGGAGAAATACAATCAACTGGAGCTAGCAAACATCAATACCATTTTATCAGGTAGTTTTTTACAGATTTAACAAAATTGTATCATTCTATTTTGAACAATAATAAATAAAAACCAGCAATGTTAATTATGATAGATGGACAAAGCCCTTATTTGAACTATTTAATGTTGGAAATTGATAAAGATGACACTCCACTTTATTTAGGTAAAGGCGTTTTGGCTGCCTTGACCTTTATTTTCCAGTATATTACTACGAGCAAGATTTCTAGGACTGGTTTAACGGATTGGGCAGCATAAAATAATGTACAATTCATCTTGACAAACATTTACTACTCTGAACATGCTTCCAAGTTTAAGAAACTTCTTCAAATGCCAAAAATTCAGCCAATGTTGTTTCACACAACTACTAGAAATTGATAAGTCAAACCCACTCCTGCATTTAAAATATTGTAAAACTAAAGCTCAGAGAAGATATAGGTGAATTTTGCTGGCTATAAGTTTCCTACAAGTATCTTCAAATTGATAAAAACTTAAGTTTGGAGTAATAACAATACATATATCTGCATCTATGTAGCAACAAAACCAAATTATCCTGTAGCCACAAAGGTAAAGAAATGTGTCAAGCTCCTGGCAATTTGTAAGAACAGCAAAGAGAAATAAAACAATCTTCAAACTGCTGGAGCAGAAAGCATATCCAGTAGAATATTATGTCAATGACATTACACATCACAAACCTTTTCTGCTGCATCTCTCAATTTTTCAGCGGCCACTGATGGGAGAAATGAATGTGGCACCATTACAGCACTACTGTTTTTTCGATCCTTGCATTCCATAAACCTAAATTATTACAATAATTAGTGCCCATGCAAAGCTCGCAGGTCCAATAATCTCAAACTCATCCATAAACAACAGTAATGAGCATTTTATAATGAGCATTTTATACCAAGTAACATATACATATATAGGTGTGTGTGTGTGTGTGTGTGTGTGTGTGTGTGTGTGTGTGTAAAGAAGAACAATGTCATAAATTTATTTCAGATGGAATAATAAAATATAAACTCCAAAACATGAAATCCAATTCAAACTTGATTAGAAAAATTCAAGTCTCTCAACCACATCAAGCCAATTGTCAACTCAGACCTTATCGAAGGATCCATGGGTCACAGTTATTTAAACAAACATTTAATTAAATTAACACATGAGAATAGAAAAGGCATTCACATGTCAGAATGAAGCTAATAAAATAAGACATTTGGAGGTTAATCTCAAGAACAATTCCAATCATGAAACCTCTTTCTCCAAATCATTTTAACACCCAATCTTTTAACTAGTGAAAAGCAAAAGGTCTAATTTTGAATAATTCTCAATGAAAATCATGTTAGATATAGAAAATATTACACCTCTTTTCCTTAAGTTTCCAAAGTACTGTCAGTAAACTAAAATGAATGACAAGGTCAAAAACATATTGTTTAAACTTTTTATTTAAGACGAACTGCTTTAACCCCAAAACCTAGTTCTCCCTCCCTCCCAATTCACTCCAGCTGCCAACATTATCAGTTTCCAATTCTTAAGTGAATATATAAAGAAAGAACAAAAACAAAAACGCATTGAAAAGCCAACATAATAAATGCATTCAATTACCATGACAAAGGGCTTGCAGTTCGGTTTATGAGCAAGAGATTTGAGTAGCTTCTATTCTCTTTGAGATCAAATCGACTAACTCCCTCCACATGAGCAACCCCTCTAGCTCCCAACTTCATACTTGTCAATAGTACATGATACCACATTTTTGAATTGTCTAGAATTACTGGTACTGTTTCGGATATAAGATCCAAATCATATAAAGACTCCATAGCACAAGAGCTACCTGCCCACCTAACAAATGAAAGGAAGCAAGTTTAGATTGAAGCAATAAATTGGGAATTTTATCTATTTTGGAAGACTAGAAAGTCCAAGCACAATTCACTGATTAGATGATAAACAATGATGGACACAAAAGAAAGAAACTTTGGAAGATAATCTGAGAAATAGATTCCTCTTGAAACAATGACCAACCTCCTCCTTACAAAAAAGCCAACAGGAAAATGTTTACAACAAATTACCTTTCCTCTGTACTTGCATTGTTAGATTGATGAAGGATTCCTTTCCCATTGTGTATGGGATTGATGCACATCCGAGAAGGCATCACAAATGTTCTGCAACAATTAAAATAAAAATACTAAATCACCCAGGACACAATGAACCAGTTCACGGTGTACCATGCAGTAACACACAAGCTTACAAACAAAACAATTGAGCAGTCACCAAAACATTATCATTAAAAATGGCGCCATTTAATATCACAATATTCCTATCAAATTGAAGTTAAGTATTACCACTCTTAGAGACTGTGTAATATGCCATGTAGATGATAAGATGATGTGATCATTGATGCGACCATGCCAAACAAGTGGCCACGTTATTTGGGATGAAATACTTGATATACAACTTTACTAAGGTAGTATTAAACTTCATTTCGTCAAACTCACATCAAATACAATGCATACAATTAGCTCCTTTATGGAGCAAATGCTGAGATCGCAATGTAGCTCAACTAAAACAATTAACTCTACAAAATCCAGCTAAGATCCAATAATAAAAGTTCTTGTTCCATTTACTAAACTGATCAGCGACAAAACAAAGCAAAAGTTCGCTTTTTATTATTAAATTACCCAATAAAAAAAACAAACAACTCGTCAACTGAATAAAGTTTCTCTAAAAAGGCTTATTTTTCCAACAAACAAACACAGCACAGATAAACCCATAAAAGAAAATGAACATACCTTCCGAGAAACATGGCTTCTTCAAGTGCACACCTGAGGCTGGATTCTTGATGACCGAGGCCCGCGCATGAATCACAGTGCTTACCAGGGCAATCAATTCTACTGCCCCAATACAAATACTTATCATGAAGAGTGTGCTGTTTCTTATTTCTGGGCATGGCCAGGTTTCTTAGGGTTGTCGAGAATGAGATCCCATTTGTGGAAAGTGGAGAGGAAAACAGGAAAAACAACATAATGGCGGATATGCAGATGACAAGAATGAGAATTGGAGATCTGGGTTTAGCTTTTTGTTTTGGCCTCAGGGTTCTGTGACTCATCGCCATTGAAGTTGCAGAGACAAAGTGGCCAACCAGGAAGTGTTGGTTTCTTTGTTTTTCAAGTGAAATGCTTGAAGTAGAAGATTATAGATTTAGGCGTCTTATAACTTAGATCTTGCCAGGTCATCATGTGGGGCCCGATACACCTGTCATGTAGTAGGCCCACGCCATGAGGATACCGCGGTGATGTGGCAGTTATATCATTTCACCTCTCTCCCCCCATTTTATTTATTAATTTATTAATTTTTTTTTTCTAATAACATGTATATAATTTAATTATACAATTTAAATAGTCAAATATATTATATATATATATTAATTAATTAACATATATATTCGTAAATATCAAATTTAATCTTAACTTACATTACTAATAGAATAATTTATAAAATAAATTAATTAATTTTAGGTGAATTAATTTAATAATCTAAAAACAATATACACGCCCTTTCTTATTTACATAAATAAATAAATAAATATATTTTGAATAAATGGTAAGTCAATAAAATGATCTTATTTATCACACTTATATATACTACAAGTCCAAAAAATGATATTATTTATCATATTTGTATATTACATGTCACGAGTCACGACTAAATAAATTATATAAATATTTTTGATATGTAGGCATTATTCAAATATTTTTATTTTTCAATATTTAAAAGAAAATTTTACCTGCCTGAATGATTTATCCACAAAGAAAAGTATCAATTAATTGATTTTACTAACAAGTTAAATATATGTTAAATAATATAAGCACAACTGAAAGAACCCACAATGTTTGGTATAACAACTCAAAGATCTTTGGGAAAGAAAACAAAAATCAAAATGTAATTCATGAAAGAATTAATCTGGCATGCATGCATAATCACAGATGTTGATCTTAATCGGAATTTATTACGAGAGAAAGAGGCAAAGGGGTACACCAGGGGATAAACCCCAACACCAGAAAAGGTCACTCAGGTTTTTAGCTTCAAGCTGTTTGCTAGCTAATACTAAACATTTTTGCCAACTACTCTTATCTGTACAATCCTCTTACTTTTCAACTGACACCAATCAGAGAACTGAATAATTGAAACCAAAACCTTATGTAGAGGAAGAGGAAGAAGACGACGAAGAAGAAGAGCAACTTTGGATGATGACAGGTTGCAGATGGTTTCATGAGCAATGCATGCCAATTGGTCTTACTTTTTAACTTGCTGCACTGCTTCTGCAACTAAGATGAAGATGAATATCGGCCCAGTTCTCACGTTTGGTGTGCATTTTGTGCCCTTGATGCATTTGATGTTGAAGGAGAGTGAAAAGGACCGGAAAAATGGTTTTTATTGCTCAAGCCTTTTGAAATGTGCGAGAGGAAACTCCATGGAGAAGTCTGACAAATCCCAAGAAACTAAGCTTCCCATCCGAGTGCCTAATCCAGTCTTGGAGAACAACGTGAACTGGTACAGATGGGCTGAGACCAAGCTCCTGCAAGAAGTGAATTACTCAGAACTTAGTAGTGCAATCTATTTTAAGGACAAAACATGTTGCTGAAGCAGACAGTTTCTCTTTATAAGATTGTGAGAAAGGATTTGTTTGATCACCGACAATTTGGTAGAATAAAGAATTGCAAAATATAGGGGAACCTTCTAACCAGCGGCTTATGGCCACTTACAAGCAGATTAGTAGCAAGGATGACTGGCACATAAAAATTTTGAATCAATGTGAAGGAAATTATCTTAACTGTCATTCAAGATCAAAACAGCACGATAATTTTGGCCCAAAAATTCCTCTATGAGATAGGCACCAACTTTTGTGATTCAACAGTTCTGCACCATATGGCTCAAAAACAAGAATGCCATTTTCATATATATACCTAATAAATATTGGTATCTTCTATGTCGTACAAATGCATATAGGCCATGCACGCACATATGACGAGAGATAGATAAAGAAAGAAAAATGGAGACAAAAAGAGAGCAAGAGAGAGAGAGAGAGAATACTGAGGCAAGTTCTTCAATCATAATGGGTCTATTGCCATCTTTCTCAAATAACTCATAGGCATGTCTTGCATGCTGCTCCCAACTCTCCATTCCTTCCACCTGATGCACACTTACGGCAGCAGCACAAAATTCTTCAAAATCAAGTTTTCGATATTGAAGAGAACCAATCTGCAACATAAAAGACATGACAATCAGCTCTTTTCTACCTATTATAAATATCTTGGAAGCAAATCAATTTGAAGTTAAAGAAAATGGAAAGATAAATTACTTTGTGAGCACTTACCATGTTAACATAGTCTAGAACCCTTGAGTCTTTCATTGCATCAGTGAAATTCTTTGTCGCTGCCTGTTAGTTCCAGCACTAATTGGGTTGCCTTGAGAAAATATAGAATATTCAAAAAAAAAAAATGAGCATAAAAAGAAGCTTACCATCTTATAATTCTGCATAGAAATGAATCCATTTTTGTTTGGTCCCAGCAACGTAAATTGTTCCCGAAGATAGGCAACCTGAGCCACAGTTAATGTCTTTGCAAGAGCCTGTCACCATAGCATAACTTAACCAATTTATTTACTACTCTCACATCTAAGTATCAGATTTTACATCAGGGATACTAGCAAATCTGAAAAATTCAGACAATTTAGAAGTTTAGTCACTATATTCATGGGTACAAGGTTTGTTTCTCATTTTGGATGATTAACATATTTTAGGAAAAGAACTAATCAGTTGCAAATATGAAAATCAAATTAATTAAATCTGTGGAAAATATAAGACAAATTTCAGGATTTGAACTTTCCAAATACCAAAATGCGAAAACATTATAACAAAACACATCAATTAGGGGCCATGAGACATAATTACCACAAGGGATGCTTTCCGCAGAGAAGATGAGCTAATATAAGTCTTTATGAGCTTGTATACTATCATATCTGATGGTATCTTCACATCATGAGAATTTGTCAACCATGGATGACCTAAGCACAATATAACCAAAAGCAACTATCAAAATTCTAGAATAACTGTCATTAAACAGGAACATGAATAACTACGGACTGGCAGGATTCAATACACAGAAACAAGATAATTGAGATGCCTTCCTGGACTCTCAATGATTGAATAGTTCTTGATACCAAAATTGATCTGCTAAAGAATCAATTCAAGGTGGCATTCATAAAAGAGAGTCTTCACTAGATATGTGCTTGGATAACCTATGTAATTGAATGCAAAGTAATTAAATCAGTACTTACTCAGAGCCTGCGAAGCAGTTAGTCTCTTGCGGTAGTCCTTGTTTAACAATCGCTTCACAAAATCAATCGCCTCAGGAGATAAAGAAGGCCAAGGGGCTTCATCAAAACTTGGATCTGCTTTAAGGACAGCTCGGAAGATACCAGATTCTGTCCGAGCCCAAAAAGGACGGCTTCCACACAAAAGAATATAAGCAATGACACCAACACTCCACATGTCAGCTTCAGTGCCATATGACCGATGCAGTACTTCAGGTGCTACATAATAAGCACTTCCTACGATGTCGTTCAGCCTTTCATCTGAAACAGATTCCAATAGTCAAACCCCAATTCGCATTTTCAATATATGCTAGAGAGAAAGTCGAAGGCAGTAGTTCTGACCTGGCTTTACATAGTCAGAGAGTCCAAAATCAATGGCCTTCAGGGGTGAATTCTCTTCTTTGGAAGTAAAAAGAAAATTCTGAAACAGGAAATAACAGGATGCAATTAAAACAGGAAAACAGAATGTAATAGAATATATAAGATGGCAGAGAGATAAAAAAGAAAAAGGAATGCGAAACTAATAAACACCAAGTGGATTCTCTATTTCTGAGTCCAGCAATTGGTCAAGAAATTAAGTACAATACAAGAAAACACAAGCAGTGTCTAAGACATGCATAGATAGATCCAGAAAAGAAAACACTGGAAGACATTGATGAATATTAACTCTAAGATAATCCCCTTTATCTTCAAGTACAATGCATGTTTAATTTAACTTGACAAATATTTTTACAATCTAAATGACATACAAGGAAGGTAAACATAATCATGAGATTTGAATTACTGAATTACCACAAGATGCAAATGGATGATCTTCATGAGTTAATTACCTCAGGCTTGAGATCACGGTGAACCACACCTTGGAAATGACAAAAGGCTACCGCACTTAAAATTTGAACCATAACAACCTTTGCATCTTCTTCTGAATATTTTCCGCCCCTAGAGAACAAAAAAGGAAAGTTAGAGAAAACGGGCCAAGGATCTACCATAAACAGAAAAGTAGACAAAAGTTATCGTACCTCGAAAGCATTCTATCTAATAGTTCACCGCCTTTGCATAACCTGGACACATGAAAGAGAGGATAAGTTCCAGAAGCTTAAGAATTACTTCTGTAGGATCTTTAGCATTACTTTTGCAGAAAATAAACACACGTAGATATGAGAGAGAGAGAGAGAGAGAGAGAGAGAGAGATAATAATAAAGGACAAATCATAAATTAGCTGTTAGCGTGTGCCACTAGAAAATCTAGTTGGTCCCCATTAATATTTAAAGGTTAAGGGTCAACTATTCTGGCCAAATTATAGACCCATTTGGTCAGGTAATCTTCATTTCCAGGTAAAAGTGTACAGAGCGATTACATATTTAAGTAGCCATATCAAGTCAAATTCAGTATAACAATTTGCTGGAGTTGTCAAAACCGCAAATGGGCAGATAAAAAGGACACAAAATCCAAATGAATTGGTGCTGACTGAACAAACAGAAATCCAGTTTGAATTGTTGACATTTTGAGCACATCTGCACATCACTGTATGTTTTAGAACTTTCACTTATCCCAGGGAACCAAGAAAAAACAAAATGTTATCACAATCAGGAACCATTAACATATAATAGAATAAAAGATTTATGTTAAGAAAATGATGACAGATTCAAACTTACTCCATTACTACGTAAACATTGTCGTCATCTTCATAGGCATCATAGAACTGCACTAGGTTCTTGTGCCCAGTGAGAGCCTGTAATATCTTCACTTCTCGTCTTACATCCTCTATGGCAATAGCTGTAGTCATCTGCAAGACATTAACACAAAATTCATTGCTTTCCTAAATTGAACAAAAGCACAATGCTAATTATCAACAATGGTGATTTTTGTACTTGGGACTCAATGATCCAGAAGGAAAATGATTCCTTCAAAGATCCTTTTCTCATCAAAAATGAAATTCACCATATGAAGAAAATTACAAAGTCCTTACTCTCTGTGAGACAAAGTTATGATAAAATTATTTACCTCTATAAAATTATTTACCTCTACTTTCCAAAAGTAATCTAAGTTTAAACATTAAGTCGGATGTTCACCCACGGATGGGGAGAATCAACGTCCATCAACATGACTTTTGTCACGTTGTATGTTGAGTTGATGAGAGCATTAATGTAGAGTTGTCCCACATTAACTAGTAAAGAAGTGGTCTATGGGTTAATAAATAGAATGGGCCCCAAGCTTAAGATTTTAGGTAGCCATGGGTTGGACAAATGCTCGGAGTTTGACAGACAAGAATTTTCTTTGGAATTAGTCCAGGTTGAAGAATTGTCTTGGAAAATAATCCCAGACCTAGAAGGTCAAACAGTACAAAGAGCAAGAAGATTGCTGAATTTTGGATTCAAATAACTGATGTATAGATCTTGGAGGCTATGAAATCTAAACTAATAAAGAGAGAGAAAGCAAGATGTGTCTTTTTGGAGATGAGGAATTTTTTATGCATAGATAATGGTGCAAGCAGTATTGTTCAGCGAGTCATCCATAATGTCACTTACAGACTCAAGAAAACCAATATTTTGGAGAAATGGAACCAGCTTCTTACTAAGATGGACATTATGCAAGACTCCTTGTAGCGAGGCATTTTACATAGCAGACAGATTTTGGAATAAGCATTAGCCTAGAGAAATCAAAAGTACTAAGCCATACTCAGGGAGGAGGACCAGTATATCACCTTCATTATCTCCAATTTGTTGCTAACTTGTCTTAAATATCACATACCACTTTTGTCAAAACTGTTAAATACATGTCACTTGAGAGAATTCAAAATGATAACTATTCTTGTTCTCTTGATACCTACACACTCTTTGTATGTAGCACGGGACAATTTCACATACAACTAAAGAAGGACCTATCATTTAGAATTTTCTCAAGTTACATTCAGGAT